>JARQTI010000734.1:899109-911281 GCA_030142655.1 Trachelus tabidus
GAGAGCGAGAGAGAGAGAGAGAGAGAGAGAGAGAGAGAGAGAGAGAGAGAGAGAGAGAGAGAGAGAGAGAGAGAGAGCGGTAGCGGCAGGAAGATGACAAAGTCGTACCAGCCAGAACGGAGGATCGACTACTGAAGGACTACACGGTAGATCCACGGAATCGTGTAGAAATTGGAAAAAAAAGATGGGAGCTTAAAAGATTCAAACCAGAGTGAATACTAAAGTTTCCAATATTTGCAACTCATCTTCGAGGCGATGCCAGGCAATAATAACGACACAACTTTACAAGTGCGTAGGAGGGAACGACCTGAGCGTGCGAGGTGGGAAGAAAACTTCCTCGTACATCTGTCCCATTGCCTTTAGGTGGCGGACTGTGATCGAACCATGTGACCGCGACTAGACTACACGATCAATCCCATGAAGGTACCAAGTTATATCGGATGACTTAAAATCAGTCAATTATATTACCACGACATCTTCACAATACTCGTTACAATTAATCATAAGCCCGTGTACGCGATTATGACAAATACATTACCGTTAGACAGATACAACATTCAAAAAAAAATTATTTCCCTCGATTTCCTACAAAAAGAAAACTCCTTCCCAATGAGGAACGAAACAAAAAATTTGGTATCCTCTATATATATCTGACGCATCAACACCGAAGCTTGTACCAATAGATGCTGGCAGCCTCCGACATAGCTAGAATCCACGTCGACTAGTTGAACCTCCAGGAACCTATAGCCAACCCGAAACATGCTCCACGGGTCGAACTCCTCCTCGTCATCCTCCTGAATACCCAGTAACACCACCTCACCCACCCACACACTGAGCCTACTCACATTAATGGCCTCGGATAGAATCCGCTAACTGTGGATCGTTTCATATATCCCGTGGCTCGGAGGGATCGATACGGTTGCCATGACGACACAGGGGCTTCTCTATAGGGATACAGGGATACATCTCAATACAACGGCCGCCCTCCCTGTTCCTCTCGTTCGTACACCCTCAACGAACCAACCCCCCTCCACCCTCCCTCACCCACACTCTCACTCTCGCCCCGAATCTCTCGCTTGGCCAACGCACGCAGCAGACTATCAGAATGACGTTCAACTCCCCCCCTCCTCCTCCCCCCCTCATCATGTCTGTCTGCTCTGCCACTCTAACCCTACGAAAGATTCTATATCTATATGCATACTTTTAGCTACGATCGAATGAAATTCATCCCCTATCCACGTTCAACCCCTATTTCAACCCAATCATAATATTCGACGGGCGTTGCGCCCTGCGTGGCGCCAAGGGTTTGAATTTCCCGCCACTGAGAATCTCGCGCTTTTTGCTGGTCAAGAGGGTCTAAGGTATATTAAATCACGAGGATGATAAGTATCGTATGGACTTTGTACCCTTAAAAAAAATTGAGTAATAAATTACATGTACACTCGATAAAGATTTCAGAGCGAGAACGCATTTAATCTATTTGACCATGAATTCTAGAGTAGAGCCGTGAGTGGCTCGAAGCGTATATACTATGTGTATATATATATATACACATATACTATCTCTATGACGACTAGAGGGTTGTTCCATGGGGTCGTTACTCGAGGTGTGCCCGATATTGGCCGCGTTGCCGAGGCCTTATTAACTTTGCCAGCCATAAAGTCCCGCTCACGAATTATACGTATGGCTTATTCACTGACACCGCCATGCGCCTCTTTGGCCTCAGCCAACCTAATTATCCATGTTCCCTGATAAATTTAAGACCAATCGCGAATGCAGTGACACCTGTTGACGCGACACACATATTATGCCGATGCTAGCCATAGCCATCCTTTAAATCGTTACGCCTGGTATATAGCTCCAGTAAAACAATAAGACCCACGTGACTGTCAGGTATCAATATACAAATTTGGCTAAATAAATAATTCATTTATTTAAAGATACTATCGTGTAGCTCTTAGCTCGAAAAGAATCGCAGGACTGCTTGGTATTCGAAAAGGTCGCCTGGCAGGATTGCTTTGCAGTCACGATCTTGAACCATTGCTTACTCATATATACATATATATGGTAGGCTAAGGCCAGAGTCAGCACAAACGCAAACAAAGTATCGAACCTGCTGACCATGCATTGAATCGGTGCACTGATTGGCCCACAAAGGCCAATCAGTACGATTCATGGTGATGCATCCGATTTATGTTGATTCGATGTGTTCGCAACGTTGAGAAACCATGGAGCGGCGAAACTTTTACGTGTATACTATGCATAGGCATTCGTAAAAATTGCATCCCGGCGTTCGCTATGTAAACTACATTTGAAAGTCCGTCTACAAAGTATACGCAATTTCTTTGCGTACTGAAAACATATAAATATATATGTCTATACACATATAAGGAAAGCCGATACCTTCACGGGACAGAATTATGGAAACATACGTTAATAAAAGGTATTAAAAAAACTCGATCACAATCCCTTATATACTCGACAAGCATTCCATCTACGTGAAGTTCTTCTCATACCCAACAAATGAATCCTCGTGTCCACGTGGTGATCGTGACCGATGCCAATCGGTGAGTGAGGAAGCCATGAGAAAGAAACGAACTACGCTGCCATCAATCTTCCGCTGTTGGAAGGCAGTGTTATACTGTATGAAAAGAGATTTGGACGAAGGGACGATGTCTTAAAAAAGAGGCAAATAGCTCCCTGCAGAAGATGGGAGAAACGTGACAAAAAAAAAAAGGTAAGGATAAAAATGAAGTAACAAATAAATCAACCAAAGACAAGGGGTGGATTGTTACATTTACAAATATATGGATTCAAATTTCCCGCCATGAATAAAAAATTCGTTTGTCGCTCGATCCCTCGTAAAAAAATTGCAGAGGAGAGTTTCTCGTGCATAAGAAACCACATAACCACTTGATACGTATATTCGGAACTACCCCAAAAAAAAGTGTTTTGAACGTATAAAAGTAATAACCGTTTTAGCCTTGTTTACATTTTCTTCTTTCATATATATATACGCACACAGTGATTACATTATCTTGCATAAATCTATCCGATAGCATTTATCCATGCAATTGGCTTCGCTGGAGTAAACGTGCGTCCGTAGATCGCACAAAGGGCAATTACATTCCAATCGAGTTAAGCCAGTCAGATGGAGACTTTGCGCGTTCGCATTGTGAAACGTGCCGAATGCGGGGGGTAATTGTCGAGGGGCAATAGTACTGGCGCAACTGTTGCGTGGGTGGGAGTAAACAACGAGTACAGAACCAAAATATCGAATCCCGCCTAACCAGTTAAATGTAAGGTAATTTAACGAGTTAAATGCAGGGCTGACGCGAGACGTGTCAATTTTTACGCACGTGACTCGAATCAGCCCGATATGTCCAATTGTCAGGTGTAGACAACAATGAAAAACAAATAGAAGATAAAATATGGAAATTCACTTAGCAGATGAACGAAGGGGTATAAAGGAATCCTCTTTCGGATTCCAATCCACAAGGCATATGTTATACGTATGTATACAACGTAACTGTAATTGAATTTGTCCATCCCCAAAAGAAATACCCGGCGCTGCTGCGCACGAGCAGCATCCACTGCTGCTATTACCATCTTCTTCCTACATTTTCGTCGGGACTGTATCAAGGACAGGGATCCAGCCCATTTCTCTTCGATGAGTTGCACCTTGGCAGATACTGCAGGAAAATGAACAGAGCTTTTTACTTTCGTGCGAAATAGCGAGAGCGTTTTGCGTGACCAATTCATTTTCCTTGTAAAAGACCACACTGGTTATATCCAGGATACGTGCACCTGGTGAACGGCGCAGGGCAAAATGTCGGAGACCACCCACACAACCACCCTCGAGCATTTCACTAAGGGACCCAACGGACGTGGGTATTTGGTCGATAGCATTTAATCAAAGTGACACGGTTTCCATTTGAGCGAGCGCCAGGAATGAAAGCCACCGATCACAATGACAGCTTGTCGCGATGGCACTTTGATGGAAACTTCGACTCGCGTTTTGTAATCCACTGGCGATCGTTTCTACCTGCCCCAGATGACAATGGAAAGTCAAAATTGAAACCAACGTAATATTCATCAATTGATTGAGACACGCAATATCCCATGACGACATATAATTATAAGAGACCTGCGTTTAAAAACCATAAAGCACCACTCCAAGATGGCGGGATCTAGCACGACTGATGGATAAACAGATGTTCAGTGACGCATTGCGAACGCGCCTAAAGCCCACGATGAATTTCAAGGGTTTGAATTTAATACGAACAGAGAAAGGAATTGATGCACGGATACTACAAATCCTATTGGCGAGTGGTTGGATTTCTAAAAGATGGATCGAGTTAGATACCATAACGGGATGATGACGGAATTCACGTTTACGGCAATTGCATTCGACTTCTCCTGGAATCACCGTCCTCCGAAAATTCTGTTTCCGAGATTAGACTCCCTGGGCTTAATTGATAACACCCGACCACCAAACTGCATCTGATCCCTTGAAAATCCTGGTGCAACCTCACAAAGCATGTCATTCTTAATTATCCTAAATATCCATACGACTATATACCTATATAGTCGAGCAGTGCTGGCAGTATTAATACCAGCTAGATTACTGCAGATAAAAAACTATATGAAAGTTCTATGAAAAAATAGTTTTCACACGAGAAATATTATCGCCGCACATGTTCGACCCTTTGACCTTTCTAATATAGAATATATGAGATTCTAGTCCTGTGTCAATACCAATCTCTTCGCTCTCCCATTCCACAACGTCTGTCTTATGTCCACAGAATGTGAGACACACGGTGTAGACTCACCCAAACCAACTCGCACCTACTTCAGCTTCCAACTTCCAACATCTTCTACGATCTCTTCGCCCTCCCCCACCCACCCCCTCCCTCCCTCCCTCTCCCTCACCACCCACCACGTGTCTCAGAAACACCTCTGGTTATACAAGACACACCTAACACATGCCACTCCGTCTAAGTAACAATACGCTATAATATCTAGATGGATTCGAGCATACGGTACCACATACCAGAAACTAATTTAGATATTGTACCATTATACTATACTCTGCTTACGCTACGCGAACTATACTATATAGTAGTATATATGTAAAAAATGGTGATACCTAATCAATATTGATTATCGCTCATTGGTTTAATATGTTACCATCAGATATTGTATTTTGAATATCCATGCTGTTATCAGATACAGACTCCCTCAGTACAAAATGACATGTGTATTGTTATAGACTGTAGTACAAATTATTAACTCGAAATTCATTGGAAAATCACAAAATATATATGTATACTTTATCGGACGCTGATTGCCATTAACTATAGATACTGTCCATTTAATTCGTTAATCTCATCTTGCAATTTATGTATCGATGTCTGAACAGGAAGGGATACCAACTATCGTAAAGCTAACCTCTATAGTAATACTATACATGGTATTAAGAGGAGACTCGTGACAAATAAATACACGTGCCTGAACGTTAACGTGGATACAAAATAGAGACGATGATTTACGTAACCCTGATTTACGAAATCATCAAGGTGCGTCAATAATGCGTTCTTATCGCGTCAGATAATAATCCTCAGTATTCTATCGGGTAAGAAGGAAACAAATAGCTACCTGCTGCAGGCGAAATCCCTGTGGATATAAAACGTGATAAGTACAAGATTGCTTAAGTGGAAGTATCATATAAAAAGACTGTGTCATGCGTTTATATATATATATATGTATATATATATAAATGTAGCAGTAACTACAACGTAACAGAAAAAGTCGAGTGCAGACAATGGACTAATAAGAATTTTCCCAAGACGCAGCTGAGTACATAGAAAAACTTGAAAACCCTCGAATACTATGAGAGCAGCCAAGGCGCGTGGTACATATATATACAGAAGTACTAAGGAGTCTTGGGATTTGAATATGGTCGACTAATAATAAAAGTATCTTGAAAATACTACGATGGTGGATTATTGCATGTTCCCTAATGGAAAATGCCTCTGGTTTGCCCACAGGGCTCGGTTTACCTACGAGGTGTACGAAAGAAGCGATATAACGAACAAGAATGGAACTTTCCGAGTCGAGACTTGTTAACCACAAAGGAATTGTAGTATCGTCATAAGTCATAATGCATTTATGAGGCATCGCGTATATAATTAGAACATCGACAAATCATGCATGCTGGACGGGTACGCTCATAATGCAAATTAGACAGATGTCCCTGCATCTACAGATGCACGTGTATCGAGTGAATCAACGGCAAAAAATGACACGTGTAAAATGAATTTCGATTTACGATTACTGCGCAGAGTGAATCAGGAATTAGGAAATTTTACTAAATTCACAATGGCGCCTGTACGACATACCAGTCACGATTCGTAAAATGCATGTGAATGGGGATTCGCGAGTCTTTAATTAATTCGAGACGCGTCTGCATTTGTGTCAGACTACCCCGGCGAGGACGATGAACGGAAATGACGACGTCTAGTCAGGAAAACCATTTTGCTGTTTGGCGAGAGACATTACGGACTGAGAAATGGGTCTGACCGTAGCAAAGCGTATGTGGTATTTTTTTCCCCCATATGACGTAAGGGAACTTGCAGGCAGATGATTGGGGTTCGTTGGAAGTTGTGCGAGGGTGCGAAAACGGAAGTTGCGTAGGGCAATAGTTGCAGGTATAGGTATACATGCCCCAGTGCGCGTAATACACGCGGCAGAGCGTAGTGAACTTTTAGCTCGATCTCCCGTGTTATTTTAAGGAGTGCGCGGACTCGCAAAGCAAGGAGCTTCGAAGCAAACACGGGAACTCGCATTAATCTTGTGACGTCACCGAAGTAATATTAGCTCCTGCCAAGTGTCGGCAAACACGTGGGCTCCCTTTCTTTTTGCCACGGTATACTTTTCTCTTTGTTCTGTCCGCGCGCGGTTAACGATTTTCGTCGACACGTCAGTCGACGCCATCGCTGTCCCTCCGTGACGTATTAAAACATTTGAAATATCAACAAAGCCATCGTTCCAAAAGCACTCGATGCGAGTTCGAGATACGATTACAGAAAGGTTAAATTTTTAGATTTTTTTTTAAGGTTAACAACCACAGAAAAGCCTCGAGGAGAAAACAATGGTGACGACGTATGTGGGTATACACATCCGACCAATTAAAACAGCCGGAAGTGGCACAGTTCAATCGGAAACTGTGGTTGCAATTGCAATTGCACGCAATAAAAGTTCTCGTACGACTCTAAATCGAGTGCTGTATCGAACGTTACAAATTGAATTAATTAATGTAATCAATTCTCATTGCAACGTGCACGTATATACATATAGTGTACACTATTAATACAGTTGGTTTCGCCATAGCTCGACACTCGAAGTTTCCGACGTTTGTAGATTCGTATCACCCTTAGAATCGGGCGTTCAGAACTCACATGTATATAAAACCGCAAACCATCTAGACCGCGCGATTACGCAAATAACAACGAAAGAGGAAACTCTGAATTCAATTACCCGGATAATGATGCATGCGCGTAGCACAGTCTCACCGAGCATTAAAGTTAATCAGCTTTTCATGAAAATCCGTGATCTCCTCTCATGACTTCATACCGCCTTCCAAAAAGGGCCGAATGGCACTTTAATAACCGGTATACCTCGGTATCAGAGAAAATCCGAGTCCTCTGTGCACTTACGAAATAAATCCAACCAACGTTAATCTCGTTTCTCCACCAGCCATCCGGAAAATGAAACGGATTCTCGACTATGGAACCGATCGATATAATACGAGTTGGAAGTACTTTGCGATTTGCGAATAAAACGAACTCAGAAAATAAACAAAGAAACAATGATCCAAGATCCTGAGCTGGTATAAGCATGTACTATAGTCTGTGCGACTATACTGTGCCGTACGTAGGAAATTCTAGTGTAACTATATTCAAGGAGTTCAACAGACTCGTTTGTACATCACGGTCCATGGTTCCATCAACATCCGGTCAGTTCGACAAACAAGACATCCAGAGGACCCCGAAGCACTCGTGTAGAAGGCGCAGCCCGTTGTGTCGCAGTTCTACGGCCTGCAGCGACCGTGAACCCCTCTCGAAGAAGCGCGGCTAACTTCACTCCTATCCACAGACCCGACGTAATCCTCTGTCCTTCTTCTACTGCGCGTTCTCCTTATCCTCGAATGGGGCAGCGGCTATTACTACACTACTACTAGTATACACTGGTAGTACTGCTACTACGGCTAGTACCGAACGTAGACCATCACGACGTCACGACCTGCACCGACTGCCTTTTCCATCTCGCGTCTTTCACTAGCACCGCCATCTTCGACTCCGTATCGTGCCTGTTCGAGGACGGTTTCACCATTACGTACTGGAACACTGTGCACTGGTACTCTTGGTAGGAACGAAAGCGCTCAAGGCCACTGAGACAATCTAAGTTCGAGGATAAAGCGACGTCAGTCACTACGATTCTAGTAACGCAGGTTAGTTACGCTAGGAAATTAAAACCGTGTTCACAAAGCTTAAGAAAAGGCCATGACTGTACATAGGAGTGATACTTGTAGTAGATTGAAAAAAAAAATAAAAACGGTACACAGCGTAAAAGAAAATGAAGATGAACCTCGTGTCGAGGATCTAATCAGTCGTAATTGACTGCGACCTCGTGTTTCCTTTTGTCCGTTTCTCTCGTTGATCCTTTGTCCCGAGTCATGCGCGTCTTTTCTACTTGGATCATTTTGAAAGCACTTCAATTTGCAATCCATTGTGCAGCAGCTGGAGTAAAACGAGGCGTTAGAACGTAACGGAGAGAGGAACGTGCAGAACCAAGAAGTGGCGAACGCACGAAGTTCACCCAACTTGGGTTCAACCGCGTGGCCCGGGCTGAAGATTTATCTTAGCGAAAGACGATGCTCTCTCCTCTTATAAAAGAATATTGCAGATAAAGCAATTTTTCCGTGATTCATTATTTTTTAAACGGGACCTCGTCTTCTCTTACTTTGACCTGGACCACGCTGAGAAATGTGTTTTTTCAATTTGCCAGATGATAAACTTCAACGTTCTGTCCTCAAGATTTACCGCGAGAAGTGTCTTTATTTAACGAGACTGTGTGCACACGTCCACTCGAATAACAGCGCTCGAGTGAGATTAGCAGTCGGTGTGGGCTAAGCCTAAGTTGGCCGTATGTCGAGTTAGTCTTTGGTGTATGTCGTACCGCCAAAGAGCGACGGCCGACCATGAACCAGAAGAAGAGGGAATAGATACTTAACCAGCCAATCTGTTATTGTTTTGTCGCCTGCCTGGCTCTTTGGCAAACTTTCGTATACTGAATTTCGACATCGAATATCTCTGCACGTGTCGACATGCATGTGCATAGAGTTCAGAAATTTGGGGAAAAAACTGCTAGACACGATTATCACCCACATAAAAATAAAGATTCGGTAGTCTCCTGTGTGTAAGCATATGACATCACGACCGTTGGACTTGTGCCATACAGGATACAGCTATAAGAACCGCTGAATTTATTGCAACATTGTTTCAAATTTTTAAAGAAATACACAGACGCCTATGTTTGTATGACCCTTGACGATATTATCTGAAGACTCTTATGACTTATAGCTACAGAATTTTTATATCTGCGATAACGTTTGAATCGAGTATTCAAAACTTGGTCTGCCTATCGATAAAGATTTCTTAATGACGAAACCTTGAAAATACAGTCATCATTGGCATTTATTGATATGCGATTTGATACAAAGCGAGCTTTCGAATACACGTACCGTAATGGCTTATGTTATTCAGTGTATGTACTCAGCGATAGAATGCTCGCCTACCACGCAGGCGTTTCGGTAATACTGCTAGGCGGACGTTTCGATTCCCGGTCGATGCAAAATTTATTTTACAATAACGAATCATCAGGAATAATTAGCATTTGCATGAATTATGATACGCGATTGGTATTTTAATTAATCGGAAAACAGGTATATTGGTATAAGGACAGGTAAACATACACGTATTGTAAAGTATGTGCCGATATAAGCCAAAAAACATGAAATATTCCATATTAAATATTACATGGTCGCATGAACCTGTACTGTAACTCCGAAACAATTACGTCCATTAAATGTCAAATTGCTCGACAACGTGAAAATGAAGAGAAAGAAAGAAAAGGAAGCGACTCCGACGTCTCCAACAAGCAATGAAATTACGTGGAATCGTGCGCCGCGTCGAGCAACCCACAAAGAAATAGCCTACGAGATACCGTGTAAAGGTTGTTTAAGCTCGAAAGCCGGACTTGTTATGGACTTGTTATGGCAGCGTGTTTGAGAGAAACGTGATGAGCCCCATAAGAGAGACAGGGCGAAGGAGACGAAAGAGAAGGTGAAAGGAAGTAAAGGAAGAATAGGAGGAATAATAATGGAATAAAGAAAAGGAGGTCGAGGATGGAAAAAGAAAAAGGAAAGAAAGGTGGAGGGGAGCGGGCAAGAGAAAGAAGAACGAAGGGAGAGTTAAATGACGTGCGGTTCACGCCGCCATCCTACGGGCACATCCGAGGGTGATGATCCTGCATAATGACTGAGCCTTGGCTCACTCATCCGCAGTCACTTGATGGGCACCAGTGAACCAGTCCTGTCCTAACGACGTGCTCTCGGATTACCAAGGTACCCACGAAGAAGACGGGACCGGAGTACCCAAGAGGAAGGAGAACTTGGGGAGCCGAGCGATCAGACAAAATTCGAAAAAATCGAGATTAAGAGGCGGGGAAGGGAAAGTCTCATTTCTCAAGAAGAAATCACCTCATCGGATAACAATGAGCGAGTAGGTGAGAATGAGCGAATGGCTACAAAATATTTGCACAGTAAAATTCCATGGAAGTTTTCAGTATCTGGAAGCCACGCAAGGCAGCTAAACCTAACCTATACGTACGCGAGTCCTGGTGGACGTACGATACCGCGCTAATTGCTCTCGTAAATCGTACCGACTGGTCATATTTTCATTTTTTTTTTGGGCTCTGTGGTCTTGCTCCCTTTTTATCTTCTCAACGAGGGTCACACGACGCGCGGCCACGAACTTCGTATAGACGCGTCGCATATGGCGAACGAGAGAATTATTGCTCGATTGTTGCGCCTGCATGGCAAGAAGAGATCTTGGCGTCGAGGGCGGTCGCTGAACAAGAAGCGTTCACGAGATAACGTCATGTTGCATTCAGAGATGCGCAAGAACACTACACAGCTCTTTGGAGTATATACCTTAGCATTCATAAAGCAAGACTAAAAATCCCCCGAATTTATCTGACCTGGAGCAGAGTCCTGTTTCGATTGTGAGATTCGAAAATATAAAGTTTTAGAATCGACCAGAGCTGCCAGACCTAACCCTAAAACGTAAATGATCAGCTCAGCGTAGAATCAAGTAGAAACCGAAGCAGAAAGTACCTGCTGATAATAACACTAGGATTTCCCGTTTCGAAGTTGCGACACGTAGAACGTCATAAAACTTTTTTTTCCTCTCGACAGGCATAGCAGGCATGTTTACCTACTACCACCTACCTAGTGCGAGCCAGGCATAAAAACTGCACTGTAAGAATCGGCCATACACCAAATCCATTAACGACGTCCGTGCGAGACGGCGGTCCGGCGCGCCGCGATTCTTAAACGAAAATAAAATCCGTCCTTCGTCCGAGCCTAACATGACCCAACCTTACTCGAAGAGACGACGCGCACACTCGTACACCTTCGACGTCAGTATGCATATCAGCCTTTGAAAGGTAACGACCTCAGCTCCGACGTAATTAAATGCGAACGAGCGCGTTAGTATCGTGACTCTCGCTCTCTTGTCGCACTCTACGGAGACCCGAGGCTTTCGATTTTCGGCGAAACTAACCTTTCGAGCGTAACTGCATCTGTATTTAGCATACAAGTGTAAAGTATAGGTTAGTTCGCATACGCGAAGACCTGTATGCTAGTAGCCAGACCAGTATTGTAATTACGGGATCCCCTGGTATATGGGAGAATGTGAGAAAGAAGGACGAAATATAGAATACAGAGCATATAGAGAGTATAGAATGGAAAGACAGAGAGAAAGAGAGAGAGAGAGAGAGAGAGAGAGAGAGAGAGAGAGAGAGAGAGAGAGAGAGAGAGAGAGAGAGA
>JARQTI010000734.1:911381-1156972 GCA_030142655.1 Trachelus tabidus
GAGAGAGAAAGAGAGAGAGAGAGAGAGAGAGAGAGAGAGAGAGAGAGAGAGAGAGAGAGAGAGAGAGAGAGAGAGAGGAAGATAAAGAGAAAGGAAAAGGACATATATAATACGTATGTAACAGAGAGAGACAGAGAAAGAGAAAGAGAATGCACGTGTACAACAGAAATGCAATGGCGCCGCCGGCAGGAGTTGCTCCGCTAATGTCTGTCCCATGAGATTTGAATACATTTTAATACGAAGCCATCGCATTTTCCATTACGCGCTGTTCCTCCGTTTCGTCTTTCGCATGAAACAGAATTTTACCTCCACCCTCTCCCCTCCCACCCCGGGAGAGAAGAGGTCTCCCCATCTCTCGCGCAGCATCCTCGCCTAGAAGTACTTCGGAAGGGGATAGCAGGGAATTGCCCTAGGAAAGTTCACGACAAGCCCTTAACAATAGCTGTTAAGTACTTTGTTTGCATTAAGGAATTCGCTTCTAGAATTCCCATCGCCACCATAGAAGCACCAACGTTTCTCCCGGCAACAACTTCCTTATCCCTATAGCGATACTTGGTATATAACCATCCTGGACCTGAACTCTACCAATTAAATGTTATTCGATACAGTAATTGCCTAGCAACGAGGACGAGAGTCTTATTGCCCCAGCTTGTACCGATTACGAAAGAGAAATCAATTTTCCGAAAATTCTTTGAACCTTTCAACGTTTCCGCCGATGCGTCGAAAATCGACACTAACAAAATACTGCGGAGTCATGCGCAAGACGCGTCTTTGAACTCTGCATACATTTGATTACGAGATGTTTTGATCCTGTCGCGATACGTAAGTACATCGTTACACATGGATCCCCTGAAATTTTTTGGCAAGCGATAAAAAAAACGTACAGCGCCTTGCCGAAAGTTTCGAAACGATTCGAAAGCAATTTTCCCTCTGCTTATCAGTCAATCCCGTTATATTCCCCAGGGACAAAGAACTCCCGAGTCTGGCAGCCGTTAGGCGATTTGTCATTCGCTCGCGTGCGTCGTAAGCTTCATACTTTCTTCAACGCGAAGAAATGCGTGCAACACGCGCCTGCTGCCTATGTTCCGTGAATAATGCATACTAAACTCCAGTGTGCACTTACGTACAACCCGCTTCTCTCGTGCATAATACACTCGCTTGGGCTTGGATCCGTATACAGCCACTCGCACAATGTCAGATCCCAGTGGATCTGTTAAATATTATACAGCAGGTCTTTTAAACAGAAATTCCCCCCAGACCTTGATCCCAGCGAATGCCTAGTACCAACTCGAGCAAAAGTGACGAAAACGTGACTCGACGAAAATTCAAAGTAAACAAAAAGCGTCCGCTCGCGTGACGAGGCGGCAGAACAATTAATTACAATTTTTCAGCACGCTCCATCCCAGTGGAATCTTCTCGCGCAGTTTCGCAGCAGACAGACAAGGTCAGCGTAGGAATCTGGGACAAAGCTGAAGAGGCTTGTCAAAGCCGATGGCACTCAAAGCGTCATTCACGTCCCACTGGTACATTCGAAAGACAAGGAATATATTGTCGAGTTATGCGAGCATCAGCCGCGGTCGTGACGCAGCAGAGGTGGGAATAGACACATCTGTTCACCGAGGTAACGGGGCGAAGTGCCATGTCAAAGTAGCGAGCTGAAGTTCTCGTATGTATGGAGAAACGAAGTAGACGCGCGTACGATAACCAAGTATTGCACGTATGAGAAGGTAAGGAGGATCTACATACAGAGAGGTCATAGGGGTGAAGGGGAAAGGAGAAGACCCTCGGCCTTACTGGCAAGCTGCTCGGTAATTACGTAGGGGAGCCGCTCCATTGTTCTATACTAGTTCTGTACCAGGTAATAGGCACGTATGCGAGGTACTAACGTAAGCCATAGGGATGCCCGGGATAAGGCATCGTCCACACGGTTAACCAAGGGCCATGGTCGAATATAGGTACCCAGTAGGTACACAAAGACCCTTTGCGCTCTGAAGTGGCTATGACGTCGTAACGAGAATCGACAATCTCAAGGTGGTACGGGATCAAAGGAGATTTTATGGATTATCACTCTGATTAATTCTCCTTAACGAAAACTTTCTCGAATTACATAATTCCAAATCGCTCCTAGGGAAACCACGAAGAATTTTTCACGGAGAGACGAGGAATCTTGATTTACCGTCGTTTCCGGTACCGGTAGGTACGACTTGGTGTACAAATGTCCGCCTTACTCATTTAGTAAGAGTAAGATATGGGAAATTTGATTTAGGCGAGTTATACTTTTCTTTTTCCGATTAACATTTTGGCTAACAGCCAAATCCTAACCTAACCTCAATTCCATCCGTACTCCTTCTCGGATGATCGATTACGTATATAAGGACACTCGCGTCTCTAAATCTACCTAGTAAATCACTATTACAGATATCACGTCGATCGATGGTATAGATATTACGAAAGCCGCTCCATTTATTCTTAAAGGGCTAGAAATCATCTCGTTACGCTCACTCGATTTAGATCGTGCTCAGGCAGAAGAAAGGAGTAAGGTCGTTGGCCAAGGCCGTGGATAGAGTCAATAGTACCGACGTATCTGTGACATGCGTATATGCGCGCGACCCGACATGGCACCGCGACGACGCTCGCGCAGTTAATTAAATTTATAGCTCATTATTGGAGCGTAAACGATCGCGATCGATGATAACGCACCGAGTATAAATCTGTCTTAGAACGCTCATTAACCAGAGTCCCTGAAACGGCTGTAGAGACCACCTGGTTACTTCGGGTATACCTCACCACAATTTAATCGATCCCTTCGACATCCCAGCTAAATCTCCAAATCTACTTGCAAATGTGTACTGATTGATATTGCCTTGGTAAACGTGGTAGCTCGCAATTAATCACGTGTTACCGATGCAATTATAGGTACTAGACACACTGACAAAAATACACTCACGTACAATAACTCAAACTCGTGTATGTACACTGCTGATTGAGAAAAAAGAGAATAGACCTTGGAAAAAAAATCTATAATATACAAAGATACGGTGTGTACAACTGAGCAAGTTTAGGTATATAGTGATTAATGGTAGCATTGCAGATTTCTGCACAGCATCCTGAGGCGAGGGACTTCCGGTAGGACTTTATAATTTAGCTTTAATACTTTCGCCTGCTGACTCACTGGGTGGCTGTCTGTGCCTGTATAATCCGGGTGAAATCTACATTTTCACCGTCGCTTCGATATTTCTCCTCTGCTACGTAGCAGCCAAGTACAAACTGCCTGAGAACAACTCCACGTTAGATTGTTTCTATTACGAACGCCAAGACATAAAACGTAACGCTCGATGATTCGCAAAGAAGTAAACGCCCACGCGTGTTTCTTGCAAAAGATCAATCACTTTCTTGAGACAGACTTTTCCGACGGTCTACATAGGTACGTACGTGCTACGCGTTCAATTCAGCGGTACGTGCGCAGCAGAAACAAACATGCAAGACGATGCACGCCGGAGTCATAAAGAAAGTCATAGGGGATGAAATGGTCCCCCAAGCTCCAATGCAGCAAAACCAGGAGTAAAGTACATTTTCCTCTTCCCGTATAGCTACGGCTGACTCTCTGAGTCTATTCCATTTCGGAAATGTCTACGTTTTTCAATCTTCGTGTCTAAGATTTGATTCGGGGGACGGAAATTCAGCTACGTGCGTAGGGGATGACGAAATTGCACAGGGGAAAGGATGTGTTTATTGGAGATTAAATTCTGCTGATAGTTATCGATTCTTTTTTTTTCGGATTCAAAGATAAAATTCGTTCGTATACCGGATAGCTGCGTCTGATACATTTGTAAAAACTGTTCGTAATTAATCGAATTTATTACGTGCACTGTGCACCGACCAGCAAGCATAGTTTTATACATTTTACACAATTCATGTATATATACACACAAATGTGTACGCAGGCTGCTGGAAAAGTAAATCCCCCTATAATTTAATTATGTCTAACATTCGCTATAAAAGTGCGGTGAAATTTTTGCCAGGATAAAATGTTTTCGCAAAGCCAAGCGCTCACATGCACCCATATATCTGTAGGTACACACGTACCTACACCATATAACTAGTAACATCGACCCGAAGCCCGGTTCACCCTTCAACCCGTATTTCACCCACTCTTTGTCACCTCGAAGCTACAGCTCGGTCAGGCCATCCCCCTCCGTCGTCCATTTTCCCGAACTACCCTCCACAGTCGGTCTTCCTCTTTCTTTATTTCCATCCTTCGTATCTCTATACCCCCCCCCCCCCCCGGATCCCGTGTATACCTCCTCACAAGTTTCATAGCTCGCGTGCGACAACCCCACTGTCTCCAGAAATACATTATACAATAAAAACACTCGGACGAAGCACGACATTGTTTTATTACAATCTCGGGGCAAGACGTCGCGACGCGAAGAGCACCGAGAACTCGCGATAAAAAGCGTAAAACCCCCTTAACCCATTTTAGAGCCGAGACCTCTGCTCCCCTACTAACCTCGCAGGGTGCAAATGAGAAGCTGCAAGAACTTTCGAGGACCCTCGTCGACCTTTTTTTTTTTATTCATCTTCGTTCCGTCCTTACAAGGAAATTCCCAAAGCGTTTTCCAGCACTACCGCTTGGCAAAAAGCCGAGAAAATACGAGATATTACTGTAAGGTGTACGTCAGATATATGGAGTTCCGTGCGCAAAGAATATTCGCTATCCGGGAAGCGAAGAATGACGAGAGGAAACAACCAAGTGCAGTATCGCTACGCGCGACTCTGCGGTTCGTCGAAATAAAAGTGCACGGAAGAAAGGAAGAGAAACGAAAGTCCCAACCTGGCCGATCGAATGTTCAATTCTCTGGCAGCTATCGCTGTCCAATTCTGCGGGGTTGCTCGGGAGTGCTCTCAAGTTCTCGTAAAGCCGATTGGGAAACTGTAGGTAGGTATAGGTAGGATGCAGGTGGGTGTAAGGTAGGTACTTACTCCCGAGGGAGGGCAAGGAGTTTCCTCGGTTCTCGAATACCCTCGGGATCGAAGCCCACGCTCGCCACGTGTACAATAGAAAAGGACAGCCGTTGGAGTTGCTGGAGTTTCCGCGCGGACACGAGTGCCGGTAAGATAAAATATGAGGTAGCGAAGTAGGAAAAGAATGCTCGAGCTTAACGTTGCGGTTAGGTTGGACTCGGATGAGTTCGACTGGATGCACCAGGTGACACGAGGGAACTGCACTTGCATTAGTATGCTCGGTGCATCCGAGGCTTCCGTGGGTGCCGTTCACAGGCTGAGCGAACGATTTGCATATTTATGCATGCGGAAATGACTTAACCGCTGTGCCGTTACCACGTGTCTATCAGTTTTTAAGCTTGCGCGTGGGCTCCTGAGTTACGATTATCGTTGGATCATCCAGTTTTTAACTATATACAAATCACTAAGTATCATTACTGCAAACACGTGTACTAAACTTAATAGTCGAGAAGAAAGCGACAAAATGCCCAATAGTTAACAATTAGGATCATATATGTTAAAACAGATGAAAAAAGCATACTACGAGCTAACGATATTGGTATGTACAGGGAACAATGACACTGAGATAACGCGTTAACGAGATGGAAAATACTACGAAAGACGTATTTCAGTACGGAATGACATAAATCGCAGAAAAAAAAGGCAGTGTTTACAACGGTAGGAGAACCGTGAAGTCGTAGAAAGGCTTTCGCCTAATGATCGTTCGCCCAAAGAGGCGAAATGCCATTTAATATTTTTACTTCGCATTACTTACCTCGCTAAAGCTTCTGAACTCCATCTCATTATGCGCAAGGGGGTAAAGTATAACGGGGCAGTATTAAGTAAGATGAATTACGAGCAGCAGTGGTATACAGGACGTTCGTCCTCCCTCTGAGATAAAAGTGGTTTAAAAAAAACCGAAGAGAGCCAGAGAGGACGAGATTCGGCTCAGAATCCAGAGCGTCTTCGTGGTTCGAATACAAGCTCGCAAAAATGCTCGTAAATCTGCATGTGGATGAATACATTAGGATCTTTGGTATACCCCCTATCATCCAGACAAGGTTTAGCTATCCTGCATCCGACCATCAGGCTATCTAGTTACCCACGTAATAACAACTATATATATTAGTTCTGCCCGTTATATCCTACACCAGACAGAAGCTCGTAACATGGCGGAGACTCGTTCGTTTTCCGACATTAAACCGTCATTCAAGGTTCGAGTAATGGCGAAGTTACGAATCCCCCTCTCCCACACTCCTTCGTTTGAGAAGCGTGGCGTCGTTTCCTTGTACTTGGGGACAATGATAGCCGCACGTTAACCTTAATGAATAGCTACGCTGCACCCGTACTCGCTATCAAGTAATTAAAATCTCTCATCGCCGACGTGGCAGTGTACGTACGTATTCTCAGGGATATCCTAAATGATAACCGTGGACGAGTACGGTATTCAAGTTTTTACATAGGTAGATATCCAGAAGAACAAGAAGAAGAAATATCCGTCACAAATGTGCCATATATGTAAACGTAGATAGGAGAACAAGCGTAAAGCAAGACGAAGGACGCGCCCGTTCGTGGTGCATTAGTCTAATTGAAATCCAGATGGCGACGAGGCGCGCGTGACCGCACCGTATCTCAAGCTGTCACGCTTTCAGTGATAGGTTGTAGACACACAGAGTTCGCCTGTCACGCTCCGCCCGGTATCCTAGCAGGGATGCCTGAAGGGTGAGTGAACCGAAATTCTGCCCTTGCAAGAAAGTCACGCTGAGCCGCAATATGATTACACGTGGACGCAAGCGACTGATATGAAGATACATTCTTTAAATAAGGTCCACGACACATAACAATGCACCGTAAATGCAGCAGCGAGCTCATACAGCAAGATTCGTCGTGTAATAAACGTGTGTATATATAGATATATCATAGAAAGGTATAGCGCGAGTACAGGAGGCTGGTGTTTCTTTGTTTTGATTTTTAATCGGCCTTGATCGCTCTGCCGAGGCAAGGCACAGGGACTGTCCGTAGGAGAAAAGAAAAACTCGATAAAAAATAAAGGTATACCAGGGGAAAAAGGATGAAAAATAAAAAGACAAAAAAGATTTTCTTGCCGACCGCACACTCGGTGCCTCCGCCGCCGCCGCCGCCGTCGTCGTCGTATCGCTTCCAATCGTTCGTCCCCGATTGGAAAGTCTGCCCTGCAGTCTCCGAGCCGCGCCGTTCGGCGCCAGAAAGCGATGCAGCCGAGGTGTACAGTCGTGGACATAAGTTCCGGCATTCCCCATTCCGTCGGCATCACGCACATATATAACTCTTTCTCGGTAAGTGGCGAAGTAGTAGCGACTGCTCTACGCTTCGTCGGGTCCTATCGAGCGAGATCTTCCCTCCAATGATTGCCAGATAGTTCTGAAAAGGCGTGGGAAAGCCCTTTGGCGTCGTCTATGCCTTATACAGATAAGAATCGTAAAACGAACATATTTTCAATGGTTCGTTGAAAAATTAATAAAAGGGGACGAAAACAAAAATCTCGAAGCGAAAAAAAAAAGAATTTACATTTTTTCTTCTACACCCCCCCCCCCCCCCGAATCTTGTTTCCACGTCCCCTCGTAAAAATGAAATCTCGCGAGGGGTGGATACTGTCTATTTGCTACGAGTCCATCCACGACCTACTATCTCCTGTCTCTTTCTCTCCACAGTCTACGATATCGATTCGAACCGTACGATTCTACTTTTATTCTCAACAGGGGTCGCGACTAGCTCTCGCCAGCCCACCTTCCTTTGTTCTCTGCTTCCACGCAGTCTCCTGCTCCTCCTCTTTATAAGGTCTGTTTATTTATTTACCCTCTCTCTCTCTCTGTCTCTCTCTCTATCTCTTTCACCCCATGGTCCGCGTACAACCCTCGATCTAGCAACCCCTCTCTTCTTATATCGCTGTGCTTCTCTCCCTGAAATCTCGCCCGCATAACTTCATCGAAACCCTCGACACAACTACTTACTATACCGCGGCCACAACTGTACACTATAACCCACTGTTGCCATTGCTGCTTTTAGTAGCGTACGTACTATGGTAGTCAGCAGCGACACCTTCAAGAAATCACGCATTTGTAATCTCCGCTTGTGTAACGTTCCTGCGAGCATGTTTGTCCTCTTCTTCCCACGTATCATCCCTCGGTTCATCCAAGCACTCTGATCGCTTTACGATCAGCACTGTTTAGTCGTAAAGGCAAACCCAGTGCTCCAGTAACGTAGCTAACGAAAGCGCGAGGATATTTCGCGTCCCGGCTCGTTTCGCGCACGTGAAGTCCTATAGGGAGCAACTGTAAAATATTGCTGGCAAGTGCGGCCAGTTTGTGGCTTCGACCGTAAAAGCATGGAGGCTACGTGCCCTCAGTCAGAAGCGACCAACGCGTAGATCGGCATCTATGATAGCGGCGACATACAGCAACATGGTGAACGAAAGTCGAGGATTTCTACAAGGATTCCCTACAGGAGGGCCGAGTGTCGATGCGATCGCTTGCACCGAAAATTATTATTCATTCAAGGATCCTTTGCACGAGACTATATAAAAGAAGGATTTATACAGTCGGTTCAGAGGAAATCGTAAACTCCTAAACGATAACGAGAAACGATAGAATACTGTCGCTACCAGAGAATTTAAAAACAGCTGACTCTTCCGAAGAGAATCTTATGTGCTTTATCGACAATTTTGGTAAGACCACTTTAGGCTTCTAAAAAAAAAAGTATTGTGCTGTACGCATAAAATTAATTTGTAATCCGAACCGCATTGTGAACTCTCCTTACGTATTTCTATATAGAAAACTATTATCGAAAGATCAAATGTGTACCTAAGGAAACTCGAGAGGAACGTAATTTGTGTGTAATGCGATCGTGAATTGCCCGCGTGCCGCATCGGAGCTTTTGTCTCGTGTGAACTCAGCCATCGACCTGATGAAACCTGGAGTTCCACAATGTGAGAAACTATATTGGTAACCAATTCCACAAACATTCCTTCGATTCTACGTTACCTATAACGCACACCATATCCGCATCTTACATTCAGTGATTCAGTATTAGCAATAATGGCTTTTCAAGTCAAATTGTGCAATTGCGAAGAACATGTGTAATCCAAGGAAAAAAATGTAGTCTCATGGAAAACATGCTTAACGAATAAAATCAAGATATCATGAATTAACTGTATGATTCGCAGGAGAATCATCGAGAGCGATAATCAGAGTTATCTTGTTCTGAAATGAATACGTCATTCTTTTTATAAATTTCTCATCGTTGAACAATGAGGAATATGACTGTTCCAAAATTTACTGAGTCATCCCTGAGAAAATTGTATTCCATTGTAAAATTACAAAAGTAAGATAACCAGGATCTGAACACATTGCATGAACTCAAATAGCCATAAGGAGTAGAAACAGTACAAAAAAAAATTTTGGAAATGCAGGCTTAGATATATCTGAAATGCACGATAGATATTTCAAGCTTCATTCTCACTGTATGTAAAAATACACTGGTACTTACCTTCCGAAGGTTTTTTCGAGGTACCGAATCCAACAGGAGGTCTTCGCCATCCGCGCCAGTTGTTGCACAACGATTCCGGCTCGCTACTCCAGCTGCACAATGAATCTTCCTCGAAGCGATCAGAATCTTCGAAGGAGTAACGATCCGTTTCTTCCCAGTCGAGAATCGGGCCTCCCTGACCTCCATCTTCAGCCGCTCCTGTACCGGCGCCGGCACCAGCACCGGCACCAGCCCCAGGTCCGGCTCCTGTTGCAGCTGCTCCTGCACCTCCGCCGCCACTTCCACCCACCACCACGGGGGATCGAGCCAGGTTGCCCGCCAGTTTTAATTGTCGAACGGACGACACGCGACACGATTGTCACTAACTGGACCACGCGTACTGATTCACCAACGATCCCCCACCGCCACCTTGACGTGACACGATAATGACAATCAGGAAGATTTTATCAAGGTATGTCTTTTGTAGGTCCGCTTCTCGTTCTCACGTCGTTATCGTGCTTAGGTTTTATTTGAGGATTGCTGCAACGTCTTCATCTACGCAGTTCCGTATGCTAAAAAGTGTCTAGAAAGATACGTGTGAGTGCTCGATGACTACTTGGACAAATTGCTCGTTTACGCGGGTCACGGAGAAAGCTGCAGTCTTGCCAGCTCGAACGGATACAACACTTAAGAGATACTCAACCGTAGAGAATGATTATATTTAGGAATGGCATGGGCACGATGCGATATATCAATTTTACCATTTGCTTCAAACCGATTGACTCAATTCTGTGGGAAAAACAAAATATCTGGAGGTAGTTATTGAAGTTGTGCCAAACTCAAACGAGATTCGGATATCCGGACAGATTTTGTGCTAAGGCTGCCAAATTTTATGTAGCTTATAAAAAAAAAGTAATATAAGGACACAGTCTAATGAGACGACGGAATGGCTGCTGGAACAGCTGATTTATGATGCAGTATGGCGTACACGTTGTATAAGACCTTGACTGGCGCTTTGAAACGATTCTTTGTACTCGTTTCGATACACAACACAAGAATTGTTTTAACTATTAATTTAAGTAAACGAAGTGATTTTCGAATGAAAAGAAGAAACAAATGATTCAATTACAGTTCACAATCTACACGTAAATCAACATTAATTTAAAAATCTATAGCATTTTATGAGCTTCCATAACCGCATGCATCCTAAACACGGGGAAACTGAACTTAATATAAATGAGAACAGCTGATTCACGTTCGCCGCCAGAAGCATATTGATTTTCTCGGAAGCAAACTCGCCTTTTTCCCCCGCGAGCACTTGGTATGTCCAAGTATCACATCGAGCTCGCGCAAGAAAACATACTTATTCCTGGGACCTTCACAAACACCTCAAAAAGCAGGCAACACGTCACACAAGAGTGCGAGTGTCAAAGCTAAGAGGTTAGGCAACGTCAACTACCAAGAGCCACATTTCCACTCATAATAAAATATCATAAGATGATATTGGCGAGAGTGAAAAAACCGATGTGGCGCAAGGACCTTGGTGGGTCGACAGTCTCGCGTCAAGAACGTACGACGACCCCGACCCCCTAGCCAAGGGAGCCACCCTCTCACTGTATAATTCTCAATCACTCTATCTTTCTCTCTTCTTCTCTAGCATGCATATATGCACGCGACAGAACACACAAAGAAATCCACCGATTCTTTCTCTCTCGCACTTGATCATCACACCCTATCCCACCCTCATGTGGTCGCTCAACGAAACACCGTTTATAATTTACGTATATCGCAACCCTTTCTCAACTGCTTACCTAACCCCCTGTACGAGTCACTGTTCCTCACAGATGCACTGCACACCCTGTACTACCACCAAGATGTTATAAAACCAACACACTGAAACGATAGTACACACATTCGCAACTCGAAGCAGGACAGCTGAGCCGTGCCCCGCCAGTTTTATGTAAGAGACATCTTGCTAAGGTGTCCGCGAGACCTCACGGGAACGCTGGACCGATACACAGGCGCACGCGATAAAGATCCTTTATGTCGCGATTACGCACTACCACCGCACTACCCGATTCTCTAGCCTACCCCATCGACGACAACAACAAATATGGCGAACAAACCTCCTGCACCTCGCTTAGAGGACGACTGTCGACTGATCTCGCTAGGTGGCGCCACTCCTGACCCCTACCGATCCTGACTATTTTGCTATTACAGCGCTAAATATTACTCTGGTGGCTATATTCATAACTATTCTCGGATATCGAGCTACTCTGATTCTGTGAATTCAACTTCAAGTTATATAGCTGTAGTACATTGTAAACTTTAACAATTTTGATTGCTAAATGCCACTAATTTGGACTATGGATGATGTTAATTAATTCAGTAGGTTCAATATCGTTGATGATTAATATTTTATGCGGCTACTTTTGAAGATTTTTATTATTTCTTATATTAAGACAGGTCTATGGACAAAGCCTCAGACACTTGGTATTCTCTTTTCGATAATAAGTTGATGATTCTTGATGAAATTTGTTATATTTGTATCATTTAAATAACTTAGTAATATGATTTATATACTTAAGTGGATTTAGGTTTATGGACTTGGCGCATAACTTGATTAAATATCTTGACGAGACCTTGCTAGCAATAGTATGCCAGTGCTGCTATCTATTGTACCGCAATAAAAAGTTATAGAAGATTTGATGCAATGACGAGAAACATCATTTTTGAAAGAGGCCTGTGTATTGCATAGCACACTAAAAGTCTGTGTAAAGTGTGAGGTTTTTGATTGATACAATAATAATGTCTGAAAATGATTCTGCTGATGATATTATGGAAGAACGTTCGGATGATGATACATTCAATATTTTAATTGCTACTGATTGTCATTTGGGTTACGAAGAAAGTACTAAAAGAGGTTTGTTCCTGCATCTTTGCTATGTCGTTGAACTATGTATTTCTTCGTTTCCCGCTTTTTTTCATGCGCAATATGTGACAACTACATTGTCTGATTGCACTTTTTAATTTAAAAAATATTTAGTTGGCTAATGAGTTTTCATAGTGTAAAACCATTCCTAATTACAAAATTTAATATCTTAGTACATAATCAAATTTAGTACTTTGATAACCAGCTATTCTACAAATGGATGCAATATATTTTCACAGGCCAAGAACAGGACAGCATTAAAACGTTTGAAGAAATACTAAAGCATGCCAAGGACAATAACGTTGACTTTATTCTTCTTGGTGGTGATTTATTTCATGATACTAAACCATCGCAAGGCACATTATTAAAGGCTGTTGAGTTGCTCAGAAAATATTGTTTAGGCTCTAGGTATATGAAACCATCCACTAGTAATATAAAATATTTTTCATGTAAAATAACTCTTCATATTACATTACAGAGAATCAACATTTGAATTGTTGTCCGATCCTGAAGAAAATTTTCAATACAAAACTGCAAACTTTGAAGACCCAAATTTGAATGTCAGCATTCCTGTATTTTCTATACATGGGAATCATGACGATCCAAGTATTACTTGCAATATATAAAATTCTGTGTCCTTATAATATATGGTATAATATTGCACAATATATTTTCAGGTTCTGGAGCAATAGGATCTCTAGACCTTTTATCAACAACTGGTCTTGTTAATTATTTTGGAAAATGGACAGACTTAACTCAAGTAACAATGTCACCTGTGATATTGAAAAAGGGTAGCACGCATATATGTCTCTATGGACTGAGTTATATAAATGATCAAAGATTATCGCGATTGTTTAGATCATACAAGGTATACTGGAATAATAGAAAGCATTTTTTTTTAGTATACCATAATTATATGAGTTTTAGTTCAAAATAACTGTTTCCAGGTGAAATTACTTTTTCCATCCCTTCTGGATATTGACCACTGTTTCAATATGATGGTGTTGCATCAGAATCGAGTAAAACGTACAAATTGCCCATACATTCAAGAAGACAAATTGCCCAGTTGTCTTAATTTTATTTTATGGGGTCATGAACACGAATGTCGCATTAATCCAGAAATTATTGCTGAAACTGGATATCACATTTGTCAACCTGGTAAAAAACTTGTATTTTTTTTAAATTCTAATTAAGTATCAATAATAAATCTGTATTTTTAGGTAGTCCTGTGGCCACTTCACTGTGTGAAGCAGAATCAGTACCAAAACATATTGGTATATTGAGCGTCAATGGAACTGATTTTAAAGTCAAACAAATAAAGCTACAAACCGTCAGGCCTTTTGTGTTTGACAACCTAGTTCTCCGAGACATTGATATTGGTGAAGATTATAGTAAAGTGGTGGCTGATCGTGTAATGGATTATGTAGATAACTACATTGAAGAAATTATGATAACCAAAGCCTCTGAGCAATTAACTGGTGTGTAACTAAACCATTTTTTTCTAGAAATAATTAGTTCCTAAATTATTGATAACCAATGATTTTGTAATTTAATAATCAAAGGACATCCGGATCAACCAACTCAGCCATTAATTCGTCTTCGAGTTTTCTATTCCAGTAATGAAGAAGTATTTAACACATTAAGGTACATACAGACTTAAAACTATAGTTTTAAATTCTATTCACAAAATTGATTACACTTTATTTGACTAACATTTTAAAAGGCTCGCGCAAAAATATTGTGATGAAGTAGCAAATCCAATGGACATGATCATATTTCGAAAAGCAACAGAAAAAAGTACCAAACTTAAATGCATTGATCCTCTTGAGGATGATGAGACAAATGATTTGTTAGCATATGATGATGTATGTATAGTTTCTACAGATTATCGATTATTGAGCAAGCGTGAAAGTCAAACTAAGAATAAAGTTTAAAAATCGATATTTCTCCCAGAACGATAAAGATTGGCGAAAAAGCGTACAAGGCGGAATACTTAAATATTTCGAATCGAAAGGAAATCAAGATAAACTGACAGTTCTATCAGTGACTGGATTAAACAAAGCGTTATCTCGTTTTGTTGAGAAAAATGATAGCGATGCTTTTAAAGATATTATTCAGTAAGCTTTTCCATACAATAACTATTTATAACATACATTTATTCTATAAAGAAATGACTTAATTCAATTATACTTGTCCAGGCATCAGATGTCGAAAACTATCGAGTATTTACAAACGAAAACTGTGGATACGCCAGAGAAAATAAAAAAAGAAATAAAAGTATTGCAGAAGGAAAGGCGCGATAGAGAGAATGAAGAAGAACTTGATGTGAGTTCGGTAAAGAAAAAAAACTACTGAGAAATGAATTTCAATAATTCTAACACTATTTATTCTCTTTACTACATTATAAAACAGGCGGACCTAATGTTTGAAAGTACAGAACGAAAGTTTAAAACTGTAGATATCGAAAAAAATAATGCTATTGTACTAAGCGACGATGATGCAGAACATGATCATGATGATGAAGCAACTGGTAAGAGAAATAAAACCAGGAAAGCATCCACGAGAGGGGCAGTAAGAAGTCGTGGTGGAGGTCGAGGTCGAGGGAAAAACGTTGAACGTATGAAAAATCCTCTAAACATATCAATTACATCTCCTCCTACATCCTCGTCACCACAGGCTGCCAGAAATGTCTCATCGAAAAAGGTACGGGCATGTACTAACGAATTGAAATATTGTTTTATGTGTTAGATTTTTATGTTATTGTCACTTATTTCAGGCTCAAAGAAATATACAAGATTTTTGTCGGCCTTCAACCAGTCTGAGACATGCTAATATATCAGAAGATACGGATTAGCGTAATCATCTGTTAATACTATTTACCGAGTGTTAAAAAGTGCATTTAATATTTTGCTATTACTGTTTATACAATTCATTTCTAAAAAACCAAAATCAGGATTAGAACATTTAACAGTTAAAAATAAAATACAAATATTTTACTATGGTATTCCGAATACATTATATGTCTACATTTCATTTTATTTCTTCAATCCAGTGAAACATTCTTATTACTTTATAATCGAGATTTTAGAGTTGCTATTAATGCCCACTTCCTCCGACCTTAATCGAGTTTAAATTCTGGTTACCCTATCTTAAAACTATATTTAAAAAAAATTGAACCAGGCTTAAATCAAGTCGGAGGAAATGGGCGTTAAGTTCATTATGCGTTACCAACCTATGTAATGTTTCACTTCTACACCGCTTGAGGGCGTGTTTCATATAAAATTTCAATATTTATCTTATTGTACTAAAACAATTGTTGTTTTTCAATCAGTCAGCCAAAAAAGAAGTAGTAAATCGATTAACTATTATACTGCAATATGCTATCTCAAGATTTTTACCTAAAGTAAGTATCTGATATAAAACATTTTAATCTGCTAGAGTGCGCGCAGGAAATGCTTTCTTTTTAAACTTCCTGTTTCGGACGGGCTGTACGCAAAGATCTTTAGTAGGTACTATTTTACGATATTTACGTATAAACCAATATATCCATATTAAAAATAATGTGTGCATATCATGCTGTTGGGAAGCAAGAACACTTTTTGTGAGAAATATATCCGTTCGGCTTTCTAATTATGAAGATGTTAGCGGATTAATATTTGACGATGTGAGGTGACTCGCGCTTTGCCGATACTGCTGTCATGGGTAACAGAATAATACGCGATTGAACTTGCTATACAGCATCTTGTGTACACTGTATTAATTTATTAAAGACAATTATATACACGTGAGTATTTTTTATTAGTTATTTTCACGTTATTGTTCATTTTAGTGAAAAATGGCACCTAAAAGAGGAAAGGTACAGAAAGAGGAAGTCCAGGTGTCCCTTGGTCCTCAGGTCCGCGAAGGTGAAATTGTATTTGGAGTAGCACACATTTTTGCCAGCTTCAACGATACTTTCGTTCATGTGACTGATTTATCGGGCAGGTACATATTGGAAATAATTATCCACACACAAATGGCATGACATAACCTATGTTATGAACGTAACAATATTTAAGGTTATTCATGCTACTTGTTACAGGGAAACCATTGCTCGTGTCACTGGAGGCATGAAGGTGAAGGCTGATCGTGATGAGGCTTCACCGTATGCTGCTATGTTGGCTGCTCAGGTATTTCATTTTTTCTTAACATAGCATTTGAAATGTATATGATCTTATATGCTCATGCATAATATTCAACATTATTTATAATTTTGTTGGATGTATTAACATCCAAACACCACATTCAGGCAGTACCCAAGATTTTCTTTAGAAACTTATCTCAGGGTGCGTTCAGAATTGTGGAAAAGTAAATGATCCTTTTAACTTTGGGAATTCGTACTTATGACTTGTTCCTTTATACAAGAAGGATACACTTGTTAAATTAAGCAACATAGGCTGCGATGTCATATTGTTGGTAAGGATAAAGTCAATTTGTTTTTAACAATCTGCAGGATGTTGCTGAAAAATGCAAGTCCCTTGGGATCACTGCTCTTCACATTAAGTTGAGGGCCACTGGTGGTAACAAAACAAAAACTCCAGGACCCGGAGCACAATCTGCACTTCGTGCTCTTGCCCGATCAAGTATGAAGATTGGCAGAATTGAAGATGTTACACCAATTCCCTCTGACTCTACGCGCAGGAAGGGAGGTCGCCGTGGTCGCAGGCTATAAATTAACACTATGGTACTGTGTATGGTTTACTACCTTATTCAAATAAACATCTAAAAGCAATATCCATTTTTTCACTGTAATATCTTTTATCTGCTAAGATTACGAAAATAAATGAACAATTTAATAACTTTAAAGATTTATTTGTTTCGGTATAGTGCTGTTATAAGTCAATATCAAAGCTTACTAACAAGTCACATTACTTATGATAGTTCGCTAGTGTTACTGAATGCATAAAGTATAACAGATTACTGACTTCATACAGATCATTATGAGAAGTTAAATAAATAAGTGTATTGCAATATTTATTAAAAGCCAAACATTTTTGGAGTATGTAAAAAATTAACGGTCCTTAGAAAGAACAGGCTAAGCCTGTTTCAATAAGTTGTGACTCCACACTAATGCTTTGTAGGCTTTAATTAAATTACTTTCATGATCGAAAAAAAAAATTTACGCCGTACCAACGAGATTTCCCAAAGTCAGAAATAATTGAACATTCAATTCTGACTTCTGAGGCGCTTTGTGTTCCAAAGTCGCTAGAGTATTCACGTACCCATGTCTCAAAACAAATCCTACTATTACAGGTTCTCCTTCTTTGTTTTGCTCAGTAGCGAATGGAGTCACATGTAAACGTACCACGATTTTATTTCCTTTGCGCCATACAACCACCCTGTAAACCGAATATATAAAACGTATAAACGTTCATTAACGTACAGAATCATCTCCCTAAAACACTTACTTTTTATCATCTTGGAAATGACTAGCGTCACTAGTCTCATCATATTCAGCTGCATCATCTCGGGGTGGTAAAAATAAAGGACATTCAGGCAAAGCTATTTCAGCACCGCACACTACAGTAATCGGTTTAGGATCTTCTGTGACAGATATCTGTCGTACAGCCAATGGTAACAGATTCGGTGATTCACTTCCCTGAATTTAGATTACGAAAAATTATTGACGATACTATATTATAACAATAAAAATAATTCGTTAACGATGTAATTCAAACCATTTGTATATTTTCTCGCTTTAACTCTTGCTCTTCTCCAGATGCAGTTATAGTTGTAGGCGTTGTCGGAGTATCGAGAGGAAGAAGACTTATTTGAGTCTGATGTTGAGTTGGATTACAAACTTTTAGTAAAAGTTCACTAGCAACTCCAACACGTAGTGGCTCGCAGGTCACAATGCGAATCTCGGGCACATGGTAACTGAAATGATACTTGCTTGAATGATAAAGGATGGCGTCAATGTTTCAGAAAACTTACAACGCAGCAAGTTGAATTTTGAATTTAATAGACTGCGGACTGTACTCTGGTTTACTGACATTATGTTCACAACCGCGGCATCGTTGCGAACGCTTCACTAAGAACTGTTTGTGCTGTGGACGCAACTCATTAATTTTTTCAGCCTGTACATCAGGATGTTGTAAACGTTGTTCCAGTGTAGTAACTGCATTATAAAACAATGACTTAAATATATCATTTGTTTATTACGATTTAAAAAGTTACTTACTTTTAGTTATATCTACAGCTTCTGTAAATATTCCTGCTGGCAAGTCATCGACTTCTTCGTTTGCAACTGCTGGTGGAGGTTGATCAGAGTGCTGTATTAGAGACTTAGGTTCTAGCGGCTTACCAGCACGTTTACGAACCATAGCTGATGTTAAACCAAACTTTTCCTGTCAAATAATATTACACTGTATTGTATTCTATAGACTAGCCTGATTCACACATTTTTATTGTAGTGCTCACATATTGTAGAAATGTACGTTTAGTTGGAAACTTCTTACGCTGTTGTTCCTGCTTCTCTTTAGAAGCAAGAATTTTGTGAAAATCAATCAGTGTACTAATTCTTGTAGAATTAGGATTTTCTTGTTCAGGCCATCCTCCGGTAGCTAGAAATAAAATATTAATTACTATAATTATTTGTGTCCATAGTATAACTTGAAGTTCAAATTACTATAAATTTAATTCTTAATAAAAAGAAAAATAATGGTATATGAACCAAAATTTAGTGCAGTCTATTATAGTATGTCAATGAACATACCCACATACTGATCTGGAATTCCAGCATCTCTAGATGTCCAACGACATAAAGAGCAGGACAAGTAGTACACCTTTTTTGGAGTAGCCTTAACATCTTGTTTAGCATCTACTGAGGAAGCAGAGGTCCTCAGAGGTGCTTGACCTGCTCGTGTACATAATGTTTGAAAGCAACAAGGGCAATCAAAACAATTGGAACACCTTAAATAATATAAAAACATTGAGTCACATGCAGAATTGCAATACCTTAAAAAATTTCCTCTGAAACATTCTAACTTACTTGTTCTTCTTAAGTCTTACTTCTGCTGATGGCAAATTTTCCATACAGTTAGGACAGTAATGTGAATCAGCCTGTTTAAAATTATCATACGGTATAGTTCTTAGGAATTATAGTCAGTTAAATACATGAATATTTATTCAAAAAGGATTAAATTACGTAATAACCATTACAAATATGTATAAAAATATTCATAACATTACCTCATGACAGACACAGTAACCACACCGAATTTTCAAGCAATGACGGCAGAAATACATTTTTGAGATGGGTTTTAAAGAGCCGCAACTACATACGTAGCGCACATAATCAGGCTGAAATAAGTACGCCATACTGTATAACGTATCACATGCACTACAATCGGTTAACTCCTGTCAATAAGAGTTTGACATTTCATTCCAGATAGAAGTACGTAGCCATTTTCCTCAACCGGAAGACCGACGTTTTATCCGTTTCCGCTCATGAAACAGAGCCATCTAGTGGATATACGTATATTCATTGGACAGACAAACTCCATTCATGTCATCCGTAGCGAATATTACAGAAGTATTAAGTAGGTATAAAAACTTGAATTTACAATAATGACTGGCAGCTACTGCTAAAGAGGATGCCGTCTCATGAAAGAAGTCTCCAGTAGTAACTAGACGCTGTAAATATTGAGGATAGTAAAGATAGATACCGATAACTGCTAATATAGCAAACATTTTTTCTCTTTCTTTTTCGATACCCCAACATATAGAAAAAAAAATAATAATACACTATTAACAACAGGGAATAATTCACATTAAATTTCGCTTCAGTAGCGAAAATTTGCTTTTATTATTATAACACAGTAGCACCACAAAATATCAATATAAAAGCAGTCATTACGTATCACTTCTTAAAATAAATGCCATATTATGCCATTGGTTGTTTTGCGTTCTCCAATGCTCGATTTTCTTCGGTGAGCAATGTTACCTTTTCTTCGTATTTCCCACGAAGATCTTGGAAAAGTCGTAATTGCGTCTCATATTCCTTTTTCAAGTCAGCATTAAGTCGTACTGCAGCATCCATTTTATTAATCATATCATTATGTCGATCACGTTCAGCTGTGATTTTAGCTTCCATAGTGTCCACGTCATTCTGCAAAGACATTTATATTTTTACTAAATATAAACTAACAACAGATTTTCCGTATATGCTGAATACGTTAATTATCATAAAAATACTGACCTGCAAATGTTTAACTTCCATGTTACGGATGTTTAACAGTTGCTTTGTGATCGCTACAACTTCCTTCAGGGACGATGTCTGCTTAGTAAGAGCATTTATTTGATTTTCCTGATTGGCAACCATACGATTGCGTTCTTCTAATTTCAGCTGCGTCTGAGTAAGCATATTTTTCAGATCCTCCTTTTCACGGCGCAATTTAATTTCGTCGCCTTCGCCATTGGCCACGGCATTATACGACGCTTGTAAGGCATCCAACTTTTTTTCGGTGTCCATCAATTTTTGTTGATAATTATCCCTCTCATAAGTTCTTTTCTATTGTCAAGGAATATTAACTCAGTTAAGTAAGTTTTACCAATCGGTTTTAAAATAGAATTTTCATAATTTCATATTATTTCATTTCGAACTTTCAGTGAAGGCAGGGTATATTTTAATTTACCTGAATTTCTTGTTCTAATTTAGATATTTCGCTTTGGTTGTTATTACTTGATTCCGTAGTATTTTGATTGGGTTCCGCATCCTACACGGAATAATTTAAAATGGTGAATATTGTAAAAAGTGTACAATCATTCTGTCATAAAGCAACAGTTGAATACGTATTAAAAATTATTCTTACTTCTGTGGGTTCTTTAACGTCTGTAACTTTTTTTATCAATATTACAGATTCTGGTTCGGATGCCGGTGCAGCTATGACATTAGGATCGGCGTATTCTGGACTTGCAGCTTCAGTCGGACAAGAATCTCCAGCAGCTTTATTAGTGGTTTCATCGGCTCCATCCATTTTAAATTCTACAGCCAAAATAGAGAAATATGTCCAAATAAATAGAAGATTCTCCTGATAAGTGTACAGAGCCGTATAACAAGAAGAAAAATGTTGACCACATGAAATTGAAGTCCTGATAACATAAAGGTGTTATAAGCCATCATACTGGAGCAGATGAAAAGCATATTTTTATAATTTCATTTATTATGCAGAATCTGTATCTTGTTTTTTAGATCATAACAGCGTGTATTGATGACATGTGGTGTATTTTAAATTTCGACATGGTGCTTCATTTTTACTTCATCAAATGACTCACTTAGATTTCATACATGCACTTTGAAATACGCATTTTATAAATAATTCATTTATGCTTTATCAAATCTGTTTCTAGCATATTAGTTTACTACCATTACATAAATAATACGTTACAGTATTTTCTCTTACGTTTAATAGTGAAAAATTAATCATACGGGGTAGTAATATTTGTATCGTCCTGGGACTACTTTGATTTAAATTACTGCAAGGTGTAGGTTTAAATTTTAGTCAGCTATTCTAGCTATTTACCCTTCCGCATCTTTATCTGAACATATAAAAGCAGTCGAACCATATAAGCTGAAAATATGTAGTTTAATGCACTTACGTTCAAAGTGACGGGACCACGAAGACTAACCAGTAGCGGGATGTATTTTTGGAAATCTTCGACCGTTTTAATTTAGAACATTTGCAGCTGCGCATTAGCTTTTCTTTACATACGTACGATACAGCTTATTGAGTGGGCATGAGACAAATAAAATATTCTATGGGTTTGTTAATAGATCTATCTATATTTTTATTATGATATCGTACTCAATGAAATTATTGATTACAGTCATTATATTCTGATAAAAAGTTATGAATCCGTAGCGTAGATGAAAAGTAACTACATTCATATCTGTGGGCTTTTAGCACCTGCCCGATCAAAACAAATGCTTGAAAAAGCCAAAAGATCCATAGGACCTGAAAGGTTGCATAAATTTGAACGATATCATTATGCATCTTGTTTCAAATAATCAAATGTATGAATTTGATCATTAAAAATTGCTCACTGTAAACTTATCGGTGGCACGAAGTTTACTAACGTAGTTAGTTCTTCAGCGCAGACGTCTTAACACGAGTGATTCGCTTTTCTAACAAGCGAATCTTTCCCATTATATTTTACGGTAATTATGAAGAAATTTTATTTGATTATGTTACTAATTTTATGGTGATTGTATTTCGAACAACTTCTAAGTGTGTTATATACATCTTAATACTTGTCGATCTTGATGTCATCATCTTAACCTAACTTTTCTATTTCATAACCTAACAAGGTTAATAAAAATTTTCGGTTTCAGAAACATAAGTAAGTTATGGAGGAATATGCCAGAGAACCATGCCCTTGGAGGATAGTGGATGATTGTGGTGGTGCCTTTACAATGGGTGCCATAGGAGGTGCTGTTTTCCAAAGTATTAAAGGCTTTCGTAATGCACCTAGTGGAATAAATAAACGTCTGCTGGGCAGTTTAACGGCTATAAAACAGCGGTCACCTATAATCGCTGGAAATTTTGCTGTTTGGGGAGGCATGTTTTCGACGATTGACTGCACTCTTGTACACTTTAGACGCAAAGAAGATCCATGGAATTCCATTATCAGTGGAGCAGCTACAGGAGGTATTCTCGCAGCAAGAAATGGTCTTCCAGCAATGGCAGGCAGTGCAATAATTGGTGGAGTTTTATTAGCACTAATCGAAGGTGTTGGAATACTTTTCACTCGACTTTCTGCAGAACAATTTAAACCACCTACCCTCGTTGATGATCCATCACAGCTTGGGCCACCACCTCAAGGCTATCCATCATAATATATATTTTAGATTTGTCATGAAATAGAATCTAATATTTGAAAAAAAAACGATTCTTGTGGTTTGTAAAATAAAATAGTACTCGTCAACTAATTTCTTTTGACAGAATAATAAATTTGTATAGAATAGATGCTATTTAAGTTAAGGTACAAAAATAATAGATTTATTTCCATTTCTACTTGGTACAGTTTATTTTTTCACCAATACTTATTCAATAAATTATCTTGTAACCATCACACAGTATAAGAAAAAGAAATTACGCTTTAACTGAAAAAATAGTGTTAGTCTCAAACCCGTTAGTCATCTTCATCTTCTTCTACTTCCTCTTCAGGATTTAAAATTGATGAAGGTATAGTAAGGTCTAGTTCTTTAAGCATATTTTCTATAGAATCATTTTCATTATTTGGATGACATTTGGAATTTGTGTGGGTATTACTTGCAGCAGGTGTACTAGTTGTCTCAGTATTCATACGATTTAATAAATGAAGTTGTTCTACCTGCAATTTCAATATTTTAAATATCATTAAAAAAAATACGCTTCCAAAAAGTTAGTAATAATTATGCTTCTTTCACCTGGAGAGCATGTAATTGCTTATCGATTTTCGATAACGTACGAATGATGAAATCTTCCTCACGCTGAAGCTGTCCTTGATTCGCTAACAACTCTTGTATAGACTCTGTGGCACTATCCATTATCAATTAAGTAACAAATTACATTGTAAACAAATTGACATCTTTTAGGTTACATTTAGGAAGGACATAATATTGCAGGCGCGATTTGCCGAAGCGCATGCTTACCGCGCTGGACCCTGGTACGCGACGACAAGGGGGGGTGAGTTGAAGGGGATCGAAGGAATGCCGAGCTAGAGATGAGTAGGGAGATGCACAACCAGACAGAGATGAGTAGGGAGATGCACAACGCTACGGTTTTAGGCGATACCAAAAGCATGGCGCTAAATCGTAGCGGCGAGCTGGGAGTAGGATTTCGTGATCATCGCCTCCGTTGATAATGCATATCCCGTCGTAGCCGAGCTGAACGTGATCACGAACGTGTAGCCTGGCCGGCAGAGGTTCTCCGCAACTTACCGCTAGTTTCCTGAGCAGAGCTTTGTGACGTGATGTTTCGATTCACGGTCACAAGGCGACTCCGACTACCGATACAGATAACGCTCTTCCTTTCCGATTCCCTTCGAGTCACAAACCTGCTCAGAAGGTACGCTTTCGGGTTGATTCGTACACAGTTACGCCAATGCTATCGTAGGATTTCGTCATTGTTTAGTTGAGGTCGTGGTGCTCAAATCTGACGTGGGGAGATAGTCTCGACGCACCGAGTTGCCCGGCAGAGGAGAGTACCCGACGGAGACGTCTCCAAGGACCGGCAGAATTTGGCTTAAAGCGACGACTTGAGGGAAATGGAAGAGCTAACGGCTATAAGGATCTTAACCAACTAAATGATCAGAATAATTAGTTCTCGAATTTGGCTACTGTTAAAGCAGTCTGTCTTAGGGGTGTTCGATTTTCTTAGAAGAATCGATTTATGAATCGATTCTGTTAAAAAAAAAAATCGGAATCAAAGAATCGATCTAAAAAATCGTAAACAAATTATTTATGTATAATTAAAACAAGCGCATATAATTTTTATTATTAATACATATTTATTAATTTTGAACTTCAATTGGTTTTAGTTTATTGATTCTTAAAATTAACTTATAAATTCAATAGGTTATTAAAGAATCAGGCCGTCCCTTTTTAAAAAATGGCATATTATTAAGGAAAGTATTTACGAAACACAGGCTTTCTAAAGCATTCTTATACTATTTAAATTTTAATAAAAAATTACTTATTTTATTTTTGACTGCCAATCTTTCATAGATAACGAATTTAGAAATAATAAATGTTGTAGATGTTCGGGCGAATCGGATTTTTCGATTCTTGGGGTAAAGAATCGTTTCACAAATAAATCGAATAGCATAGAATCGAATAAAAAAATTGATTTTTTGACCAAAATAATCGATCTTTTAAAGAATCGAATCGGAATCAAACCCCTAGTCTGTCTTGGGACACCGACGGAGGTGTCACGAACTCGTTCGCGCTCACGTGCTATCTGTTGATAGTTTTTCTAGCCTTGTTTCGATACGGTATACCAAATTTTCGGTCCCGTACTTTTCGCTTTGCTCTCGCGACATCCAAGTAATTCCGTGGATTTTCTGTGAGTGTTCCGGAAGTGCAGTGCTGTGCCCTAGTGAAGCGCCCACCTGAGTGTCTCCTGGATGCAGTTCTCGGCCTTCACGGATCAGCTGCACCAGCTCCGGTGAGTGCATCCAATTTATTAATTGGTGGAGGGATTTCGATATTACAGCTCCGATTCGTTCCGTCACAGTCTTCTTTAAATTCAGGACAAGTATGTAGCAAGTACAGCGTGAAAATGCAGTTTTTTTGAGTTCTTCGAAAAAGTATCGCTTCCACTTCTTTCCAAGTAGTCCCATTCGAAAGAGTTGCAAGAGAAAGGATATTAATCGCACCATGCGCTTCATTGCAAATATGCGTAAGGAGCTGGCTTTCAGTGTTTTTTTCAGATTGTGTTTTAAACATTTCCGGGATTGTTCTCTCTAGTACTCAATGTTGGGACCATAGTTCGGCTTGGAACTATTGTTTGTAAAAATATTTAGGCAATATCTGATGAGCGGACTCTTTCTAAGGTTTGCTCTGGGAACCAGCGTTAAGTTACGGAAAACCTCTGCCGACCAGACTACACACGTTCGTGATCACGTTTAACTCGGCTACGGCAGGATATGCATTATCGACGGAGACGATGATCATGAAATCCTACTCCTGGCCTCGGCGCTCTGATTTAGCGCCATGTGTTTGGTATCGCCTAAAAACCGTAGCGTTGTGCATCTCACAACTCATCTCTGCCTAAAACCGTAGCGTTGTTTAACTCTCTATTCATCTCTGATCTGAAACTTTAGCGTTGTGTATCTCACTACTTATCTCTGAACCAGATTTAATACTCTCGATTAATTCTCCAATTTGAAACTCACCTATCTTATAGAAAATTTATCAAAGAATACGCTCGTTTTTTTTTTTAATTTTACAGCGCGGTTTTGGTGATAAAAATTTTGCATTTTGGGCAATTTGCAACTTGGAATAACGTTTGAAATATTGAATATAAAAAAAATTGTTTGATTAATTTATTTCACCCACAGAATCCGTTAAAAAAGATTCACAATAATCGAAAGGAAAGGTCTCCGGGTCGACGTGTTTTTACTCATCTGTAACTGGTTTCTTGGACGCTATCGTCTCATCCATTTGTTTTCTATTTTTCTCTTTTTCTTTTTTTGTTCTTATTTCTTTCGCTTGGCTAGTCATTGTATATTCAGTGTAATCACTCTGTCACAGTAGCTGATGAGTTTCGTCGTCCCCTTAATTCATGATAATATTATGTGTCATTAATTGTGCAATAAGCAATAATACCTCTGCCAGAGAGAAGATTGATCAAAGGAAAATAATATACCATAAGTACTTGTTTCTAGGAAATATTCTGTTTCTTAAAATTACATTAACGATTGTTGGGGTAATATTTCAAGTCTGAAAATCCCTAATGATAACAATCAAGTAACAATACAGAAATCATCGGAAAAATATATAGAAATATTAGGGGGGAAAAGCCGGATTCACTAATTTGAATTTTCATTATAATTCAATTTATACTATCCGCGCTTCGTAAAGGATAACGCATTATAATACAACGAATTTGGAGGTGGAATATCACAGAATCATATCAATTTTGGCATAACATGATAAAAATGGTGGAATCAGTTGTTCGTTGGCAAACTTATGGAAATACTTTTGGTTTCCAGAAACTCATCAAGAGCATTGGTACCCCTGAAAGAAAAAAAATTTACATAAATAATTCTCATTGACTTTCGTTCAATATTGGAAGAAAATACTAACAATTCTCGTCCAAATCCAGATTGCTTGTAACCGCCAAATGGTAAGTGTGGTCCCGGAGATACCCATTGATTGATTCTGTTGAACATATTATGCATATTGGATAAAAAACATTCTTCAATTAAACTGAAGTAATTGCTTAAAACAAAATTTCGAAATTTCACTTACGCAACTGAGCCAGCCTCAATGGCTTTAGCAAATTCCAAAGCCTTAGTAATATCGTTAGTAAAGACACCAGACGCTAAACCATATTTTGTATCATTTGCTCTTTGCACCACTTCCTCAAAAGTTTCAAATTTCAAGATACACGTAACTGGGCCAAAGATCTAAAATATTTTAGATTGACTTAGTTAAACAATCCATATTAGTCAGATATCTCTTTTCATTATTAATACTCGTGTATGAACTTACTTCTTCTTTAGCGATCTTCATGTCATCGGTAACATTACTGAAAATAGTTGGTTGTATAAAATAACCATCAGTTCCATGTCGACTTCCGCCACATTCCAATTTTGCTCCTTCCTTGATTCCGGATTCGATATAAGCGAGTACTTTTTTGAATTGCAATTCACTGATCTATAATACATATAATAATTTTAGGTGCGATATTTGGTTAAATAATTAACGATTAAAAGTACATACAAGTCAATTGTTCTTACCTGCGGCCCTTGCAACACATCAGGTTCGAAAGCACTACCAACTTTTACTGTTTTTGCCAATGCAACTGCCTTTTCAATAAATTTGTCATGTACTAATGATTGAACAAAAATACGAGTGGGTGCGATGCAAGTTTGTCCTGCATTCCTGAAGACACCATGACAACCATAGCCCACAGCCTTATCCACTGGAAAGTGCGACATTATTATAAGTCTCTCGACTTTTTATCATATCTTCATTACAGTGCAGGTACATTTAAATTATCCTTACAATCGGCATCGTCGAAAACAACGAGAGGACTTTTTCCTCCTAGCTCCAATGTGACACGCTTCAATGCATTCCTTCCAGCAGCCTCTAGAATTTTGTGTCCGACCTAAAGCATTTAATTTTTATTATATACATTCTGGCGAATATTTAACAATTCTTTTACGTTCTAAACGTAATACTTACAACTGTAGATCCAGTAAAGGCCAGCTTTCTGACGTCACTGTGCACAGCAAGAGCATTACCAGCAGTGGCACCGTATCCGGGTACAATATTTACAACTCCCTTGGGGAAGCCAGCTTCTTGAATAAGAGTACCAATATAAAGAGCAGACAAGGGTGTCAGTTCGGCTGGTTTAAGTACTACAGTGCAACCAGCTGCCAATGCTGGTGCAAGTTTTATGGCCATAAGAATAAATGGATAATTCCATGGGATAATAGCACCGACTATACCAAGAGGTTCTTTTCTGGTGAACCCAAGTTCATTTTCATCTATAGCGTACGAAATAACATTTAGACATTTCGTTATGCATCATTATATTTGAATGGATATAATCACGCACCAGTAGACACCGTTTGTCCTCCAACTTTATCGGCGAGTCCCGCATAGTACCTAAATATTTTGATACCACCGTAGACCTCTTGAAAACTATTAGAGAATGGCTTCCCGTTGTCAATAGACTCCAAGCTAGCAATCTGATTAATATCTCTTCCGATAAGATCAGCGAGCTAGATGTAATAGGTATAGTTAGTTATGCAAAAAATATTAAAGTTTACTTCTATTATGCTTCTGATAAAATTAGGTCTAACCTTTATCAATAATTCTCCACGGGCGCTGGCAGTCAAACGCCTCCATTCGGATCCTCTTGCAAATGCTGTTTTAGCCGCAGCCACCGCCTTATCTATGTCAGCCTTATGAAATAATAAACCCATTATTATTATTGCAGTTCTCCAATGATTTAAATAACTTTCGGAATTCATGAACTAGCAATTTTTTAAACACTAATTTACATTCACAATATTTCAGTTACCTTATCACCTTCCGCCACTTCCACAATGACTTTCTCAGTTGCAGGATTGATAGTAGGTAATTTACGACCGCTGACAGCATCAACCCATTCGTTATTAATGAACAGCTAGAAAGGAATAACTCATGATAAAATGGAATATATTTTGTTTTATTATATACGATGAAATGGTAATAACATTTGAATATCATTTATGATAAAGATGGTTAACGGAAGTAATAAATCTTACGTCTTATTAGGACCGAGTTCTACGAAAAGAAATCGGGCGAAACCAATGATACACGTATTAATGCCGGTCATTGTACATACACAAGTTTTACAAAAATACATTTGTCATATATTTGACTTTTTTGTCTATGTAAATAACTTTCTATTAACAATAAATTTGTTTACGTATTATAATTGCATAGTTGACACGTTAAGTTTTCAATTACTCCAATATTATGTTAGAAAAGTCCAATTCTGCAAGAAATAGAAGCCAAAAATGTAACTTTTTAGATTTACGTCAAAGCTTGCTTTCCTTCTGTAAAACAGATATACTTTGCGGAAGGAACAGAAAAGAAAACCCGCCGAAGTAGCCTCGTAGAGGAGAATCTATAGATTAAGAAGTACGCCAACTTTTTTCATTAAATTAAAAAACATAAGAAATATCGTTAAAAACTGAAAAAGTAATTTTTAACTTTATTTCGTGCCTTTTTGTCTTCTTGTGTAATTAAAGTTTTACAGAATAAACATATCGTATTTGTGTTTGCACATTCTTACTACTAGTTACTTTGGAAGGCACTCTTGGTCGCCAATGTATTGTTGATAAAAGCTTCTATAGGAACAATACAAATTTCTGTGAAACTTGTGACAGAACGCAGTAACCCTGATGATGGAATTTATAATTATTTTGCTGCCTTAAGTCTTGTATCTATCTAATTGTAAATATTAGATTACTTACTAATAATAGTCATAAGTGATACAAATTCCAAATAGTTTGCAGCATTGCTTACTAACCTTCGTATACTTAATAGTTGGATTAGGATTAGGTTTAGCCTCTAGCATTTTTACAATTATTCGCTCACACGTTTTGACTCGAACCGTACGAAACCGTTTCTCTGAAGAAACTGCCAGACTTGACGGAGAGGGGGTTCCATATATAGAACTCTGGTAAACCCCTCTTTTGTTTTTAGGCTCGGCCGTATGGAACATTCATTCAATGTATCAATATGACGTATGTGTATAGGCATAATACAAACAATTTTTATTCAAAGTTCATGCTGAAATGATCGACTTGGAACTTATAGTAGAAATTAAATTCCCCATATAGATGGTATAGTAAGTTTCATAAACGTCCTGAAACGTGGACCGTTGCTAAGTACGGATCGACCGGTATCCCCACTCCAGGGCATCGTTGACACTCATTGTGAAATAACGTTTGCAGATGTTCAACAGTTCCCATTTCCAAGAGGCGCATGCGCAAAGATCCAAAGTATTGAAAATTTCTCAGGCAGCATATAAGTCCTGGTCATGTAAGATGCCTAAAAGACACTTTAGACATCTATTTGGACAGTATGTACTTTCCGAGTTAGTATATATAATTTTGAGCGAATCGTTGAGACAGTCAAATTACCATTTAAAGAAAATGTTATGGGATATAGATAGAACAGTAAAACTTTCAAAATCAAATACTTTCAGTTCAAACGTTCAGCATACGTGGAACTAATTTCTGTTCACGAAATTAATTTTTTTTTTCCACGACAAATACGACACGTAATACTAGCGGTCGGGCCTTCAAATAAAACTGTTTGCCTGGCTAATTCTTTCCGCTAATTCTTCAAACTTACGTGGTCAAGAATAATTTTTGTAATCAAGAGTATTTCGATTGATCTGTATATATTATCATGAAATTTTCTTGAGAGATGAAATTTAATTGATGAGTACAGATTTTCATTGATTACCCTATAGCTATTTTCATTTATGCCCACCTAAAGAACTCGCTATATTTGTTATAGAAAAGCATTAATCTTAGGCGGCGAGAAATAACGTGACGTGTAATCTTCTATTTTATAATGTAATTATGCGAGAGACCAAAAATAAGTTTGTAAATATAATGCATATAAGGAAAGTATAAGACCCATAGTGAAAGCCTTTACTTTTGTTTCAATAAGTATATAATGCCGACTGACGTATATTTATCAATTGTTGCTTCACCGCTTATCTTTGCGTTAGACCTCAGAACAACGTATTAACACTTGAATAGAAACAGATATGAGTTAAAATCGATGGTGAACGAATCAACTTGAATTCATATTTAAATTGGAGTTCATAGCGGAAAATGACCTATGACATTAACGAATATATTATTATGGTAAAATAATAATAACATATTATCATTATATATTATGTATATTATTGTGATAAACACTTGTCAATGTATAACATAGCTGGGACTATCACATCATCTGATGTTGGTTTTATCATACACATCAATTACTCAACATTATTCCAGTAGACTTCAATACCTTTATCCTTTTCTTTTATTTCCTTGTGGCTGCCATCTCCAATGAGGAGATATGCCAGGCAAGAGCTCTTTATCTGTTTTTTCCTTTCAGCTTCATTCTCACATGATGATAACTATTGCTTATAAGTATGCCAGGAATGGTATACATAGTTGTATAGTTGAGATTACCATTCACCAATCGTAAAGGTTGGAATATTTGCGCCGCGAGTTGCATCAATTGGCACTACCAATTATGACTCAAGAATCGGACAGTCTCCCACCTGACACGTAAACTTATATCTTCTTTCTAGTTGTATGTATACACCTCCAGATTTTATTTTTGGGACAGCTATACCTAGTTACGTTATCAGTAGCGCATGTATTCCAGCGTGTGCTACTATATATAATTGATTTGTACACCCAGCGTCATTAATGCTTGGACTTACCGATTGAGTTTTCCCATTTATATTACATGAATGGCACAAAGACAAAACTGGCTTAAAATGAATAAGGAGTAGGCATTCTTTTGAACGATAAACATGTTTGTGCTGCGACAAGCTTACGCCGCAATCAGTGAACCAAGAAAGTGATAATAAATAATTCAAGACTGATATAACTATACGGAGAACCAGCAGCTAATTGTGTGAATCCTTACTTATTTCTAAGTTTGTGAAGAAATGGCGAACCCAAAACCGCATATTAAATACACGCAAGTATGTATCGAAATACTACAGTTCTGGAATTTGCTGTGTAATAGTTAGCTACGTCTTATAGTTGAACGTGATAAGAAATTAACCTATACATACATAACATAACTAACGTCAGTACAAAGCAAGGATAGAAAGTATAGTTAAATAACATAAGATCATAGGTTTAAAAATTAACATACTGATTCTAATAAATTTATTATTATTCTTCATTATATAAATTATTCTACGAATATTAATCGTTAGAGATGTTGCTTGTTAATTATTTTAATTTAGATTTCACTTTGTGACGCTACTATGTATCTAGCAGAATAATTTTAAACGATTACAATAATATTTAACGATGTAGCGCTCTTCTATCAGAAAAAATGAAATATTCATTCCAAAAAATTGCGTCTCAAAAAATACTTCTTCCATGCTAAGAAAAAACCACTTGGTTGTGTATTATAGTGAAAATTAAAGTGATGCATAAGCTATTAAACTTTTTCATTATCCAGTAATTTAACTGTTATTCGACAAAAATTTCATTTATGGCAGTCAAAATTATGTCGTCGAGATCACAATCTCGAACACATTCGGTCACTGGGCCATTTACTCTACATTTTACAGAATGTACTAATCATAACTGCAGCGTCTTTGCATGTGACTTTCATGGTAGTTATAATTCCCCAATTATTATCGTAACGTTGATATAACAACGCTGTTACATTCACGTTATATCTGCAAGACGAAATCACACACGCACGTTGTCTATTTAATACTATGTTTGCTGAGATAGCATTTAAAAACTTTCAAGAAATAAATCCTATACGAAATTTTAAAAAACGTTTCAAGTATCAGCGTAATGTTTCAAGAATTGTCATTTCATTACATTTTTTATACATTTCTTATCTTTCTAAAAAGAAGAAGAACGATCTTCGATAAGAGTACTCACGATTAGAACTCAAAGAACAGTTATATCGAGATTACATACAATATATTTTATTATATAGCAGCTACGTTAAAGTTATATAAATGTAACAAATTGGTTTGCTAGGAACATGCATATTTAAAAGCGTTTAGCGGAAAATACATTTTATTGTATTATTCATTCTCGCAAGATAATATAAGCTTAAAATATATCGCATATCGAAAGTATGTATAACTTATATGTCAATAGATATGATATTTAAAAAATGTAAATTATGTGAATTCTTATCTTTTCTCTACAGCTATTTATCAATAATGAATTTGTCGATGCAGTAAGTGGACGGAAATTTCCGACTAAAAATCCTGCAACAGGTGCTACAATTGTAGAGGTATCTGAAGGGGACAAGGTAAAGCAAAGTACATAGTTATATACCTAATAAAGGTTTAGTACCTATTAAATGAAATATTAGCAATACTAGAATTCAGTACGGAATAATGTAAAAATTCTCAGAAATTTGATCTGCATAACTTTTACGTCCCTAAGTATGATATTTTAATATTGGCCATATGTTCGTTACTGCATGTTTATTAAGAAGTATGAAAAATTCTATTGGATAATCCACGAAAAAAATAATTATGAACATTAACTACATGAACGATAGGCTGATGTGGATAAAGCAGTTGCAGCAGCAACCCAAGCTTTTACGAGAGGATCACAATGGCGGAATTTAGATGCATCCGCTCGTGCTGTCTTGATGCACAAGGTATATATTTAAATATCTGAGAGTAAATAATTTATAATTGTCAATACACTGTTTTATTACCTCCTTAAATATTGCTTTATTCTCAGTTTGCCGACCTGCTTGACCGCGACAAGGAATACATTGCCAATATTGAAACTATTGACAATGGAAAAGTTTATGAAAGCTCTTTGTTTGATGTTCAATGCAGCATAGAATGCATACGTTATTATGCTGGCTGGTGCGACAAAATACATGGACACACTATTCCCAGTGGTAACTTTGTTTTCAGATTATTGGATGATTATAGAATTTATGAAATTTAAAGTTCAGAGTTTTCACACTAGTCTTACATTTTCCAATTTACCTGTGATGTTACCACTTTAGATGGAAACAGTTTTACGTTAACACGCAAAGAACCAATTGGTGTGGTTGGTCAAATTATTCCATGGAATTATCCTCTTATGATGCTTGCTTGGAAATGGGGTCCTGCTCTTGCTGCTGGATGCACAATTATTTTAAAGCCAGCGGAACAAACTCCATTGAGCGCACTTTATGCGGCAGCTCTCACCAAGGAAGCTGGATTTCCATCCGGTGTTATTAACGTGATTTCTGGATACGGCCCTACGGCCGGTGCTGCTATTGCAGAGCATCCTGATATCAATAAAGTGGCATTTACTGGATCTACAGAAGTATGAATTAAATTCAATAGTTACTTAATATCAAGTTTTGTTAGATAAGGAAGATATCAATGATCTTTATACCTTTACATATTATTTATTGATGCAGATAGGACATGGAATTCTGAGAGCTTCTGCGGATAGTAACTTGAAACGAGTCAGCTTGGAACTTGGCGGAAAGAGTCCTCTTGTTATCTTTGACGACGCTGACCGTATGTTAATCAATTTTAATTTTTCATATTACTTAAGTTCACGTAATTCATTCGATGACATTCCTTTTGTATTCAGTTAAGGAAGCTGTTCAAATCGCACATGATGCAATTTTTGCGAATCATGGACAGAATTGCTGCGCTGGTTCTCGTACATTCGTACAATCCAAAATCTATGATGAGTTTGTTAAAGAAGCCAAGCGTTTAGCACTTGAAAGAAAAGTCGGTGACCCTTTTGATCCTAAGATGCAGCAAGGACCGCAAATTGATCAAGCAATGTTTGATAAAGTCATTGGTTTGATTGAGTCTGGTAAGAAGGAAGGAGCTGTTGTAGAAGCTGGTGGTGAGCGTGAAGGGAATATTGGATATTTTATTAAGGTGAGTTGAGAAAAATTTGAATTAAATTAATAATTATTTAATCTTCGTTTTCAATGCTGTTTAAGCCAACAGTGTTTTCTAATGTCACCGATAACATGAGAATAGCCAAGGAGGAAATATTTGGACCGGTACAATCAATTTTAAAATTTCATACTTTCGATGAAGTTATCGAACGTGCTAACAGGACCAACTATGGCCTTGCTTCTGGTGTGATAACTAAAGATATCAATAAAGCTCTTACGTTTGCTCAAGCTATACAAGCTGGAAGTGTCTGGTATTTAAATTAATTTAATTTTACATAAATGAATATTTCATATCAAGCTGGAAAACCTACATGATGATTGATCATGATTGTAGGGTGAATTGTTATGATGCTATAACTCCTCAGACACCCTTTGGAGGATACAAGAAATCAGGAATCGGTCGCGAACTGTAAGTAAACTATTTGTATGTTATGTGCGCTTATTCCTGGCAAGAATTATAACGTTAATTCATATGTTGCTTGTAGCGGTGAGGAAGGACTTAAGGAGTACCTGGAAGTTAAGACAATCTCTGTGAAGGTTCCAACAAAGAACTAAATGTGTTATCAAACATTCATTACGTTTATATTTTTTCTATAGTCATCTAAGTTTGCTTATAATATTGTTACACACCTAAATATTTCAGTCGAACGGTGTCCTATGATTCTAACGATTGGAGAATATTTTTATATATATATCCTTTGTTTCAATTAAAATCAATAAAACAGAAATCATAATGAATATAATTTTATACTCTAATAATCATCATTGTCATATTTAAACATTATGAATAAAGAAAATTTTATTCTATAAGATTGATTTAGATAATGAAACAATTAAAAAAGAGAATCAAGTATCTTAATCAAGTGACATATTTATTAACATATTATACAGAAGTTTTAAGTCATTCTAGAATTAGACTACGATTCCTGGTCTTGTATAGAGGAGTGTGTACACTGAATTACAAGCACATATATTATTATGAATTATAAAAACAAGTGGTTGCCAGGATGCAATATTTCATTGTAGACTTGAAATATTATACCTCTTTGTTGTATAAGGATTCTTTAAATTATCTATAACTCCCGTAAAGCAGATCAGCAATCCTCATCATCTGGAGGAATACCTAACTCTTCGTCAGTCCAGTTTTCTGGTACAGGATATGGAAACTCTCCCTGAGTTTTGACATAATCAAATGTTATATTGATTTCACACATTTCAACCCATGAAATGATGTTAAGTGTATTGGATCATGTTGAACATGTTTAATTTTACTTACCACAATATGGCCAAAATCATGATAAAGGTGGTACAAAATCCACCACCACATTAATCCACCAAAAAACTCAGCTGCCAGAACTATTTTTCTCTTAGGTGGAAGGCCGACACGGTACGACCATCTAATAAAAGATATACAGATAGTATTATTTTTGATATCCTAATATGTAACTTCACAAATGTGATCATAAAATTCCAAATATAATAATCAATCTATTATACAGTAATCAGACACCAATAATTGTTGTGACTTTGTAATATTGAATAGTATATGTTTCTCTTCTTAAATCAAGATATAATATTATTTATAATGTTCGGACATGCAGTTTGTGTTTTTGTATCTAAATACTTGTTAGAATGATTTAATTTTCTATGTAAATTTTTTAAAGAAACATTAGATTAAACAGTCCTATGTAGAAAATGGATATTTCTATCCCAAGTATTATATTACAAAAAACTTTTATGTGATAATTCAATCAACACGAAACAGTGTAATTAGAGAAACGACATAGTATAAACTTGAATGCTGTCTTTTTATTGACTACGTAAGGGTTGAAAACACCTCATTAGGACATCAAGAAATTTTATTTTGACATAACCTATCATACCATAAGGTATTACGTAATGACTATCTTACCCATGTGAATGTCGTATTTGTACAGTATTTTTGGCAACATTATTACAAACTGTATACCGTGATACGGCCCTTAAAATGTTCAGACCTCGAGATGTTAACATCTTTACAAATAATTCTTTCTACAATCGAACCCCAAGAAGGGAGATATATCCGAGACCAGCTGTGACACCACGCGCCGGAAATATTGAAGCGGTGTATTCAACAAATCAGATTGCCAGCTGGTAACAAAGGTGTTGGTAAGGAGAAAAACTTCTTTACTGACATTCTATCATATGTATTTAGTTATTTGATTGCAAAACACCAAAATGGAGAAAATATAGTAGTTATAATTTTCCATTAGGCACGCTAGCAAGAACTTAACCTGCGATAATATATGGAAGTAGAGTAGGTATACTCCTGGCACTCCGAACGCACTCTCGGATTTTGTTTCGATTTCTTGCTTGCTCTGTGCATTACTATAAATGCTCATAAAAGCAAAAAAAACGCATATGGTCTCTGTCGGTACCTTCAATTTATTCGACAGATGGGTTAACATAGTATTTGTTACAGATGGAATGAAATGTAGTTCATATTAGTATAAAAAGTACTCTCTCATAAAATCAAAGAATTTTTAAATTTCATACTCGATGCTAGAAGGGTAATAAAGTTATGTGGGGATATCTAGTTGAATATATTTATACCTCTAATCGAAAAAATAGCATCTAACAGTATAAACCGCCCTTTCATCATATTCAGTCGGTTTCCATATTGAAATCGTCAAACTGTAACACAACGTATTTTCAGTCCGTTCGTTGAGGTCCATGCTCTCTTATTTTGTTTAAAATGCTGTGGACTTGCAACAGAATAGTCATTATGTGCGAGAAAGGAGACAAACATGGGATGGAGACGTAAAACATTATTTTTCTTTGAATTTTTCAGTACAGCCGGCCAGCTAACAAGAATACGTTCAGCATATGAGGAAGGATGAAAGCACGTTCGGATAAAGTAAGTCTCGAAAAATTAATAATTCATATAAAATGTGAAAAATAAGCATTCCCGCTTGTGGCGTTGTAATATAGAATGACCGATCTAAGTGCAGAAAAACGATAAAAATAAATTTCGATCGCGACGACATCAGCGTTGTCGACTCATTTCAGATATCAGAGTTCAGTATTTTTTTATTCACGAGCATATTAGTTTCTTCGAGCATTTTGCCTCACACAACATTCCCATATTTCATTTATTCATTAGGAAGCATCAAAGTAGTTAGATTTATGTAAATATACGAACAAGCATCTGTAACTATATCCTATTCACAAAGAAATACAATAGCATATTGTGAAATGCTTTAGATGAGACTCGTATAACGTATAATTATAATATATTATTAATACAATTATAAATTCGTGAAACAGAATTCCAAAGACAAGATCACCAAACCAAGACCACCTTGTTTTACAAGAACACATGAAAAATATAGCTCAAATATAAATTTCGCAATTCAAAAACTGATTTTCCTTCAGACTCCAATTGCAATTAATTACGAGAGAATGAAAGAAAAGCATGGAACCTTCGATACCAGTTCCCGGCTATAAAAATAATAGAAATTAAAGATATACTCAGTTATTAGGTGATATTAATATGCCGACCACTGTTATCTTATTACACCAGCTCAACCTGACGATCTATTTTACGAGATTAATTTAGGAGAGGCCAATATTTGATAGTGGTCGTAGAGGTGGATATCCGAATGGGAATGTTCGCCATTACCGTGTAAACTTGGCTTCACGAGCGCTAGTCCGAAACGCGAAGGCACCCTACGTTAAAGTATCAAAAGCTGATCTCTCATTGGCTACTTCTCGCGTTACGACCCTTTCCCGAAGTACCAGGTTCCCGGTAGCAACCCTCTGACAATCTCACGTCGTTGGTCCCAGGCCCATAGCCGCACCCCATCTCGCCTAATAAGATCTTTTATAAGAGCCCCCGGCCAGTATCCTTCGCTCGGGATACGAGACACCCTGTGCCCTATAACCCATCCAACCCAACCTTAACCTATTGCGTTTTGTACTAAACTGCGAGAAGAAATATACGCGTACGCGATGGGGCTTCCGAGAGGCACCATACCGACAATAGACTTATATTGGCTTTTTTACGGTACGCGTGTATCAACGAGAAAACGTTAGTGACTAACTTTTCTTATTCCTCTTGTACGGAATCCTCTTCTTATTTTTCTCGCAGCTTCATACCCTCTCCATACCTTTTCTTGCCATTTGTACTTCTTTCACGAGACTTATCGTGCAATTGCATACGAATTTTTTGATTTTTTTTTCTTGTTTTATTGGCAGAACTGCATCAGGATATTTATGGCGTTTGACAGAAATAATTTTTTCTGTTTGTGTTATAATTTTTGAATATATGAATGCTATTTTTTTGATAAGTCAATGACTATTCTGATTACGTATTGACCTGTAATGCTGATATCGTTGATGGATTACAGAACAGCTTTGTAAATTAATTAAAATTGTGATTTTAGAATTTTAGATTCAGCAAGCAGTGCGCAATTATGACGCATAAATTTTAGTACCATTACTGCACCTCGTTATACGTAGATTAGACAATGAGGAGCTGATATAATAGACCTTGCCGTATGAAGCACTTAGAAAATGATTTGAAAGAACAAATATTAAATAATATTATTACTAGAATATGAACTTCTCTTGAACACTAAATTAAATATTGTAATCGAGACTTCCCAGCGAATATGAAGTCACAGTTATAGATATTGACAATGATATAATGCGAATCCAAGTGTGCAGTGAAGTGTGTTATTCCTTATCCTTTCTATGATAGTCACTTTTTACACTACAAGTGTCTTGTTATTCCCATTTATTTTATCACAGAATCAACACACTGGTACGTGTGTAAAAAGTGACTACCATTGAAAGTACAGGATATAACACTTCGCTAAGCACTTGGATTTACAGTGTGTACTTATTCAAGAATATAGTAATTACGTACATGAATTGTTTCTTTAAGTATTAAATTTTTGAATAGGAATTTTTACAATTGCTGATATATAACTATAACTATGTTTCACGTATAAAACCCTTCTGAAAAAAATATTTAAAATTGTGATACCATAAATGATTTATGGAAATTAATTATATAGTGTCAAGCTGCGACAGTAGAGACAATTTTGGGATTGAAGTCCCTTTTAATGTATATTTCTCGAAAATGTTTTTTATCTTATATATATTCTCCAACCTCCATATTGCTGTTGACGTTCGTTCATTCGTCCTTGCAAATACCAGTTTAATATCAGTTTTATAATGGATAATTTTTCATTTGTTTCCAAAAATCACAAGCGTGACGAAACATAATTTTACTTTTGTTCATTTTATGTAAATATGTAGTATAAACATAAAATTTTATCTTTCATGCTTTTACTTTAATAACTTTTAACTTTTAGTTTAATAAAATAATTCAGTTCCAAGTAAAATCACTTTTTTACAGGATATACATAAAGAAGCATACTTAAGCATAATGGTCGGCGTATAAGGTGTAAATAATGTTTCAGTTTTGTGAATTATAGGACGAATGAAGTGCTTTATAACGAGATTAAACCCAGAAAATATATTTTTGTCCCATTTTTATAACTTTTATATAAAAGTTGCGATATACCGTTAAAGGGTTTATTTTTTGGGAAATATTAATCGCCAATCAGGTATTGCACATGGTTTCAAGATTCTCGCAGTAAAGTCGACCTATTAGAAAATTTATATTTAAATTCGATTCTAAAGTTTGGCGAAAAGACCGGAAGTCTTTTTGCAGATTGAAGCTGTAAACGTATGATCCAGATTATCTGTCAGATATGGAGGTACGTGATCCTGAATTTTCATTGGCAATTTCGAATTTTAGTGAGGTCATACAAGAACGGTGTTTACTGGCTGGTTCCTCGGGGGTGGAATTCGTTAATGAGAGTCCAGTGGCCTGCATGTGTTTGCAGGGTTGCTGAAGCCGCATACTTTTGCTAACGGAAGGCGCATCATCCGCACCATTTTATTTTACGATCCAATAAACCAATGGATTGCAAATTCGTAGCACGTAGGGGCCATTTCGTTTTTGGATGTTCGCTAAGGCGGTAAGGAACGTCGGGACGCCAGGCGTCGGATCCGTTATCCCCTTGCTCAAGCTATCACCCCACGGTCTATATTTCGGTAGCTATACCCTCTTATCTGCACGGGTTTCCATGGTTACAATAGCGGCCATGATGCTTTTGGGCGTGGACTTTCATCCCCTATGCGAGGAAATCCAATAGTCCGTAGGGGATGCTGGGAAAATTGCACGATTCAAGATGGTGCGACACTATGGACGCGACTGCGCATATCTATTTTATTGTTATAAAAGTAGATTCTTCATACTGAAAGTTTTATTAATTCTCTTTTGAAATTCTTTGCAAATCACTTTGTGCTACTTATGTGAATTAAGACGATTTTTTGTATAGTGTGTTAAAAAATTATTTCACTATAAATTACAAAAGTAAACGATAGTTTGGTGTGGTTTATGCGATTCGCCCATATTTTTCTTTACCGCGAATAAATTTTTAGGGAAAATTATATTAGATTTATTTGCAATCATTTTTTGTCGTTTAACTAACAGTTTTTTGTGTTAATGAAATTGCTTATACGAATACAGTTGATTTGCACAATTTTCCCACTAATATCAAAACACGCGAAGTTGGTTACCAAATTTTCTTCCTTTTATAAGAAACAAAATTGCACTGTGACCACCGGATTGGTTTTCACGTGTGTTACTTCGTATCGAATTTTGAAATGTAGTCCAGCAAGCTGCAAACTACAGACTAACGTCTGACAGTTCTTGCCACGATGGGAAGCCACGAAAGGATTGGAATCCGTGTTCACGAAATTCTTAAAAAAGTAATAAAACTAGGAAGGATGTAGCCGTAACGAAAGTTCCCGTTTAGTTCTACACCATACGCTGCCAGTATTTATAGCACGAAACTATTTTGGACACGCGAAAAATCTTGTAACGTGGGTATATTCACAATCGGTAGGATTACAATGAATAGCCGGATTTTCTTTAGAGGTTTCGTTTTATTGCAGTTAGCTTTATTAACGGTTTATTGAGGTAACCGTCTGTTGGCCCACAGCCTCTTTTTTTTTAACTCTTCGCCACACTTCGTATCCAACAAACACCGCGTAAGTGAATCCCAGATCTTATTTTTTTCCAAAAAAATTATTTTCATTAAAATGTATTAACAAGTTTCACTAAAAGAAAACTCTATACATTTTTTATTAATTTTAAAGTATTTTAAGAAAGTATTCATTCGGTTGATTACACATCTATTTTATTTAGTATATATACCTTTTTGGCTTGTGCTGTACTTTAAATTAATTCTTACCGAACATAATGCTCATGACTAGATACCGTTTTATACTGTAATACAAATACTGAAGCTACAGTGATCATCAAGGATATATATTTTCAAAGAAATACTTTCACGGGGACACATTATTATTTCCAAAATTTGGCAATGTCAAATTTGGAAAATTAAAAGTGGGTAGTTTTCCTATCATTCCCATAAAGTCGGCAATATTCGGCATTGGCATCGAGAGCAACTGAAACATCCCAACATGCATAACTGGCCCAGAAGATGTTGCTTGAAGTCCAGGAATATTCGGCAAACCCAATCCTGAAGAAGATGACGGTTCTTCTTTGGATGATACGAATGGCAAAGACGGAAGACCAAAGTTCGAATCCCGTGTTAAATCTTTTGAAACTTTACTAGCGGGATCTTCGTTTTCATCCGACGTAACGTCAGCCATCACGTCGTCAACGACGGGAAACGTTGTGTCGTTCATCGCTGATGTTTCTGATGGGGCAGCTGCTAATTCGACAAATGGTTTTGCCAATCCAGCTATTTGGAAAAGTAATATTTTTTTTTATTAATATCGAATCTGTCGACATTTATTTTAAATCTCAGTTGAATAACCAATATTTTTATATAGGACGAACTGGAAACATATAGTATATATGTATATGCTTGGATGGTATCCTATATATTATAATTCGTAATTTGGAAATTCAATTAAAATCTATTACCGTACATTTTCTATGACTTACCTTCCACGAAACACCACAATACAAAAATTGTTTTGACATTCATTCTCAAATCTAAAGATTAGGTTGGTTTATTCTCAAAGTGTGATTTACACTCTTGTTCCTTATATACAATTCTAGCAGCTTGTTATACAAGCTCAGCTGATACATAATTATGATAAGGCCATTGATAACCAGGGAAGCCAGAATAATTTTGTATAGACATTGGAATATTCTGATAAAATAGTATCCGACAGACTACTTCCTCTTTACGTGTATATCATTGTGTAATTAGGCAATGTAGTATTTTACAGAATTTCGATATTTTTCGTAATACATAACATACGCGGGTGTTTGCAAAATTTATACATGTAATAAATTTTCATTTTGAAGTATAAGATACGTGTATCTAAAAATTCGCAATATTCAATGGGCCGTGCATGTTATCGCCAAATAATATATGCGCATACGGGTTAACGTGCTTTATTTTCTTCTGATAGAGAAGTTCGTTCCACCTTAAGCGAAATAATGAAATTCTTATAGAAAGTGGAACGACCTTTTTTTTCATATAAATGTACTCATATGTCAATCTTTATGTGGCAATAATCCTAATTAAAATTTGCTGTGTATATCATTAATAGATCTCAGCAGTAATGAATTTTTCATTCGTTTTCAACGGTGATTGGTATGACGTCATCACCAACTGGATCATGTGGAACTTCCGTAGTGGTTGGTCCGAAAAATGAATTTATCCAATTGGTGAAAAATGTATTTCCAATATCTATATTTTTACACACTCTTCGTATACTCGGCCATTTTACGTTAGTTTCAAAATTTGTGGTATCACCTTCTGATGCAATGGCTGAACCATTACCTATGTATATAAAAATTAAAAAATATATGTTTCCGCTCTTAATCATCATTGCGAAATAGAAATGATTTTCCGATAACGAAATATCGATTTTAGTATGTTACGTGATATAAATGACTATATTTCAATATAGCACAATAATGCCAACTGATTAGTAAATACAAATGCGTTAAATACTTACATGTAAAATCTGCAACAGCGAACGTCAGAATAATCAAGAGAGCAATGTAACGTGACATTTTTTCAAGACTTTCTACTGTTTCGTGTCACGAGTTTTCGTATTTATAGTAAACGAGCAATAACTAATACAAAGTTACTTCGAATAGTCCAGATAATGTACGTGCGTTGGATTATTCATTGCAGTGGATTCGAGGCTTCATATATCAATTAGTTTTATGTCGACCCGCATAAGATGATATTACGAAAAACACTTTGTTAGAATATATGTATGTATTTATGAAATTTGTTTTACAATGTCCTTGTTATTTAGTAACCAAATTTTTATTCTCATAATATTGTGTAACATTGATCTAAATAACGACGATTTATTAGTACAAGCAAAATCTTTCGTTGCGAGTATTTACGTTAAATGCTGGTTTAGGTATGGTGTCTGTACAGTTGAATTCGGAAGCGTATTGATATCTCTTCTGAAAATGCAATTTTCACTCCGGTTGCTTTTTAATTGTTCGCAAAAAGTTGTATTTCTGCTTTTCATATCTTTCGGGTATGTTTACCGGATATGCGTTATGAGCCACTGCAGATAACTGGCTATAAAAGGGAAATGTGCATTCGCAACGTTGTAAAGTATTCATAAAGCTTTGTCAAAGAAGTGAAGTACTTGCTTAGGTATATCACGAAGCAGATATCATTTCTTTAAAGATGCTCGTTTGGAAAATTGTTCTTATAGCATTTTTGGGATGCGTTTTAGGTAAGAATACAAAAAAATTCATTATAACGACAGCCGAAGATGTGACATAATTTGTAGTAATAATGCTAAATGTTAAATTGACTATTACGAATAACTTTTTTTATAAACGAAATCATACTATAGCTTTGTCCTCTATATTACTGGACTAAGATTTGGGATTTATAATTTCGATAAAATTGTTAATTTAGGCCGCCCGCAGAATATCCCATTTCTGCCACCTGGTTTCAATGCGAGCAGTTTAATAGAGGCAGGACAAAATATCTTTAACCCTGCTTCAATCGGTAACAATGCCTTTGCTAACGCAAGCCAATATTTGAATCTAATTCCAGGGGTTGTAAGTACTATACAAATTTATTAAAAACATACATAATTAACGTACTGTGCTACATTTAAATAACATACGTATCTTTCATCGCAACTCGAAAATATTCATTTCTCAGAATGCCAGTGCGATGCCTGCAGGATTCATACCCGGAAATTCACGGTGAACAAACGCGAAATCTACACAGGATGTCTAACGAGTCATGATTAACATAATTCATACAATAAACTCTGATTATAATCGAAACTATATATTATCCAGAATAAATAGAATGCATATATAAATTCAAGGTCAGGCATAATATATCCTGGTAATTACTATAAAGCGTAATTAATTCATAAATGCAAAAGAGGAAGCTGGAATTAGATAATGAGTATAGTTAAAAATACCGTAAAAAGTGTAGTACGCGTGGATCCTAAATCCAGCAATTGTCGCTTCATAAACTTAGGCAAAGCTACTGCATAAAATTGGCTTATGGCCAGAAAAATACGAGTCGCTGGTTATCATATGGAGGCCAGTTATAAATGGTTAATGCAAATTCAGTGAATCGCAAGCCTGGACCGTGAAGAGGAAGAATGGTCGGTAGCCGAGCACATATCGGATGTCGGGTCCATCGTGAAGCTGTATACGTATATCTGTATAGGGAAGTAGGTACTATCCAGAGGGCACTGAGAACCGTATAGCGAAGCTAAGGGAGTAATGCTTGATATTTTCGGTTCGTAAAACTTTATGGATGGTAATAACCAGCGGCATAGAGCTCTGCAGACTCTAAAACTTCTCTCCGAGCTGCCCGATATGCGATATACGAACCACCATCATCGCCAACCACCTTCTGGGCAACCCGTCGAAGTTAACCCCCTTTGGATGGCGTGCCCTCCTTTTGCATTAATATATACGTATACTGCGCTGGCCATCTTTTATATTCATTTCACTGGATCGACTAACGTGGAATGGGTGAGGGACCAATTTTACACTTAACCCCATCTCTTCAACTGAACTTGGGAAAATTAATTAAACGAGGGAATACTTTGATTAGCCGTAACTGTTGCAAATTTATTGGGGTTAAGCTGCGAGATTTTTGAACTTTTTTACTTTTGGATTTTCATATATATTTTAAATCTGTTGGTTATTATAAATTTTTACGTGTCTTGTGACTAAGTTTTTTTTAAATTTGCTTCTTCATCTTTTTTTATTAACACACTAAGCGGATATCGTATGTATGATCTGTGTTTGAATTTTGGGATTTGTTACCACATATCGGTACGTCATCTACCCTTAGCGAATAGAAATGGGTTTTACTTTAGAAATGTGTAAAAACTTATACGTGCTACTGTATCCATTTCGTAGCTATTATTAGTGTTGTTTGTCGATTGTCATGTTTTACTTATTTATAAAATAGGTTATGAAAAAATTGGAGCATACCAACAGAAGCTATTGTCGTCCTTCACCGGGTAATGTTACCGACGTGGCTGCCATGCTGAGGATTCCTACGATTTCACCTACTCGCCGCTAGGGGGTATAGAAGCATTTACACCTCAGGAGTACGTTCCGAAATATACTGCCATTATACAAGTATCATAGTATTTTTCTCAAATACATACAAATAGCGACATAACGATATTTGCGATCCTAAATATGATATTCTTTACGTATTTTAACACTGTAGGTCAAAGGCCGAGATATTATCGATAATACATTACGTTGTCTAAAATATATGCAGTTGGAATGAAAAGATTGAGCGATTTGATAATTATGAATTATCAAATATTTTTGAATATCCGATCATTGAGCAATATAATAAAATTCCAAATTCATCTTCTTACATGGCAATGCAAGATTAATCATTACTCGTTGTCAGTGAAGCGACCGACTAAAGTGGAAGTTCATTTTAAAATGCAATCACAGTTATCTTTTTTTTTTAAATAAAATAAACTAGCCGACGTACATTTGAAATATATGTAGCATAGTCGTTTACGGTAGTTCTGTGAATAGTTATCCGCCGCGGTACAAATTGCATCTCATAAATTAACAACGATGCGTACTAAACAAGCATACCGTCCTAGCTCCCGGCACTAAGCAGGTAATTGATAGCTACCTGCACATTACGTGCAATAGAAGACACAAGAACGCATTAAAACGCGTTCAGATATTCATCAAGCTTCGATAAAAAAGCAATGACAACTTTTGTACAGACATTAACATTTTTCTTTAACTATCAAATTAATTTAAAAATAAAAGATTTAAGTATTTATATGGAACATATTAATCATTAAAAATTGCATTACACTGTAAAGACTATAATTATATTTGACACGTACGTTAAATTATTTGATAAAATTATCGTAATAAAAAATTTACTACATCAGCAATTTCTATGGAGCTGCGATACAGGTGCAGATTATGCAGGTGAAAAACTGTAAAGATTCACAATCAGATAATTGAACATGGTACTGTAAATAGGATTATTGTAAACTACCACTATATGCAGATTCAATGCTAGAGATAAGTGAAAAGTCCTAAAGTCTTTTTATTATAGAATGTATATTTTTCAATAACCGATTAAACTTATGTTATGTCGTTTGCTCATTTTGAATATAATATGAGTACACATAGAAGAAAAAAAAAGTTGGAAACTATGTATAACTGATCTGTAAAAAAATCAACTATCGTAGAAACGATGTCACCAGAAGCTTCTGCAAAGAGAAATTCGAAGAAGTATCAACTGAGAGGAGTGAAGGAAGCCGTTCCACATACCGTATACGATACGGCCATGTTTGTTCTTCTTCAAGTCCTTGAAGATTTTTCATTCTTCCTCACACCTTCGCCGTTTGTCCACCATAAAGGGAGATCGCGTAGGTTGTCGTACGGATCTCTAAGGTTTACCAGAAAACTCAACTGAGTGTCGAGGAATGCCGCATATTTACTGAGGAGCCGCGATAATGAGAAGAACAAACATTAATGCTGAAGATTTCTTGCGACGGCCGTCGGAAACTCGAGGAACGCCATTCACGAGAGTACCAGTACACCTTCCGCGATCCACGGTTGCACCTCGATTGCGACGCTGCTTATAATACGAAAAAAAAATGAAAATTGATACAAAATCATTTAAAATCTGATTTAAATAAAAATTTGTTAATTTCGAGAAGTGAAAATTAGGGCATCGTGAAATTTGAGTATACGAAAAATTTACTGAAAGATTGTGTCCGAATGATTCGTTTGTGATAATCTGATAATATTTCTGATTATGGAATTTAATGCGATTTTTTAAAAAATAAAATTGAATGTAAATTATTTATTGAATATTGTTGGCTTTATCTCCGCGAACTATACCTATTGATAAATTTTGATGAACGGTTTCTAAAATAACTATTGTGGGGTCGAGTGAATTTTGCAAAATCTCATAAAGTGCAATTGAGATATTTTGGAATATCCGGCTAGTGTCAGTTATGTGCATAGAATGTAGGAAATGCTTCAATGTGAGAGGACCTTTAATGACCTAAGGCGGGCAAGGGGCACCGGCGTAAGTGCCTTGTTTTTATAATACACGTAAAATAAGTTTACGAGGCCGCGGTATCGGGGCAAATTGATTTCGTAACGACAATCGCGATATTAATGTACAATAAAAATATCGCGATGGCAATTAAGTGAGGCAATTGCTCGGCTGCTAATGTTCCCCAGCCTGCCAGTCTTTCTCGCGAGCTCTACTCGATCGACATGTGAACTTTTCGTATCAGTATTAAGAATTGATAACTTTCATCTTGTCGATTGTATCACGTAATTCTTCATTGTTATTTATACAAAAAGTCTCTTTAGAATTATAGTGTTCAATATATTTTCAGATACAAACTGAAATACCTCTGATACCGTCTATCGTCAGAGTAAATTTTTCAAAAATTAGAATTTTTTATTTTTTTTTTAAATTTTGTATTGATATTATAAAAACTAGTACATTAGCAAATCACATAAAGTATGGAGAATAAGTCGTAGTTCATTTAACTCTCGTATTGTTTTGTGCCGTCGGAACACAGACAATTTAATTTCTATTAATTATTAATCATATCTAAGCAGATTTTTACATCATCTCCGTATTAAAATGCATACATATTTCTATTTGAATTATTTTTATAAATCAAATTTATAAATGTGTAATGTTCATTAGAAAAATACAATTTCTCCAGTTTCCCGAATAACCCGTCGGAAAGCAAGTCCTTGATGTACATTTCCGAAAAGATAATTTACAAAATCTTTGCCTGAAAACATTACCTTAAAAAATTAACATGCGAATGAATATTTCGCATAGATTAAAGTGATTGGGAAAAATTGTAGTTTCTACTATCATAGTTTTTTGATTTTCATATCGGACCTTCGTGTACTTAATGAGTCTCTCATATTTTTTTAAACAGTAAAAAAATAGCACAATAAAAACGAAAGGAATAACAGATTTGTCGTAACTTTACAATAAGTGTAAATCAAGTATAAATCAATCAAAGCAAGTAAAATATTTCTCATTGTAAATGAATAATAAAAACAAAAAATTTCAAAAGGGATGCATAAATAATCCAGGTATATACTTCAAGACGCAAGAAATGCTCGCGAATGAAATTGCAACAGAAACAAAGATACGTCAAGTGGTACTTCAGTTCTCTTTAAGATGCCTAAGACCCGGAAACAATAAGACTCGTGTTATCTATTCACTTGAAAACTTTCTTCCATCTCGTGAAAGTATAAAGAGAATCCATTAAAGTATCCTTAGTCGGTGAATGGACACATAAACATATGAAAACGTAAGTTCTTCGTGCACCCGTAGTTCTGTTCTCGGAGTGACATTTATATCGGTTATCCCAATGAAAACTTTTCAACAGCACAAAATACGAATAAAACTTTGTAAGTGATATGTAATATAAACTGTGTTTAAAAGTTGACTTGAAAAGTGTATCAATGTGCAATTGGTATTTGTGCGAGAGTAGTGTAGAAAAAATAAAAGCACGCCAGAAGGATAGTCCCAAGCAAAGTCGATGAAGAGGTCTACCCTGGCAGAAGTTCGTGCGCGTGCGCCTGTGTACACAACTATTAAGTGCTTACATTTATGCCTGTCATAATTGGCTTCGTTAAATGAAGAGAGTGGCTGAGGAATTAGCTTGCCGGTAATAACGCAGCTATTTATTAACACGTGAAACGAGACGCCACGAGACTTGCGAGCGAATCCAATTCTCTTCCTCAAGGAATATCCTGCATGTCCTATTGCAGTTTTCATGACAGCTCCGGACCCGACGGATGTCCAGTTTCTATGGTAAGTATTACACAGATCCTGATCCCAGTACTAATTTTCAAAATATACCTGCGTCTTTATAAGAAATTACCATTTCTCATAGGTTATACAAAACAAGGGTATTTAAAAGGATGTAAAATTTTTTCATTTTTGCTTATCTTTGCTCAATCGCATACCTGTAATAATTATTGATTTGTATGTTAAATGTCCAATGTCTTTTTCCTTGCCTTCAAGAAAGGGAACCGGGCGTAACGACGGAGAATGGTTCATTGGGGATTGCGATTTTTCTATTTTTGCCAAGCAATCCGCGCGACGAAGCCAAACCGCAATAAATTCCAGTGGTGAGAGCGTAGAGGAGTACAAGCTGAGCAGGAGTAACCAGTCACAGGGAGAGAAAAGAACGACCAGCCATACCAGTCAGTGGCTGACTGGATGCTGCTGGCTGCACAAATACAACCCTGCCGGTCAGCCTTATACAATAATAATTGTTTTTATGACCCTCGAAGTTCCAATGCTTCGCGAAGAAGGATCCAGAGGGTACAAAAACATATCTTTCGCCTCTACTTCTTCCTCTTCCACGTCATTACGAACCTTGCTCGTCTTCGTCCTGGCTGCTTCTAATTTTTTCAAAGGGAAGAAGTACTCTTAGTTTTCCTTGTGTCCTACAAAAAAAAAGAAGGTGACCTGCTAGCCTAGATTTTTTGAATGCTTTTTTTTTTAGATGGATTTCATCCTGCGGTTGTAAATTCTGAATGGTCCGGAGTGTTTTCACTTTTTCGGGAAATCCCTAAATTTTCCATGAACACCATAACCACGCTATATCTTCTCCGAAAGGTTGTCCCATGGCTTTGTCCTGGCGATTCGAACGTCGAAACCCATTACTGCTATCATCGATGCTATATACCGCTGCAGTCATCACTGCCATTATCGCCAACATTTGTCCCGGCAATGAGATAGGTTATTTTTTAGTTTTAAACACTAGGAAAATTGGTCGACACCGACTGAAACGAACTGTAGACAGATACGTGGGTTCGTATATGGAAGAGCCAGACGCCCCAGCCGCCCACATTATCGATCTCTTGCACGCCAGCCACCTCCCGTACATATGGCTTTCGTTTCATGGTGTTCTCTTGAGAGCTAAATAATATTAATTTACGTTCTCTTAAAAGGAAGGTCATTAACCACAGGAAATAATTTACTAATACCTGCAGTAGGTGTAGGTATATAAGCGTGTTAAGACTATTCGTCGTTTCCATAGCAACCATATCTGTTTACTGATATAATTAATTCTTATCAGTTTTATCAAAAATACGGGGTATACATACAAATAACAATAGGATCGGTACTAATTAGCAGAGACTACTTAAAATTTAAATATTTTGTTACTAACTGTCTAAGTTATGATATTTCTTACGTCATAAGTAACAATGCTAATATATTAAAGTCAAATTCACACGTTACGATGAACAATTTAAAGCGTCAATGGCGTGATTAAAAAAATATCTACAACATAGTTACGTAAAAATATAAGGTAGCATCGTTGATAAGTCTGCATACCAAAGGCAACCACCTCTTAAATGAAGTCTCTTTACAGGCCGGCACAATGTTAGTAGCAACCACTTGCTGCTAGATTGTTACTTGTCGTATAAGTCAAGAGGTGCTTTCGTGATGTTGATTGCACTTCTGCGCGAGGCCGTACCACGGTTATACGGGTGCAACAACAATTGAATACATCAACAAGATACAAGCCACGAAGCTTCAAAGTCGACGTCCATTTTGTTAAGTATCTCCTTAGAAAGTCGATCTCAGGATAGAATGCGGAAAAGGGGTTGAAAAATTGAAATAATATCGGCTCCTATCACTCCACCATCATCTCAGGTATCAAATGAAAGGAACCATTAATCGCATCACGACTGTACTGCAATTTGTACTTTTACGTCATATATAACACCATCTTGATATACGTTTCTCAGAAAGACTCTTTAGGTCCACAGAGATTTGCCGCCACAATAATGCCGCGAATCTCGTTGTGTTACGTCGAACGGTGCCTTTATATTCTTAAACTTTTTCTGGCTTAGCTAAAGCCTCTCTGGCTCAAGCAGCCAGGATAGATTTACTGTTCGACACTGGGATTTCATTTCTCCTAAGGCTTTAGACTTTCTCAGCAATCCCATTACCACCGGAGTCAAATGTGATTTAGGATCGAGCCTTGCGGGGTGCATCGCAATCTTATATCCTACCATGGATAATCAACCTGAACTCACCAATGATTCTTATGGGCGTTTCTTTCCTTCTCGAGATAGATCCCAATCGCCATGTTGGTATTACTTGTATATACCTATCTACTATCTTGGTCAAGTTTGCTATAGACTGGGCGTTTGCCGAGCGTTGTGAACGACTTTTTATCTTGCTACAACATGGCACATGGAGAAATGGATTGCATGTACGAGGATCGGACGTTAGGCGCGTCTCTGAGCTCTAACCACACTTATCCTTAGTCCTTCGCCATACCTACTATTATGTAGGTAATAATGGTCGGTGCATAAATATTCACGCTGGCAACGGCTATAAATGCTACCGTCGCCGCATGCAGCCCTTTATGATATACGAAGTACGTGCGATCCCTATAGTGAGGCTCCATTGGCTGCGTCTCTTGTACGACGAAGGATGCTGCCATGCAACTCTGAGCATCTTCCATCTTGAGAAAAAGCATTTCAGTCTTGGTCGTTCGTATGTGAATTTATGATTATATGCAAATCCGAAAATTTTTTTTACATTTTTTGTATTTCGTACGCGCAATTTTTTTATCCTTATATTATTTTTGATCGATATACTTATGATTATTAACACAAATTTTGTAATTCAGGTTACTGCGTTAACGGTACGGTGTCCGATCTTACCCGGTGAAGAATCTCATGAAATGTCAATGCGGATCTACATTCCGAATTTTCAGGCTAACTCGACTCCCAGGAGAGATCGTATAATTCGACGGGGTCCATGAGACCGGCTATGGACGCCTGTTAAGTCTCCATGGCGTCCCACGTATCGTCGGGTGCCAAGAAATGTCCGTCCAACCCCTGGTTGGCCGTTCCACCTCGAAGAGAGAGCAACACGACGCCCTGGGTCCACTTACACAATTATCTGCTCGCGGGATCTCCGTGGCGGCCGCTCACTCATCGTTTTACTGCCTCACCGTGCCTCTCCGCTCTTTTTCAACTGGTTCTTTTATTTTTTCTTCTGCTTCGTTTTTTTCGTCTCCATCTTGAAAGCCGAGCTGCCGTATAGCCTCTGCCTCCTGATGATGCCGCCGCTGACGCCGCCGCCGCGAAGTGGTAGCTTCCTAAGGGCTGCTTGGAATTCTTTCAGCTAGTTCGTACGCGATGGAATTCTTGGTATGTCAAGCTGTTTTAAGCTATATTTTTATCTATGTGTGGACTGGACATTTTTTTATTCATTCTTTTGTCCCACTTTTATGCGCTGCTACCACCAATCCGCAGCTCCTACCAGCTCGATGCTTGAGACATAACGAGCCGCGAACCGTAGCAAATTTCGAATTGTGTAACATTCACTTCGTGAATTGGTACCGAGATCTCCATTTGAGATTTCAAACGGACTTACACGCGACCGGTTCTTTGGGATCTGCGTTCGGCTTCGCTTGGTTTCGTCACCGAGAAAAATTTCATGGCGGTTCCTAGAGATCCAATGGGAATTGGTCGAATTTTTTAAATTAATGGTCGTTAGTTTATTGTGCTCAGGTAAAATTATATGCATGCACATTCATATGGGCCATACGTGTATATGAGTCTGAACATGTGTTATGGTACTCATATGGTGCATTGTGTGGGAAGCGTGAAGGAGTGGTTTCTTTAAGTTCAGGGTGATTTGTGCTTCTTCTGGAAACTGGTTTGAGACTTTTGTAATGGCGTCTGATATTGGGCAGTGGGTGGGTTTTTCTTTTTTTTTCAATTTAAGCCAAAGAGCTCAGAAACGTGGGTGTGGCACTTTTCTTACGTATGGGAGATTTTGAGCACTTTGTTCGAGATGGAGTCAAGGACTGGCGGCCATTTTTTTTTACAAATTCCTTGTGACGCATAATGATAACTTTTTCAGACGATTAAGAGATACATCAGATCTAATGTCACGGAGTATTTCCTTTCTTCTGCTTGTCGAATAGATTGATAGCTCGGTCGCTACAAATAGGACACGGTGACCTTTTCAAACGTGAAGAATATTCAAAGGTCTTGCTTAGAACGTTCACTATTAGTCTATTATATAATACTTTTATAGCAAACTAAAATCTATGTAGAATCGATACTCCTTTTGTTAGAGTTTTGCGAGGTCTATTTAATATCCCATCAATTTTCTAAATTCGACAGCCTCCTCACAAGTTACATTGTACAAAACATTCCACAACAAACTAACAAAAGTAACAATATATGTTTTCCAGTAGTTCATGTTATTTTTGAGTATTTTCAAAATCTTTCAAAACGAAGACGCATCATGACAAAATTACATTGTAACAGATGCAAGGCTCACGTAGTGATTTTTTTATGCGAGCAAACAAAAACTCGCGAATATTTTTTTTCGTCTCCGTTTGATGCGTTAAAAAAATTTTCCAAATTCATGTCCTGCGTTACGATGCAGTGCACTAACCTGCGTTTTTGAGCGTGCAGGCGGTCCGCACGGGGCAAAGTGGACTGTCGTAAATACACGTGTAAATATATTGCAGCTGTTATACCGGCCGTTGTAAAATTGTAGTATGTACCTAAGTTTAAATCATTAAATCACAACCGAGACTGGTATGGCTTCTTTTCTGGGAGCTAGGCTCAAAGGATTTTTCGAGTTAGCCACGATCAGCATATCAGAAGTGACATATTTATAATGAAACTCAGTTTGCATTGGGAATTAATTATATTACATTGAATAACATAGTGAAAAATAACATTACAAAATATACCTCTGACAGATTTATATCTTGTTTTCTCTTTTATAGGAAATCATTTTACATTAAAGGACACTTCATGTTTTTCGATGTTCACGTTCCGATTAAGAATGAATCGCAATAAACATTGAATCAGAGATATTATCTTAAGAATGAAATTATTCGTTGCTTGTTCATTGGTCCATTCCATAGGAATTGTTACGAAGATATATTTTGGTTACAAGATGGGCGGGCGTGAATTGCGATTTTTATCTTTATTATTGCAAGGAATTACGACCGAATCAAACCGGTACACTCTGTTTACCGTACAATCTCAAAACCAGGCTCCTTATATGGATGCACCAGATATCCCAATTGCGCATCAGTGTCCTTGAAGTTTTTCTTTTTTTCCCAACAAAATTCAAAAATGGTCACTTTCGAATTTACGTGAAACTGTTTTGACCGCTGAGAGAATCCTACATTGTTCGTAAAGAAAAAGGCGAAAAAGGCAACACGGAAGAAGGATTCGACTCAGGACTCTAACAAAAAAATGCCTTTGTGTCGGCAGCCCAAAACTTAATCCCTGCCAATAAACCAATTAAGGTCACCAGGAATCTCCAACCCTGGCTACTTTACCACGGAAGGGTCGCCAGATTGTGGAACCCTTAGAATATTTCCGGGTTCGTTCCAGACAAATAAAATGGCTTCAAAAAAAACAACACAAGACGTCCCATCCTCTTCACCTGAACATAGTCACTTATACATAATATCATGATCCAATGTAAACCCAGCCTAAAAATTACGTTCAGTCAAAATGTTTCCTACAAATCTGTATGATGCCTCAGGATAGGAGTAGTCTGATTAACGACTCGCAGCCATCATTTAAAATATTATATCTATCTCGCCAATGCAATGGCTACGACTATTGTCACACGAAATAAATGAGATATCAGCACAGGGCGATAGTCCTCGAGGGAGATGTAGCCGCCTGGATATATCGAGACGCCCTGAGTGGCGCGTTTAAAAGGATTTACGACGTCAACAAAAATAATCGTTTAACACGAGAGACACAGTTGTCCGCGCAGGATGACCGAACGAACGGTCGCCGAGTGTCTATTGCCCATCAAATGACCGGACACGAACGTGAGCACCCTGAGAGAGCAACTTCCGTCGAACAATAAGTCGCATCTTGGTTGGACAACATTCATAAGCTTATATAGTTTTATACAGATTTTATACTCATAACTGAATTTATAGGATTTGCAAAAAAATTTGAATTTTTGAATTAAAAGTATTTGAAACATTTTCTGACGGATCAATAACTATATTATAATTTTTTGTATTAACAAATGAACTATTTATAATTGCTCTTGATGTCCTCGATAGCTATGATATTTTCAAAATTAATTATTTGACAAATGTTTATACGTGTACGCATCTATTTATGGCTAAGGGTAGTCTGGATAACGTATCATCAATGTCTCGGATACAAAGGGTCGTAAAGGGTAGTTTAAACAATAGGCTGAATACCAGGGAGACTTTGAATACCGAATAGAAGGGTTGTAGTTGCGGTGTAAGCTTGATGGTTTTGGAGGAATGTCCTGGAATGCGAATGAGTAATCACGAGTGTCGTTTCCTCGTATTCGACGTCCTCAAAGCACGTCAAGGATCATAGCTAGATGGGGGTTTGGGAAACGGGGTGATTCAAGGGGCTGAATTGCACGGGAGTCTCTCTAAAATTCCGTTTGTGCTATCTCCACAGTTTCGGTTTAATGGCGGCCCCGTAGCAAGCTTCCGCGATAAAGGGCCACTCTGGCGCATGTTCCATGTACCGTGTTTCATGTTCCATGTTCTAAGTACCTATCTACTTCAGGGATCGAGTATCTACTCTGCACTAAGAAGTCAGAGCTATATTACCCGTGCTAGTATGGAGGACGAATCGTATAATATTTGAGATGATGAATATTAAAATGAAATTTAATAAAATTAATCAACAAAATCATTGATTGGTGAATCTATTTAACAAATTCAATATACATTATATAAAATTATTTATCGCCTATTTTTCGATAAATTAAGGCAAATGTCTTGCGTTTGTTTTACAGAACAAACATTTTCTTACTACTGTTATACAGTTTCACGCTCTTTTGTTAACACAGGTCTTTATGAACTCAGCATCGCGCTAATCAGTTTATTTTACTATCCCATTTTTAATGCCCAGCGTGATCACCGATGTCTACTGCGCTTCTGTTGATTTTGAAAATAAACTCGGAACGAGATAAAATGTCACCCAGTCCCCATAACACATATTCACCATTATAAATGTACTTATTAATGCTATAACCAAGATATATCATTCCCATTTCAATTCAATGCGTAAGAGACGTCGATGCAAATGAAACGTTGAATCATCCTATATTTAGCCATGGGGTCTGTACTCCACGCTACGTTTCTCGTATCTACGAGAAAGCTGAGCTTAGCAGAGATCTCTTAAAGTGCACATCGTGCCTCGGTTCTCGGAGCGACTTCCGTCGTTTTACGATCGTCCCTACCCCTGACTCCGTGTCATCTTTCCCCGCTGCTCCAAGACCCCGAAGCAGCCTCTCAGCCCCTTCGCCACCAAGACTCAGAATCCCTCCCAGTTCACTTCGTGGCTCCATCAATCGTCTTCTTCTTCGTCTTCTCTTCCTCTTCTATCTCTTTCAGGTCCATCCACCATCTCTTGCTCTGCTTGACAACCGCCATCCTTCCCCCTCCCCCTACCCACGCCACCACGACGATACTCTGAAATGAGAAACGTGTTCTGGTTAGGGTGGTAGAATCGACCCAACCCCGAAAACCAGGGATGTTTTCGTTCGGGAAGGGGACCGCAGAATCGAGGGATCTTCCCAAGCGAAATGGTACCAATACCAGTCGGATGGGCACTCGCTTCCACTGTGCCGGATATTAGTTTAAATTCAATCGTAACTCGAGAGAGTTACGACGAATGGAGGGTGACTGAAGTCGTTAGGAGCATCGTCGTGAAAATACTTTCAAGAAATAGGGGATGCTGACTTCCCTTTGATACTACGAAACTGGCGGAAGCTGGAGTACTTGCTCGATGTTTGCGTCACAGGGCAGATTCGTGGACGTTATTATCTTCTTTGTCAAATTTTGAGATATTTTTTTCTTCAATTAAGGGGTGGTGACTGGTTTTACGTTTAGGGGGATAGGGGTAAGAGTTGAATTCGTTACTTGAACTATCTGTGTAAATGATCTGGGTACATCCCTTAGCCAAGAGGAGAATGATATTGGGGTGCTGTGCTCACTAATATTTAGACCCAACCCTTGGTCCGCCATTTCGTTCCTATCTCTGCCTCTCACGAGGCACCCTTAAACATACAAATCCCACCCTCGTGCTGACTCCTAAAGCAAATCCTTCTTCTCCCTTTGAGTTACCCTCCCTTCGTTCCTCCGATGCAGTCGTCAGACCCTCTTGCTAACGAGATCCAAGAATGTACATTCCCAACCCTCTTCCCAGGGGTTCGTAGACAGTCACATACATTTATGCCGCTTTCTCATGAATTGCAAGACAAATCACCATCAGATACATCTATATCATTCCTAATTGGTGTCAACCACCCTCCTTTGCACGGTTATGGCGTCGGGGTAGGTTAGGTATATTTCAAGTTATAACTATAAAGACGACCGTTGAGCATAGTAAACCCTGCCGTTAATGGCATCGCTAATAGAATCATAGCATCCCCCCCTCCTCTGCCCCAGGGTCGAAATCGACCGTCTTTTATTCACATGAAAACTCTTCTGCACATTTTCATATTTCCAATAGAATGATTATTGATGAGATGACGAATTTTTGTTTGAGTCGATACAAATCATAGTCATTGATTAAGAATAGAGCCACATGGATGACTTATTTAACTGCAAACAATTACAATCGCGTATGCATTGTTGCATATAGTCACAATTATTACTTTACAAGATTCGATGACGTTTTTTTAAAATATCTATAGATATACTACCGTTCAGCCGCTCCTTCGCTCTATTGTAAAAATAACCTATGAGTCTATCGTGTGTTCGGAGGTCCGGGTCACTGTGATCGTATCAAAGTGATTAGACGAAATGTCTTGGCCCACTTACACGATGAGATGGACTGTGGGCATTCGATTTCCAGTTGGTCCACGAGAAGACAATTTCATCTAATTCCATTCGCGAAAATTACTAGATCAGACATTTGGATTTAATGACAAACCTGCGCCGTTTCCAAGTTACAGCATAGAGTGATTAGTTTTATTTTGAGGTAGATTTCGTTAAACTTCATGGAAACGGTTTATCGTACCTAATATTCAATTATGTGATTGGGGAACAATTGTATTAGAAAAAATAGGAGAAAGAAAAATGGTAGCTCTTTGAATCTTGAAATTCCTCATCAAACTGATTGACCGTGATAGACCGTATAATCTTATGAATGGCTGCCATCTCTTTGCTACTACTTATGGAAACTGCTTAGTTTCATGACCTTTTTGAGTGAACACTTTCGCACTGGTTATTCGAGGGACGAAATTGTTAAGTGAGAGAAAAAGAACTTGACAGAAGTTGACGAGCAATTTGTGTCCTTTTTCTTATTACGAGTTGGCGTATGCACAAGGAAATTTCCGTTAGCGATGGTTATTGGCACCATTGACACCAAAGTGAAGCGTTCATAAACTTTACAATGCATGTTTACGGAGAAATGAAAGCTTTTTTAATATTTATCTTTACTGTTTATAGTATCGTTTGCACGTTTACTTTATTGTTCGTATTGGTATCGTTAAATCGAATGAAGTAAATCATTTATCCTGCCGTGGGAATCTTCGCGGAGTCACTTCCAGTGGATCTTCACTGCCTCTTGAACTACTGACCGTAAAAATACTATTTTCGCATCATTACGGCAACAAATATGATCCTTTAACCCTTTTAGTACAGAAGTTAACCGATATCGTATACTTCCACTATAGGAACTATGATATCCGCAAGTACAGTATATACTCGCACTATAACCTCTAAGCATTCTCTTTTGCATCCCTCTAAGAGTAAGTCATTCGTCTCATTATTGGAAGTACCATACAGATTAGAATGAAAAAAATTGACAGTCTAATTAATATTCTAAAATCTAAATCCAACTTTGTCACCGTCATCGTCAGCGTCTCCTAGATGGCATACCATTGGAGTAAAAAAATAAAGTCAAGATATTTTCAAAGTAGAGGTGGGCATTTCCATTTTATAGGAGATCCCATCCACCATAAATTATCCTATCCACGACCTTTAATGCTTTGAAACCCTAATCTCAAATTCGACTTTATCTCACATACCAGAATGTAACCTTGCGCCCTCAGAAAGATTATTTATATCGAGGATAGCATTTGAAAAAAAACCTAACAAGGTTCGGCACCAAAAAAATACTTGTCCTAGGTAAAAATTCCAATGGTAAGGTGCGCCGAATTACGAGCGATTTCGCACAGCCTGGTAGAGACCACTTGATACCGATGAAGACCGCTCGTAGATCCTTCGAAACGATCCATGAATTGTTCGCGGATCCCCATGGTGTCCACTTAAAATGTACGAGAGATGCGATTAATTTCTCGCCACGGCCGGCACGTAAAGAAATATCGCGCCGTGACGTGCGTTCTCAAGTAACGACATATTTCCGGAGTGCATATCGCCGCTATAAAAGTGCCTGGAACGATCCTGCCTGTGAAAAGATCACTCCTATACTCGATCCTCTTCTTACTTTCTGTACCTGCCTACTATGCGCACTATATATCTCCTTTACCATCTTACACTTTCTTGAGCGCGTGTGTTGTGGTATCGCCTTAAGATGTTCAAGCCTCAAGTCTTGCAGTCTAATGGCGATAACGTCCCAGACGCGATTCGCTTACGAGGCCGGAGTATTCGCACGGTGTGCGTTCGTAAATGCGCGCGTATCCGGATTCGCATGGACAAAGAAGCGAAGTTGCAACTTGCGGCCATTCGTTGCCGGTGGTTAAAGTGTTATTATACGCGCGTGCGCTCGACGAACGCGAAGAACTCTGACGGCGAGAAATAAAAAGGTGAGAATAAGAAGAAGGAGTAAGAAGAAGGTGTCGGCGCTCGTATACGCCGCAATGATTTCGCGTTTATGCGCTGGTTGTCTCCATGGTAGGCAACATTGAGAAAATACCATGAGTTCACGTTAAGGTAGATGGCGCTGCTGTCGGGCTCCGATGGAGGAAAGGACGAAGGGATGCTGCACAAAGGAAAAGAGAGAGAGAGAGAGAAACAAGAAAGAGGAAAATTGAGCGAGGAAATATGGACGAGCGTGAGAGAGATTATAGTGGCGAGGTATGGTTGGGAGAAGAGAAGAGCAAGCTTTATTTTACTTTAATGGCGCCGTAAGCTTAGCCTTGTGGCTATACACACTACTGAGGCTTGGTCCGTCATTCGGTCGCGAGTTTGACACCGGCTGCACGGGATTTCGCCTCATCCCTTATTCATGAGAGATTCTTCTTTTTTTTTAATCTTATCCTGTCTTCGCTATTGGGTTCTACCTTCCTCTGTCTTCTACAAGGATATCTAATAGGTACACCTACGTATCTACCTACCTGGGGATAGTTAGGTGTAGGCTTCTTCGTGTTATCTGGAGTCTGTATGGACCGAAGACCGAGACACCATTTTCAATTAATGCTACTTTATGGGACGGACTTGAAGAAGTTAAGGATCTCGCTTGGAGCTTTGATTCCTTCTGGTATCCTGTCGCTTCTTCGTTCGCCTCGTTATCCTCTTATTCTCCTCCCACTACCCTGAGGGAGATAACTTCAGCCTACGGAGATAACCAAAGGCGGCCATGAATTAGGTGGGTTGGTATGTATCTGGAGTCTGGAGGCGGGTTGCTAAGGAGTGGGGCCTTCCAGGACGAGATGATCCCACCCATCGCTTCGAAAGAGAAACGTCCGACCGTAAGAAATACGGCTTTTCGAAAGGAATATACCTAGGTACGTGTTTTGAAGGTAGGATCGTAACACGACATCCTTCTGGGTCCAGAGAGGATCGGATGAACCTGGTCGTTCTTAGAGGATTCTTGGATACCTTGCAGAATGATCATCGCTATTGTGGGTGCTGTATAACTTCGTTGGTGAAGCAAGTAAAAATAATAATTATTAATAATAATTTTTTCATAGTACTAAATAAGAATATCGGAGACATACGTTTTTTTAATCTTCATGTAAGATTTTTGAGAGTAATTAAGAAAAATAAAAATTGTAAAGTTTTTCTATGGTAAATTTATTAAAAGCATGCATATGTTAATTGTAAATATTTCCCAAAGAAAATTCTGTCCTTACTATATCAGACTCTTTCTTATTTAAAGGCACATAAACCACAAGCAATGTATCCTATACTAAGGGATGGGATTGGCTCGTCCCACGCTGGTACGTCAGATCCAGACGAAAGAACCCGTTCCATTCCAAGGAATTCCGATCCTTATATCAGTCCTGCTACAGGCGAACGTAACTTCGAAATGGGCTTCTATATGTCGGGGGAGTTACCCCAAAGAAGAGGGTTGACGCGATGTTATTTATGCCATGCGGTTCCCTACACACCCTCAATGACAACCATACTATCAAATCTTGGTTCGACGTCCCAACAATCTTTCCCTTTTTTTTCCAGGGATATTTCCTATGTTCACTCTTTGTCAAAATTCACTCATTTCTGATCTCACGTCTCGAGCCCAAATTCACTTTGCCAACCCTAGCTACCTTTCTTTATTCTGATATAGTTATAACTTCATTCCGCATCATACAGCTGGTCAAAACAGTGGGTCGGAATTTGTTTGATATTTTTTTTCATCGGCATACTTCATAAAGAGAGTTTACTCTCCAGGCTGGTTATGGGTGTCCGTGGTTATATCGTTATGGTATTTATAAATAGAATTCATCTGGCTCAATTGAGTTTTCTATGTGAAACGCTAGAGCACGACAGACTAGAATTTGCTACAAAATAGATACTTGACTTCTTCTCCTTGTGATTACGAACATTTTAAAAGCCACGAAAAGGGCGTGATATTCAACGTAGCTGCATTGCTTCACGCAAGTAACACATTTGATAATTAAGAGAATTACTGTACTTCATGATTACATCAAGTTGCTCGCAATAGAGTCAGTTTATTGTTTACTGACAGGACTTGTTTATGGTACTTGTTGGATTAACCATTTCGCTCAGATATGTTACACATAAATTTGTATACTTTTCAATGATCACGCAATTAAGAATAAATTTTATTAAATTCAACCGGATATTCCAAATCTGTCAATCGATCATACCACAGTAGATGGAAAGCGCATTAAGTTAATTAATAACATCATAATCTCCAGGGATCGTTTCAAAGTCATTATGATAATAGCGATAGTATTGGAAACAGTAAAACAACTTGAATCTCCCGATCACACTGTACACCCGCGAAGAAAAGTAAGATTGTATGGATCACGTAAAGGGAAATCGCAAACGGGGGAGTGGTGGATCGATGGGAAATTCATTAGAAGGAAAAACTACTGGCGTACTTAATGGCGGAGGGTCCGTAGCGAATCTCGAGGGGACCGAGTCTGCCAAGGGGTAAGTTATATCGTTAAAAGGAAGTATCGCCTTGGAGGAAAGTCCCTCCCATCCCTCGACTGGGAATGCGAGCGAATAGAGGGATGGAGGGCGGCCGATCTCATCGAGGAGCAAGCGAGCGAAAGCGCTCCGGCAAACATTGATCCAGGGGAGGTTGACGAGAGAGCGTGCAGAGCCCGAATCGCGAGCAGCCCCGAAGGTAAAACGAAACCTAGATGCGAAAGCACCCCCGCCCCAGGGAAAGCGGTGAGTTCACTGGCCACAACCCCTATACGTCAAAACCATATATACAGAGAACTAACAACTCCCTGGACCGTGAACAGTGAACGCTAGGAGTATTTCTGAAGGAATCATACAAAAGGCACATGACCCATTTACAGGGAGAAAACATCCCCTTCATCCAAGTAATATTACCAACCCCTACACGCACCCGCAGCTATATTCTCTCGTACTCTTAACCCACCTCCTGGCTGGCTAATTAAACGCACTGATATCACGGGATTACACGGCCATGCTTGCTCGCATTATTACGGCCTTGAGAGCGAAGGATTGTGAGTCCTGTGGGAAATTCTAGAGCGAAAATACAGACTAGTTACGAAGAAGATTACATCTTTTTTTTAATGCTTGTCTATATCCATAGCCGCTAGACAAGAATATATACTTAGGGACCATAATACACGTGTTTTCAGATTTTGCGATCCTCGTTAACAGCGTCAAAATTATTCAACGCGGAAACATCGATTGTGAAATTTTTGCTCGAAGCATTATTCAGGTGTCTGGTTTGGTTCACGAGGACCCAAACTGTCGGCAGGGATGGAATTGAAAAAGTAACCAAGGCCGTGAACACCTAGAGCGTCAGGGTTGGCAGGCGGCGGGCATAGAGCTCTGTAATTTGCCTTCATAAAACCAGAGGGAAGACTTTAACCGTGGCACGTCGAAGAGAATACCATTAGCCCGTCGTGAATTTATTTTCATTTAGTTACAGGAAAATTACGTACCTTATTTCTCGTGTACCTATATATTCTTTACATGCAGCCTACTTCGCTCTCTATGTAGATATACAACGTGTTGTTAGGGTTCGTATGTACCATTGTCGATCGTGAACCATTTTATGCACTCCGATACGCAGTCGCCATTTTTGGAGTGGTTGTTATGAATAAATGTATATGTGTCATGCATATGTTCGAAATACTCTATAGTTGGTGTGTAATGTCTTCCTGGATAACATTCTCTTGTAGATTCTGTTCTTTGGCGAACGCGTGTTGACAGCTGTCACACTGTGTTCCGTCGTCAGCTGCTGTTCTAAGGATAAGCAGACTTTGGTATATGGACGAAAATGTTTAGACAAATCTATAGGGAAAAGTCTGTGGAAAAAAATAGAAATTTAAAAATAGAACCAGGATGTATTACAGATACGTTTAATAATGTGTGTTTAAGCTTATTGGATGATCTAATCCTTTATCGATACATTTTATAGGAAATTAATGATATTGCATATATTTATAATTTATAGTGAATCGTATGAAGCATATTGATAGATCAATTATTAGTGTCAGGCATTAATATAGTACTAATTGGAAATTTTTGTTTTATTGCACGTTCTATTTTTTTTAGATTGTCCTTTTCACCTGGTCATGTAACTCAACTACGCCCGGCTTTAGGAGGATAAAATGAATTGATGAACGGGTCATGTAGAGCTGGTTTGTGAAATTATTGAATAGGTATAGCACGTCCAAACATTACAACGTATAGGGAACCAGCGTTATACCGACGGACAATTCCACTTTACGAGTATACATAAAACCGTAAACACGGATCGTAAACTGTGAACGAACGTTACCGAATATCTGTCATGTAAATGACAGTGGATACGTAGGTGGATGAATTCGGGAGAATCATAACAGCCGGTGTAACGAAATCCATGTTAGACCGTATTATGAGCTCCTGACGAGGTACCTCAACAAGCTTGACTTTTGGAGAAAACACAAAAAATAAATGAAACAATGAATATTCGTTACCATAGTTAAATTTTACATCGTTTACGTCACATTTCATTGGTTACTCATACTGCGTTATGCATCCCCATTTTGTTGGGACTTCATTATGTTTTAGCTCCGCAATGTCGGCAGGGTTCACAAGTTGTCGGATCTTTGTAAAAACAGGCCGAAGCGGACTGGGCCCCGTAGCAGACCGTGCGAGTTTCGAGTTACGTGAGTCCCAAAAACAAACAAGTCTCCTTCCATACGTGCCCTATGAAATGTGCACTCGTTTGAAAAAATATACCTTTCACACGAATTCAATATTCTGTTTCTGGAAATTGAAAATCTTATCCCTTCTACAAATACGGCGAAGGTCTGTATTATACGAGATACTTCATTTAGTCTACATAGTAGTTATGGTTTTTCTCTCGTTTTTTTCACCAAATCCATAACCCACCTTCTATACGATAGCACATAACACTGTGACTGCACTGGTTTTACCTGCTGTCTGTAGAATAATTGAAATACCTAACAATGAATTTAGAAAAGCTTGCCGAAAAAGGAAATACGACAGAGTCAGTATAGGGGCAGTGTATCTACGATTTACCCATTCATGATGCGCAAACGGAAAAAGGTCGCGTCATGCGAGGGAGTGGCCTGTACCAATCCGGCTAGGGGTTGAAGCTCGGTGGTGGCGAGATAAGGGTACGGGAACAAGGGGTGGGTTTCCGGTGAGAGTAGGGTCGCAGGGGGATGGAAAAGCATCGTATCGGAGCTGGCTAGAGGGTGAATTTGCGCCGCGACGCCCGCGCAGGACTTTCACGACGCCGACGCGGCCTTCACGGGACCCGGAACCGCGCTCCGGGTGCCCGCACCCCATTTCGATTCGATTCGAGAGGTGAAGACACTTTTACTTATGGCCAAGCACTTCAGCCTCCGCTACCAAAGGCCCAGCCACGTATCTACTTCACCAGGAATAAGGATCTAACTGAACGACTCAACGAGCCACTTCTTCCTGTGAAGTTGCAACGCTGAAGAACATTTTTCTTCGTTGATATTTCCAATTAAGGGTGAGTTTTCAACTTGGATTTTTTTCGTACATTTTTTTTACGTGTTTATATGTATTTCTTTATGGTAAAGAGGATGTGTACTTGATGCTGGTTCTTGACCAGAAAGAATTATTGGATTTGACGTACCTAACTTTTTTTTTTGTACTGATTTTCCTCTCTCAGTTTTAGATAAGGTTTATCGTTTGATAAGGTGTGATCGGGTAACTGTGATATCGATAAGTACTATTTGGCATAGGTACACTGTTCGGTTGTTAATTACAATCGTCGTCTGCTTGTTTAGAATACATTGGGTTTTAATAGGTAACCAAGTGCATGAAGCAACATTATTTCCTATTTCCCTTGCCTTTAGATATCTTCCTTAAGGTTTCGTACCAATAATTCAGCAGGATACATTTAGTTCAATGTTAATGTTAAATACGATTTTGAACTGAGAATTATGGCGGATCAGGTTGATACTAATATGTAATTTAATTACCAACTATTTTCATACTAGGAAAAGTTTATATATGATGTTAAAGTATTCGTATATTAATCTCTATTTATTTGTTATTTCTATTATAAAATTTCTAAAAATAGAAATTGTTCAAAAAATTTAGTTTCAGTTGTGACTGTTTAAAAGAACTGGGGCATATGCTGATGTAGGCATTGCGATTTCAAGTGAACTACTACCGGGTTCTCGGCTGTAAATTTATAATATTTTTTTGTTGTATTTAACAGTTCGCATTTCGAACGCACTTCGGAGTGTCGCCATTAATTCTCGCAATGCATTCATCGGTGAAACGTTTTGTGATTCTCGGATCCCTAATTGTAGAGTATGCTGTCACATAAATTATTCGACGATAGGCCTGCCAACTTTACACGTTCAATTGCGACACTAAGAAGTATTTTGAGCCTGGATTATGCCGCTGCTTAATGTAGCATGAGTGAAGAAAAAAAATATCAGGGACAAGTAATATTCAACTGTGACGGGTGCAATGACGTTACGCGTAAGCGAAAAGTCAAGAAATATTTATCGTCTGAGATTGTTTACGCTCTTCCTTCTTAAATGACGTAACTTTTTATTCTAATATATTTTTCATCGATGTATAATTTTCTTACGCACCAATTGCAATCCATTACTAATTATTTTTATTCTGCAAAATCAAATGTAGATACTGGAAACCATAGATGAAAGTAGCCGTCGCTTAGGTTCTGTCGATTCCTCCATTTTTTTTGTTCCAATCAAAGTTCATTTCGAGTAACCATAATCTTTTCCTTGTAAGATATTCAAAAACAATTTTTATTTTCATTTCATTATTTTGTTACACGAATTTTTTTGCACATTTCTACAAAATGACAATCCAACCAAGTTAACATATCTTATAGGTCTCGATAGACATTAGAGTATAAAAAACTTTGGGTTCGCGAACGAATAATAATATATTTTTAAAATAATTGGCATATTGCCAGATTTCGGAAGAGTTTCACGTGTAAGAATTCTAAGAATTCCAAAAAGTCTTACTGACATTCCACGAGTACTTTGTCATTCATCCAGCATGTATTTCGCTTCGGCAGAATCTCGAATCGACTTAACTTTCGCGTTATGAAGCCGTACCAATTGCCGATTATGCATTGTGGTAATGGCGTCGCAGATAACATGAAATACCATATAGCACAGTGTAGCGACGTGCAACAATCAGAAGCTGATAACCCACTATTGCAATTCGTTGCACAGCCTTAGAGGCAAGGCCAATGAATTTCCGTTCTTGTCGATCACTTCGACGAATTCCTTTGGTGACTTAAGTTTCCTTTCTTACTTTCGTATACACACATTGAATATTCATACATCATCAACATATCAAAAATATATCATCGCCATTCCCTTACATCATTTGCTGCCTCTACACGAGTAACTAGATACAATAATCTCTTGTAAAATTTAATCGAAGCTTTTGATTATCCTCGTTGCATAACAGCCGGCAGATCCTTTATAACAAATACAACAGGTGCATTCAAAAGAACCTTGCACCCCAGTTAAAAATGCATCGACATGACATATCTGATTCTTCTTTTGTCAGCATTTAATGCATCTTAAACTCTTTGCCTACGTAGCACTTTTCGAAAACTACTTGCCACTAAAAAGCGGCACTGTAGGGGTTGGAAGCAACCACGTTAACTTTTATAATGACGATAACTCCCTGTGTTAGCACCTATTTCATGTAGTTATGACCGCTTAATGGACTGGATTATAAATAAGTTCCCAATGTCGACCGGTTGACCAAGTCAATCAAATACATAGTTTCTTTTTTCATATTTGTATTTACTTGTCAAGATTTCTTCATAAAATTTAAGAAAAAGTAATTCATGAGATAGGCTATATATTTGCACGATTCCATTTATTATTTCATGAATCATCAATGTTGATTTCATCACGGCTAAATCTTTCGGTCTGAAAGGGGATAAATGTTTTTTTTTAATTATATCAAACTTGTGCGATATTCTATAAACTCATGCATATAGAGTATTCTTTATTGCACGTATAGTGTATTAGTTATAGATTGATTTTGTTATCGCGCTCGTAAAATCACTGCCTCGTATCGACCTGCATGTTACTGAAGGAAAGTCACATTGATACGTACAAGTTTATCAATCCGTTCTGAGCGAAGCGTGACTAACTCTATTAATAGGGTCAGTGGTAGGTAATATAGCCACTCCCTAGTATAATTTTTTTTTCATTTATTAGTGTAACCCTGATAATTATAATTTTTGAACTTGTAATTTTTTTATAGAAGTACACGAATTTCATATTTTGTTAAATGTCAAGTATTCGTGATAAGAAGGTAAAACTTTACTTACAATTTTGTCTACCAGGCGTTTGCGCTTCCGTCGGTGTCTTACTTGTGAAAATTCTCAAAGAGACGATTTCTTATGTATCAGTCTAAAATCAAATATTTGTCTCGGCGTTGCACGAGGCAAACATAACGTGACACGTATGTACACATCGCGTTGGTTGTGTTCGTTTTGTGTAAATTGAGAAACGTGCTATAACGAAGGTAACAGCTGTGGGCGTAGACTGCCTACGAAAATTTAAATTTTTTAAGGAGATGGCAATAATTTAACACCATGTAGTCATGAGTAGATAGATTAGGTAAACACTAACGAAATTTGCATTGGAAATATCTTTTACCTCGACATCGTATATCTTATGTTGATATGACTACAAACTTTGAAAATCTAATAAGCTCGTTTAAATGATTAATTTTTATTTTTAACGTAATTCAATTTTAATATAAATTAAAAATTTATTTTTGTTTTATCCTTTGGTATTTATATGTCACGATTATATAATAAGCTTTGACTGAAGTGCAGCAAACTGCATTCCCTCGATTCTGTTCACGAACTAAAACATTTACTATGGACCCTTCGCTATTGGCCACGTTTTTCAGACTGATAAATACCCTTCTCGAAAAAATATTGCGGGTTTTCACTTTTCGGTAGCAAAATTGTGGCTCACCGTTTTTTTTTGCTTCAATCTTTACGAACACGGAAGCTTAAGGGTTGCACAGTTTCACTTGGTGAAGTGAGAGCGAATCTAATGTACGGACTGTCCTTCACCCAGATTTCGTCAGCACTCCAATTTTTTTTGGCGAGACCTTTTTTTTCAACACGAAAATTCGTCTCATAACCCGTAACGTTTCCGGCAACAGTTTGACCGCAACCCTTTTGTCGACTCGTCGAAGCGGCAGCTTTTCTCATTGACAAATATTAGGTACAGTGTATCCAAGAGAAACCTTTAAAAGAGAAAAAAAATGCGTTCGAACACGGAAGTGAAGTTTGACTACAAGAAAGAAATATTGCTTCTTCTTTCTGTCACTTCGGCATAAACACCTGTACCTGCTACACGGACCCCATGATGCTTAACTAGCGAAAAGAGTGGTTTTCAAAAATATGTATGGCAAAAATGTTTTTTTAAAAAACAATTAAATTCATATTTAATGAATTATCTATTTCAACTCGAGCAAGCCCCCAATATAACTTTTTCCAAAATATCGTATAAACGATATTATCATAATTTCTGTTTTACGAATTTTTACAAAACATTGCAATTCTCTGTGTCGGTCACTGATTTATCCAAGCAAAATCAATTTCACAGAGGAGAGAAGTTTTCTCGGGAACAAAAGAAAAGACGGGCACTCTGGACTATGGTGGGGGAAAAGCCACGTGTTTCACGTAGTGTTAATTGACAGGTGTATTTTGACCAGTTTAAAAGGTGTACCTGAAATTCGTTTGAGAAACGATCATTTTCACTGACTGACTACGAAAGAAGAGAGCGTCGTCGGTAAATAACCGTATACGAAGTCGCGTCGATATGTTAATCGTAAAGTTAAACAGAAATGGGAGCATTAAAGTGTACCTGGGGTCAGTTGATGTCTAGTGGAGTAGGTAATGCTCATTCGGTTACGTGATAAGTGCTCGCAAAGTCGCAATGGCTCTTTAAATCAGCTTAGTTACGTCTCGCTTTATTTTTAACGGGGATTGCGGTGGCTCGATTGTCCCTCGATTAACGCGTCCGCGATGTACACAAGAGTAACGATTCATTTGGACCAATTGAGAAAAATTATTGACACAAATTGCCGAGAAAAGGCATGCAAAAAGTATTCAACTTTATAACTCCAAAAATGCAAGTTCCTTTCGAGGCAAATAATAAAATAAAAACACATTGATTCTTCAGATAGAAATAATAACAGTAATGATCTACTGACGTCAATTTTATTGAGAATTATGTTATCGTAATTTATTCCTACATTCCGAAACGGTATCTTAGAAGGAAGCGTCGCAAAATTTCCACGCTTCCGGCAAGCACGAAACGTTTCACGTGGTGTTTAATAGATCGTAAAGCGTATTTGAGTATCCCGATAAATATAACAACTCTTGCTGCTGGATCCGTTCTACTATGGACGAAAGAACATAATCGTTTCTGCACGGGATTACTTCTAGACTTTAAATGCGTAATCAGGATATACTCCTGTATAGAAATCGGCTGGAATTCAAAATTTTCCAGGACCGATATAAATACTGGTACAGTAGGTTGGTTTAGTGGATGCGAGATAATCTTGAGTATCCAGAGATCAAGGAAGAAAATATATGAAGGAAAGAGTGAGAGTAGAGGAGATGCGATGTGTGGAGGGAAAGGGGAGAAGGGACGAAAGAGGAGAGGAGAACGTATCTTTCTGAGGTCCGGGCATTGCCTGGCGTAGCTGAAGGATCGATTCGCTTCCCAGCGAGAAAACTCCCCTCCCGAACCCCAACCTTCCTCGTGACGCCATCATTCTCTCTTTCGACTCACACCTATATAGATTTGCACGAAAACTGTCTGATGCTGTGAAACGAAATTTTTTATTTAATAAAAAAAATACGTATTTTTCTTGTAATACATCAACAGTCCCAAACTTACCATTCCGATTGGTATTAATTTAAGTTTCTAGAATAGATACGTGACTTGTGATACATCATTCTGGACCCGGTTTCTTGAGTTGAAACGTGATGAACGCCGCCATGACTGTTGAATTGTTCTGTACCTGGTCTCATAGGTGCGGCTTGTGACACGAGACAGAACCAGCTCGTATTTTATTTCGAGTGTTAGGGCTCTGCACTGTCTCAAACTCTGCGTGAGAGCATTTGGTTCTACCGAAGACGAAAAAGAGCACGATGAAGTGGACTCGGTTGAAGTGTCTTAAGGTGGACCAAGGAATAGTTGGATTTGGGATGACCAACATGGCGGGTTGAAGAATAATTCTTTTTTCTGAACTTTTACTATAGTTTATTTGTGTGATAATTGATTATATGCTATTTATACCTGTCATAAGTATTATGAGGATAAGGTAAATTTGTAGTTTCTTTTTAATCCTTGTTCATGCTCGTTAATGATATTTTTATGAAGTTTTATAGTATAGTATTTTTTCAGTAGGGTCATATGGTCATTTTGGGGATGTATTGGTGGGGTGATATGTCATCAGTTTTAGTTTTTAGGGGTTATTAAATATCTTTTATGAATCCTAGCTTTTTGGAATGATCCTTATTAACTTTTGGATGATTTGTCTAATTGCTGTTTATGAGGTTTTTTGTTACTCGAATGTCAATATTGATACTTGGTGGTCCAGACTGGGATTCGGAAGCTGAAATACAGTTTACATGCGGGTAAACGAGCGTTTGAAAGGAAATCGTAACTTAACTGGTATCAATTATCATTGATTTGTGGTCGTAATTACCCATAACTTCAAAGCACAGCTTTATCTTTAGCCTAAACTGTCATATTATGGTCATCGACATGATTTTTTATGGCTACTCATATAATAAAACTACCTACAGGTAATAAAAAGAAAAGCGGCAAGTGATCTAAATTCGTAGATGCCAGATCGATTTTGACTGTCATTTTCACCATCTTATTGGCATCCACAAGTATTCCATAAAATATTTCGAAAAATTTTAAAAAGATATCGTACATTATAAATTTTCAAAATATCAAAGCCTCAAAAATTCCTTTCAAATCGTACATACATTCCTACAATGCCGTCTCATGATGGCCTGAGACTAATTCTGAAAAAGCCACTCCCTACTCGCCAGGGGGTAAAATGCCAGTACAGAGGGAGGTCTGTCCACATTTCTAACCTCCTCCACATCCAGAATACCAGAACACTTAAAACCCATCCTACCCCAGCATCCAGTTGCATAGAAATAGGAGGAGCCATGGATACGATGGGAAACAGTATGATGGCGCTCACAAAAGATCAAGTTACCCCAACTTAAGAAAGTCCTAAATATCCCCCAAAAAATATGAAAAACTACTATCACCAGTCTCGAAAAAATTTATCAGCATCCTAACATCGACTACATAAAAAAAGAATCAGTATAATTTTTGCATCATCAACATCATAACAATGCAACAATGTCCAGTCAAGTATCATCTCCAAAAATATTTCATCAACTAAGTCACAGCCAGATTGGCAGCACTGGCCCCCATATACTACAAAGAAAAGTAGAGTAGTATACCTCATTTCATATGCTGCCAACGAAGGTATGACATTCGTACATACATATACTATATCATTTTTTCATCATCATCATACCCACCACCCATTTCCGAGCGAGTTCCCAAAATAATTCCTCAATTAAGTCGCAGCGTCATAGGCAGCCTTGCGCTCTCGTTATACTACGAAGAAAAGTAGAGTAGCATGGCGTACCTCGTGAAGTAAACTGTCAAAGGAGGGGCGACATTCGTAACATACATAAACTATATCGGACACAAGTAGTGGGGTTCATCGAGGGCACAGTGGGGGTCCTTGGGACGTAGGAGGGGGTTCCATTTGGTCGCACACATAACGGGGGTGGGGGTAGGGGTAGAGTGCCGATTGGCTACGGAGGGGTGGGGGGTGGATGGTTCTGCGCTACGAGACGATCGTCTCAGTGCGCGGTACGTTCTATCCAGATAGTATGAGCCTTATTTCAGTAACGTGGCCCCCATTGTTATGCACTCGAAAAGCACCATTCGTTTACATTGTGAACAGCACGCACGCGCCAAAGTTCTCCATTGTGCGTGACATGCGTTTCGTGTTGCATTCGTTGAAGAATTAGTAAATTCGACCTTCCTTGTACGTTTCACTTCTTATTTTGATCTCGCCTCCGACTGCCGCAAGTAACGCTCCCTTTGTTCCGTCTCATCGATTCAGTATCCGCGCGTATATTTTCCGTGTACACGTCCCACGAGGGACGATGGAGAGTGCCAAAACGTGATAGTAAATACTTTTGTTTGTGCTTTGTTATGAATTGTTAAGGTGCGCGAATGATTGGTAAAGACTGTCAGTCCAAAACGTGTGTCTGTGACGTTTCTAACTCTTGTGGTTCTCGAAGGACGAACGTTTTGCCACGATATCATCTCGGAACATATAAGGATTAAGGTACGGTACAAGATAATGATCTGAATCATATGCATGGGTTATTGGTTCAAGTATATTTTTCTATTGACCGAGCAGGATTGTTTATTTACATATATGCTGAATTTACCTACCGATGTCTGTATACGTAATTTTATGAATTCCTAAGTTATGCATTGCCGATTCAAGTAATCGTTACAATTTAACTGTTTGCTGTGTTATCTAGTGAAGTGACGGTTTACGAGAGTCATTATTGTTTTAATGAATGTGTTCGTGCATTGGGAATGCTGTGCGAATTAGTCATCTTTCATCTTACTGCCACGATGCACGGGCTGCGTCTAACCAGTGAAGACATAACGGTGAACGCGAGTAGATGGTCTCAGGGACTATGAGCTTGTAAAATGGCTCGATAAGGCCGTTAATAATTTATTCCCGGGCGCCAACGCGCCTCGCGCGTCCTCGACTGAACTGACCGATCCCAAGCGTAGGTTGCTGTTGAAGATTCCCATTAGTTCATTTGTTTATCCCATTAGAGACCCGGTCTCGAGGCGGTATTAAGACGTACGTCGTTGTATGCCTATAGGTATAGACGAAACACGTGAACGTAGGAACACGTGCGATTTACGGATATCGTCTGCAAGCTTTACGTGCATATGGGATGCCACTTAGGTAACAAAGTGCGGTGTACGTAAGATATGTAAAAACCGGTTGGAATCTATCGCTAATTGATAGTCGCTAATTAAGATTAATTTCCATCATTTATCTCCGACTTTTTTTCACCTGTTCACAATACCCATGATTATTACCAAGCTGGGTATTTACAGGGTGGGCTAGGAACGAGAAAGAGAGAGGCAGCAGATACGGTCGTCGACCTTGAAACTCTTAGCGCAGTATCCAACTCGAATCTTGACTAATTGGACCTTACCTACGCAGACTATCGCTCGATTATTGTTTTATAACGCTCATTAATTATACGAACAAAAGTTGATTGGAATAAATATAGCGGGAGAGAAAGAATGTATTCATTTCGTTTCGAGGAGAACATTTTCAGTGTGTACCAATAATGAGTCTTGTTAGGAACAATTTCGTGAATTTAATTGATGTAATAGTGGTTGGACTTTGTATCAATGTGTCGATAGATTTAGAATCGCGCTCTCGTAACGTTATCAGTGCACTTGGGTCCGGGTAAGCTGATTAAAGTGATTATGATAAAAGGCCAGAGAGCTTCCTGTTTCTGAAATACACTTAAGCGTTGATCCGAGACGTATGAAAACGTGATTTAGTGATATTCATAGCAACCCTTTTGTATCTGGCTATTCGTCTCGCCTCATATATCATACAGTCACGTGATGCGTTTTATGCCTTTTACGAGAAACGACTTGTTATCATTCAGCGACTTAGCATCAATGAACGTGAACTTGACTCGGTCTTTTGTACAATTTTAATGTACCTACATATCATTTTTTTTTAAGTCCACGGTAATGTGCTCAATTTTAGATACAGATAAGAATTTCGTTATAGTATTACTACGTAATGAAACCAGACCTATTTCGAGTGTTGCATAGGTACGAATTAATAGGTAAATCGATTTACATATGCCTTTGTGACGTCATGAAATAATAAAATGTTGGTAGTAGACGTTAACTAACACAGGGAAATGAACTATTTGTCGACACCTGTTGATTAGATATAAAAGTTTAATAAGGGTACAATTACTGGGCGAAAGGAAGAGTGAACGTATCAGTGTATTCGTAATTGTTATGCAGTCGACTCGTCCGCTGAAACAGACCAGCTGCATAATCGTGATATACAATAATAATAATAATTACAATTACGAGCTACGTAACGTCGCTCGCTTGTCAAGCTCCATAAAGCTTGGTTATTATTTCACTCGTAAACACCTGTGATTATTCATATATCGTACATCTTCGTGCGTGTTTCTTTGTGTCTCTTAATAGGAACTAAAATATCTCTGTGGAGCTTCGATGTATATGTTTTTAATGTAGGAATTAATTTTGAACTTGTAGCACTTTTCAGTAGCAATTAATACTGGTTTATACTTTGTAAACATACAGTCAGGTGTCTGCAGTGCATTTTGCTAAGGTTTCGTAGCCGATTTTTTTACGTTGCCGGACAGGATCATTGTAAAATTTAATAGACAAGAAAAAGTGGTCAGTCTAGATTTTACGTCAGAGGTACAAGTTTAGTTAACGGGACAAAATTTTTCGAAATAGCATTTACGATAGCAATTACTTGGCCGATCACTTCTCAAGGGGATCAATATTGATTGGCGTGCCCACACGTGTATAAACTTGTGGTATGGTTACGTTGTTGAGCTACTTGGTAACTTCTAATTAATTGTATATTAAAAAAATAAAAGTGGTAGACGATCCAGGATGTTTATGTTTAATAATGTTATTCAGTTGATATATACATACGAATGATTGATAAAATAAATTTTAATTGGATATCGATCGCTGTCGATGATTTGCTTTTTTATTGAAATTTTTTTTAAGGCTAACATCATTTTGAGAGTGTATATGGATGCTTATGAAAATGTCAATGAGTTTTTGCTGGAGTATAGAAATTGTGTATCTTTGCTAATTGAGAACTCTAGGCTTTTATTAATGGCAAGAAATATAAATCATCAGGTTAAATTTTTACGACGTTTCTCTACTTCATGAAGCAACGTGGCTTTACGTACCTCTTACAAGAAAACTATTACGTATTAGAGAATAAATATTTTATAGAAATTTATAGACGCTCCGAAAGACGCCTCGGAGTGCAGCAAGCTCCGGATCTTCTGGATAATGACTCCATTGCACTTTATTTGCAATTTTTATGATTCTGAGAAAGTGTAAAGTTAGAACCGCAATTTTGTATGCGCGATTGACCCGTTTGATGTCAAAGGTTAATTTAATATTAATTAAAAATTTTTTTACGTTCTCATTTACAGTATATTCTATTTTTTTGAAACCTATATACAGTTATATAGGAAGGGAAATTTTTGGAAAAATCTTAGCAATACTCTATTATACTGCGATGTGGTGAAATTGCTTTTCTGATCTATTCTTTACATGCGAACGCTATTATTTTTTCTTTCTTTTTTTCCTGAATCTTCGCACGAACATTCGTGAGAATTTAAGACCAATAACCTCGTTATACCGCCTCTCCATTCACTGTTCAGAATACTATGGATAAATAAATTTTATTCCGACTTATGACATGAACACAATAAAAGTCGGAGTGTCAGTTTGCCCGGTAATTCTCATCGGTAAACGTTGTGAATATCCCAGTAATATTTTCTTATCTCTTTAGATAACGTACTGCACGCCGGTGGTAGAAAGCATATTTTTATTTCAGATGACAAATTCAAAAGGTATGTTCCTTTTCTCTGGCACAAAAAAGCATTGGTTAGATCGACGTCGGAAAGCGTCATTGTAAAGAAACAGACGGGTTTCTTTTATCTAAGTTTAAAAGCGTTTCTGTCTGGCAGCCACGTGCTGTTAAGATTTACGGGACATTCTATCGCGCTGTAACAAATCTAACATGCAACGAGATTCAAACTGCACGAGATTCGTGTAATTACGCATAATTGACATTTTTATTTTCAATCGAAGCAGGAACTGTCATTTTTTCATTATTTATCGCATAACTCGTTTTCTAGGAGTTTGTTTTTATTTTTATCTTTTTCTTCTCTCAGGAATATTGTTATCGGACGAGATTATCGCTTTGTGACGTATTATGATTTTTTTGGTTTTATTGGAAAAAATCTTCGTCCTGTCAATGTGTACATAGGGAGGAAACGTGAGGTCGACGATCTGTGGAACAATAAATCGGTTGGTTAACTGGTCGGTCAAACACGTAGGTACCCAGTGCCAAGTCTTTATTTGTTAAACGTTGTGTTAATATTTGTTGATTTACAAGACGCGAACAGGTAAGTAAAATGTTGACCGAATGAATTGACCGTTTATTACATTAAATGTGTAATCGATTTATTTGCTATCGTTGGACATTCAAACACTTCAATTTCACGTATTAAAGAGCCATTGATCGGACATAATTAGTACTTTTACATAGGGTAGGCATTAATTGCCTAAGAATAATATTAATATATCTATATATTATTGCAATATTAAAATGAAAATTTTCATGCTTGACTGTACCAAATATGTAGTGTCGTTCGTTCTTTGACTATTTTTATATTCGATCAATTTGAAGTAGCAATTTTTTCATTGAAATCAACTCCAAAATTATGCGAGTAGACTTTTTCTTATTTATTCGTGAAGTTTTAACGGATATTTGAAGTTTGGAGCTAAAGAGTTTACAGGAACGGAGTATAGCGTGGTGGCTGTTGCATTCGGCCATGTTGAAATCCATGATGGCTGCTTCGACATTCACCGGAGACAGGCCTCGCCCACGAGAATCCGACCAATGGCGTTACCGGAGTTCGTACTTATCCATCCCTGCTCGAATCCCGTGATTACCCCTATGAGAGTCCCCCACTCCTAGTTAGAGCATGTGACGGCCATCATGGTATACATGCGCGCGCATTCTACCACCGTAAGATTATCGGACAGACTCCGAACTCTCAGTAGAGGGGATATAAAGATGTATGACTCTATGTTCAACAGGATTGTTTCAAAAGAAATCTAAGGCAGCATTTTACAAAAAATGATCTGTCAATCTTTTTTTCTGCACAATGTTTTTTCTCGTAAAATACAACTTTTATTTTTCAATATAATTTTCTTTAACTATTTCGTTATAAATATTTTGAGGGTATATCAGTATGCCATTAATGCAATTAATTCTGTCGAATAACGTGTATGCCTAAGTAAGTCAGATCTACGAATTACTCCGAAATTGCCTTGTGCTCGAAATATGTTTGTTTTTTAAATTTTAATTATCGTCACCGCACTGTTCCTAGTTCCCGAAGGTAATGCAAAAACGAAAGGATTCAGAGGGACGAGCCGGTTGTCGGTATAGCAGGGAATCACGTTATCGACCCGACTAACACGCATACCACAAATTACTCATCATTAGCCCACGCGAACGCAATAAACATAAGGCACGCGCCTCGCGCACACTTTCGTCACATATAAACGCGTTTTATTGTTACAATTTACACCTTTTATCGTTCATAAATCTAAGCGGTAATAGTGGTTATGAGAGTCAGGCGATAAGATCTTGGTTACCTTTAGACATACGTTCAATGATCGGCCAGTTATTGCTTTTTCATTAGTATGTAGTATCCCAGTGACCGATATCCGTTGAATTAAAGTGTTTTTCGTTTTTCACAGATGATGTACGTATTTCTAAAGCTTTTATAGGATTGACTTATCGACCAGTTATCGTAATACATTTTTCGCCTGTGCGTTTACCCCGAAAAAGGAATTACCGTATGACTGTGGATTTCGAACAGACTTTATCCAAAGCTTACGCGATATCAAATTTTCAGCTGTAGGTATGATTGTGGGAGAAACTTTAAAAATTGGGGGAAAAAAGCACTAGTTTCTAAATATACTAAGTATGAGGATTAGACCAATAGAAACATAACTTTTATATGTCTGTCACGTGTATGGGATACTAATAATTTTGCAAAACAAACTTTTTTATCCAACTTCGGTATCGAACTGGTACCCACTTTAACCTCCTGAGAGATTTTGTGACTGTTGGTAAAGAAGGGATGCAGGAGGGTTGCAAATTATCGACAGCGCAGATATTGAAGTAGTTGTAAGTTTCGCCGCTCGTACTTGGTACTTTCACCGAACACGTTCAGCTCGGGGCGCGTCAATTTTGTCCCAGGGTTCAGTCTCACTAACGAACATTTAAACCTGACTGAATCAAGTAATGCACCAATTATTGAGTTCGTTAATTATCAAACATAGCATGACAATTTCGAAACAGTACGTATGAATAACATGTAAGAAAACAAATCGTTAACATATTAATTCACCTTCTCGATATATGGATACTCCAATTGCAATACGTCATTGACAATCTCTACTACGTACGAGCAATTATACCGGCATAAACATCCTGCACGAGCAATTAATCATCAAATTTACACACTAAAATCATTGCGCATCGTAAATCTGTATTTTCAATGCGACGAGTTCCCTGCAAACGTGTCCGCGTGCATAGAAAATTCCAATTATCCCATGCGAGCTTCTGCAATGTTAAACTGTCTCTACATCAGTGCATTGCTCCTCCTATACATATATCGACCGAACTAAAACACCCTATAGAAATGTTAAAAAAATCTTTTCCAGGAAAAACAGATTTTATCGTCTTAGCTACTGCTTGGCTATTTCTTTCCTTACGTCCTTTCGTGCCGTTTCTGTACATTAATAATGTAAAGAACAGGTGGCTCCATCTACCTGTAGGTGCAGGTATATAGGAAACACTGCGAGTGCAACGTACATATTACACACCCCTGCCCGTTGCAGGGGCTGACTAAGGTAGTTGCGGGTAATTACTGAGGCTGGCGAGTGGAGAGCAGCCGGTGTTATCAGCCGTTCGCCTGGTTGTTGTTATGGCTCTTGAAGAAGGTTCCATCGGTTCCATCAGGTTCCTCGAGTGGACTGAGAACACGGGGCAGGTTCCAGGGAACTACACGTTTAATTCGTGACGGACTGCAGTTCACGTACATGTTTATGCGAGTATGCTTGTGTGCGTGTATCTTCCCACGTGTTACTACTGGGCTGCGTGTTTTGCGCTCGCGCTAGACCCTTCGAGACCACCCAGGTTCAGGACACAGATTTCTTTTCTGGCTTGGATGGATATGAAATTTTTGTAAGATAAATTTTGGGCCGTTTTGTCCTTATCCTTGTACTTTTATTCCTTTCGAGAACCGAATTTAGAGGTTCGACCTTTCTTTGGCCCGTATACGGGACTCGATGGATTCATATATCTTTATATAGGAAATACGCCGTTGGATATAAAATATGATTAGGTTAGGGTTTGGTTTTAATTTAATATAGGCCATAGATCTGACTTAGGAATAAATCCTCTAATCTCCCGTGATACCCACGGGTTAATGTTTTACATTTTCGATAATTTGTCAGAGATTTCAACATAGGTCGATGACATCACGATTTTCAGAGATGTACATATATTTGGAATATAAATTGAGTCTGAGCCATTTCTAGTGGGAGGTTGATTAGTATGAACCACGTACGAAAATGTATAATTTTCGTCCACATCGTCAGGATAAAGTTACCTTAATATCTATCTCTCTCTCTCACTCGTTCCCTCTTTTCCGCGTGTACATTTTCTTTCTCTCTTTTTCCTCTCAATTCCCCTCCGCCCCTTTGATCCCCACCAAGCCTCCGGCTCTCGAGTCGCACGCATATACGTGACCAGAGCGGCAGCCATCGATTTCTCCGGCTGGTCCATGCGCATGCGCCGGAATCTCATTCCCCCACTCTCCATCCCAACAGCCCCCGCCCTGCGCGTCTCGTGAGCACACTGACGCAATAGCTGCAAGAGAGAGAAGAAAGCACAGGGGCAAACGAGAAGGAAGAAGAGGGATGGCGCGAAAGGATCCGTGTCTGCTGGGTGATCACAAGGGGTGGGAGGAGAGAGGAGCCGAAGGGATGACGGAGGAGAGCCGAATTACGGAGGCACACGAGCAAACGGAAACTCTGAAACCCTTGGCACTTATTTAATCCAGAGCGTGGCTCCGAGTCCGTGGCCCAATCCCGACCCTCGTGCTGGCGTTCCATTATCTGGCCATCTTTATTCACCCCCTGTGCTCACGGGGGTGGCTCACTATGGGGGATGGGACTGCGGGTAGATCGGAGGGCGAGTGGTTTTATGGCTGCGCACAAATCTCCTCATCAGGCTCCCGCAGGATCCCGGCCCACCAGCATCTCCTCCTCCTGCCCCTCCTCCTCCCTTCGTCCTGCCTCGTCCTCGAGCTTTCCTTCTATAGATACTTCTCCCTTATATACTGTATATATATATAGCTACTTTCTGGGGGGTTGGAAATTGCTGGGCGGTTTTCGTTTCGCCATAGGGATACGCGGCACACAAATGAGCCAGCTTGATTCCAATTATTCAGTAAATTAAATACAGGGGCTTTACGGGCGTTCCTATACGAGCGCGAAGTTATCGTTGAGGGTGTTTCCGATAGGGAAAGGGTTGAAGCTGCACCCTGCCATTGTTCGAATGGGGGCCTTTGAGGGTTGGCTGTTATCTACAGTTAATACCGTTTGGGGACGTCGGATCGAGGGCTTTCGGACAACGCTACTTTACGTAATGTCCGACCATTCCTGTATTATACTACTATCATCCTCTCCTTTCCATTGCTGATTTACTACATTTCTCATGCTCTCTGTTTCTCTCTCTCGCACACACACACGCACGCTCCCCCCTCTCTCTCTCTCTCTCGTGGTTCTCTTCATTTCTTTTGCCTATACACTTAAATTCCTCTCTGCATGATTCCCGCTCTTGGTCCACTCTCAACTTTACTCCTTATTGCCAGACGTCTGCCATTTCCTAATTGGAACTCTGTGCATCCGCTGATTCGTATCTGCCGTGTAATTTCGTCAGGTTAAATTAGCCGCGTACCCAAGGGCTGAATTTTTCCTTTTCCCTTCCTCTCCGTCCTTCCTGCGTCCAGGCGGACAGCTTCATAATCGGAGCTTCGTCCCGTGGTATAACGAGCGGAATTTTTTGCTTCGCCTAGCGAATATTCTCGGTAAGAAAAAAAAAGCAGTTCATTTCCAAGGATAAAATTCACGAGGCACTTTTTCGGAATCTATTATGCATATCGCGTACTCGCTGAATCGAGATAATTTTGCATAACGGTAACTAAATTTCTCAAACGCACCGTGCACTGCACCGCTTTGTGCACTTGATAAGATACTCGTAACTGAAAACTGTTATAGGACTGAAAATGCGTTGTACAGTTTCCAGCAGATAACACGTTGCAAAATTTACCGCCAATTGGTCAGGGTAATGAAAAACTCAGAGAAGCAGAATACTTACCTCGATAAGCGTGAGCGCTAATAGAAAGAAGAAAAAGAATAAAAATTTTTTAGTAATCATGCAAACTGCAGCAGTACCAGCCAATGGCGTGAAGTTAGTTTCGAGATAAGTCTAAGCACGAAAACGTGACTCGTGCTGTCTCATAGAAAACTTTGAATTACGTTTTCTCGCGGTATTCAAGGAAAATTCCTATCTCGAAAAAAATATCTTTGAGGTCATCTCCCAACGATCTCGAGTGTTTATCCGCTCGGCAGAGCCATACGATATTTTTCCTGGCTCCGGTACGATCATACGGAAGTTTCTTGGATCGGCGACTGGCTGCTTTAATTCGTATTTTCTTTGGGGACTGTGCTTCGTCTTTTACGAGCGCGTATCTCCCACCCATCCTACGGTTAGAGACTGGCTGAGTTTTCTCATCCTTTCTCTCCTCTCATCTCATCTCATCCCCCTTCCCCTCCATCGACGTACTCCACCCACCGGAACTCTGCTCTTTCGTCTCTTTCTATACCACCTCCCCATAACCCCTCCTCTTCCCTTCTCCATCTTCCTCTCTCCCCACCGCATCCAGAACCTCGTCTTCTTTCCTTCGCAACAGATCTCCAGGCTCGAGGAGCTGCCTATCTGGCGTTGGGGAACGGTCGGCTTGGATAGGACGAAGTCTTCGTGTATAAAGGGATGCTGGAAACGAAGTGCGGGGTGGTGGTTAACGTTATCCCAGAAGCATTATATATGAGAGTAAGGAACGCTTAAGCCCTATATCGTCTTCGTAGGGGGTTAAAGAAGGTAGGGATGGTTTTGGAAACTCGAAGGAAAAAATAATTGTATTCACGTGCGGCCTACGCGCACGTACGTCACTGGTTACTTGACATTTTGTGCTTAGGGTGGTAACCCTGACACTCACTGGGCATATATAATGTCTGACGTTTCCGGTTCCGTTGGGGAGACAGTTTATTTTTTTCTTCTTCGAACGCAAGGACAACGAGTCCCTGAAAACCACTAAGGACACGTAGGATAACGCGTCTTATGGTACCAGCCTATATACATATTGTAATGTGCCAAGCCGGAGGACGTAACTCAAATCTGCTCGTTCTCTCTTAAAGCTCGGCGGTAAATACTCAGATTATCTGCATCCTGAGTCTCTCTTGCTGTCCCGAACGGCATCGTCCGAGTGGCACTTCTCAAATGGGAATGTACACGACGAGAGCCCTTAGAACTCTTATGAAGATATACATAGATATAAGATACGGGGGTATATATGCTAATATCTCTATGAGAGAGGATACGTTCAGGAGCGTATACTCCGGTGCGAAGACCACGTGAATATTACATAGAGATGAAATTTTATGGGGATGGATTTTTTCTTGCACCCTGGATGGAAACTACTGCCTTTTTGGTCTTTGCATTTATTCAGATCGAAAGCAGAATAACGGGACTTGGACGGGATGATGCATCAGGAGACACTTCGAATATGGGGTGTTGGAATAGAAATTTTTGTATTAGTCTACAATAACGATTGTGGGTTTGCTAATTCAGGAATGATGAGGAATCTGCGAGTGGATGATTTTAATCGGCAAGTCTCAACTATGAGAATTACGTGGGAGAATGGATAATACAAAAGTATTTTGTATGTATACCTGTTTCGTCGTTACGTTTACAGGCTGCCGTGATGATTTATAATCACGATAATGACCGTTATACCGGTAATGAATATCAATTAACCCTGTAATTACTTAATACGACAAATAACGAAAATTAATCGGAATCGCGTCAGCTGCTGTTGCAGGTCGTGGTTTCCTTTGGTTTAATTTATTGTGTCCAATAATGTCCTGACTATTATGTAACGGCACGTGCTACATACTATTTGGTTACGTAATTTGCAATAATTATCTTGCTAACGAGGCACGCGCTCAGACCTTATTCCGACGGGTAATATCGACCTTTTCCACAGACTTCGGAACCCCAACGTTAACTGGACGGAAAATGGATCTGGTAACGACGTTACTGTTTTCAGACAAGCTAATTATTCACTTTTCCTGTGAATCTTTATTACGCTCTACTTTACACTGACTCGTTATCCAGTTACAGTTCCATGCGCGATTCCACGTGTTCCGTAATTCCTGTAATCAGTGGAGAAAATGGGTCTAGGAAAAAGATCTTAGAAAGGATGTTAATGTGCGGTTCTTTTTTTTATTTGAAGAATTTTCAATATTTGTAACCTATGAATATTATAAATGTTATAACTTGTCTTATACGTGCATAGTTCATGCATCGTAACCCATGCACGTTGACACACAAGGCGCATATGGGCGCTCTAGAAAATATGACCACACACGATGTCCTTCTTTAGATGTTTTTATATTTTTATCGTCAACCGAGCTTGCATTTTTCGAATATTCCATCAACGTACACTGCTCGTATATTACCAACTGAGAATGTACGCGTTAAGGCTACAGGCATGCTTCGCATACTACCGATTACTTTTTCCACTCCCAGCCAAGGACTTAGGGTGAGATAGGAGGGTTGTTTTCGATCTCAGCTACCTCGTTTTCTGGAGTTTACCCCTCTTCCGGTTTTATCTCCTCTAACTGGGCGAAGCGATCGCGGAGCTGTATCATTGATTTGAAATTTATTTTTGTTAGAAATAAAAATTTTCACTTTTCCTTGATTTTCTTGTAATACACTTTTTGAGGTTTTGCATGCGCAATTCAACTTTGTTCTAAGAGAAAGGGGTTTGTTAGCGTTTTTTAAACGGTGCTAAATTGCACGAGGCGAAATTCCTTCCTGGCGAGGGTTGTAACGCGGTCGTTAGGGTTGTAGCGAATTTCAACGGCGAGGGTGTACCGAACGAAGGGATGCCGGGCGCCACCCAGCGTCGCGGCGACGTTATGGCTTTCGATTTATGACGTCACGCGGAAGGATGATTGCTTTTCTGGATGAGGGAGAAAGGAGATGACGGACTGGTGGTTAGACTGGCTTGTGGCGGGCGTATGGCGGTTCGGAAACAACCCTTATCAAGCGACGGGGCTCCCATCAAAGTCACGGCCCTGTGATATCAGCGAATTACTGTCCGAAGCCATGGATACTTGTCTGTCGTACGGCGAATTTCTCGAAATGAAAATTCACGCGACGAGACGCGCTATGAAAAGCACTGTATTATAGAATCATGAATTTTAAGAAATGTCAAAATCAAAAGTTGAGAGACGATGCTCAAAATTCATCGGTTTGTGTTTATGGGACTTTATATATGGCTGTCAGATCTCTGCCCGATAGGACAAAATTTTTTAATTATGCTTCATGAGATATTACATAAATTTGAAGGAAATAGGAAATAACTTTTTCAAAATTTGCGTGCAAATGAATTATACAATATTTATTTAAACTTGAATCTTTCATTGTTGCTCAACTGCTGTCCATTTTCTTCCGTCGGATCGGTTATTTGTTCATGAGTTCTACAATGTGGTAGGTCTATAGTTTACAGATTCTGATTGAAAAACATATAATTTTATAAAGATACATAAGTTTCTTATCAAGTCGAAAATATTGAAAATTTTCTTTTTGCTTAACATGATATATTTTACCAGGGTGGAGTTACGCCAAATGAATTCTCCTCTTGGTTTCCGTCCGTCGGAGAACATCATGGCGTCGTAAGATGGCGTTCACCCGACAATACATTGTTATCTAATCATTTCTTATTTTTGTTTACAAATATTATTATCAACTTGATGAACAACTTGACGTATATCGTATCGAAATATTTATCACCTAAAATAAATAAACATTTGCGCGGATTGGTTTATCATGAAAAAGTTATCGATATCACAGTCATTCAAAATTATCATTGCATATCATGACGTCATCAATGACGTCATGCTCCAAACGAATATTTTCACTAACTTTCTTGTACGCGACCTCGGTCAAGCTGCTTCCACCGTATGGCCATCTGAAATGCCCAGTTCTGCCTGATCCCTCGTAGAAGGTCAGCCAAGTCGTAGAATCCCTGAAAATTGCACTTTTTGCCGCAAAGGGTTTCCTTCCGTCAATACTCCAATTTTTTTCTCTGCCGGGCATTAGCCGAGACTAATGGTGAACGAAGGTCGTGTCGTTATGGTGTTCTGTGTCTTTTTTCTTCTTTCTTTCGGCGGTCCTTCTGTCTGAAATAGCTTTAGTCTTCGTCGCGACAGCCTAGAAGGCTGACCGATTCCTCGATTTCTTACTATTAGACATTTCGTAATATAAACTTTCATCTAAATATATTAAAAGCACAAGTAGCGCGGAAGAACGCAGCCCGTCGGGCTCTGTGAACAGTGATGGCGAAAGGCGTGCGAGTCTCAAAATGGACGTCTTCCCTTTCGAAGGTAAAACATATAACCAATTTTTGCCGATATCCCATACACGTATGTATAAAAATAATTTGATTTTTATCCCAACTTAACGTGTTTAACACATTAAAATTATACAATACATAAATTTGTTTGTCGTTGCAAAATATTATTGCTCAGAACACAGCAAGTAGATAGTAACAAAAATATTTTTATTTCCCAAGAAATATAAATCCCAATGTTGAATTATGCAAAAAATTTAAAGTTCACAAATTCCTCGTTATAAATTTAATTATGTAGACGGAAGTATCACGTTACAATTCAACGACTAGACGTAATGAATAGATTAGAAAATAATCCTTGAACGAAACCTCCGTACTTATCACAATATTCCTTATTCCTTTGCATCTGAAATTCAAATTTCATAAATCCATCAACCACATGGTTGGATATGAGATTTACATAGGTATTCAAAATTTCCTAATAATATTTCAACGGCAGTGTTGCTTTTACTTCAAATCAAATGTACCTGTCCTATGAAGAGTATCGCCCGTAAGGAATTACTATATTATTTCAAAGAATTGTTCTGATTTTTATAGCCACGTATTTAACGACAGGCAGGACCATTTTTTTTTAAGAAAAATATGGAACACAGCGTCCGTCGCTTGCCGATCGAACGGGAAGTGTCAAATAGTATGCGCGTTTGTTGCACGTCGCGCTTCACAGATTTTGCGCGCGCGATTCCTATACCCACGTTGCACGACTCACGGCGTCGCACGGCGTCGCATAAAAGCACATGGTTAGCGAAGCGCGTTTTACGATGTGTTGCCCATCGAGTTGGGTTATTGTGTCGCTAATAAACGCGCTTAGCCAAATATGAATATGCAGGATCACAGAGGAAGCGACGCATTGCCGGTAACTCCGGCAAGCAGGATGCATCCGCTATTTATTTGGCATTTACGATTGCGATTAAAATCGGATGGATTCGACGAAATTTTCAAGCGTCAGTAAACCGCGCAAGAGTATCCGTAACAGTTGTTTTTACCTGATAATGGGAGTGATGCTTTATAAAGTGTGGCAGAGCCCATTACATAACGGTAATACAGTAGATTGCCAGCGATAATTTCCTAAAATCTCAAAACACAAGAAATCACAATCATACCTTAATGAGTATAAAATATTGAAGCCTAAATAATCTCTTACAGAATACGTAGAGTTTGCAAATTTCGCGTGAAGAGTTTTTCGCGAAATTTCTAAATGATTCGGGAAAATATTAATAATATTTTTAATTACGGCAATACTTTACCGTTGTATTTTCGATGTCGCGTCAACCACGCGAACCAGGTCAGTCACCAGTGCCACTGGGATGCATACTTGCGTAAAGACCGAAAATACATTTTCCATATTTCAACTAACGCTGCTTAACACGGTGCTGCGTGGATCCGCTTTCATTCGTTCGAATTGACTTTAAAGTACGCGGGTAGCCTAAAATTATTTGTGGGGTTGCTTTGTTTTCAATTGTCAGGGACTCAACGACACTTTGGCAAAGGGGTTGATGTTTATGCGTTAAATATAGTAGAGACTATTGTCGCGCGCTGAGCAACGCTCTAACCATAAGTTAACGTTGTGTTCGGTCGACCCGAGCGCCCGGTGAGCGCAATGGGAACCTCTCTTTTCTTGGTTGCGCATTTCGTGGGAGCCTCGGCTTTACTGTCTTTGACCGAGACCGACGTTAATACACGTTATTTCTGAACATCCTAACAGCAAATTTATTGACGCTATCTGCACCTCGTTCTTTTTTCAGGATTCCCCATGCGGCGACGAGGAGTCCTCGCCCCTGGCTCACCACCACCCAGCCTGCGGCCTGTCAGAGGTAAGCGAAGAAATTTATCGTTTAATCGCAAAAAGCTAACGTCGCTCATGCTAACGACTATTTGTAACGAGAATCGAACACTTTTATCCCACGGACCCGTAAAGTGCTTGGGAGGCTCGTTAGGCTCTGGAATTTCGTACGTCTTATTACTGATATGAATGGGACCCGAGGATCTTGACGGGACTGATATTCGTTGATGACAAAGCACACGATAAATTGCAATACTCGTAACATAACGGATTACTTCAAAACTAACAAAAAGAGAAACGCGGTGATGATAAAAATGAAAATGATGATCAGTTCATCAAGTATCCAAGTCCTGTGAAAGTCCAATCCAACGATGAATGTTTTCAATGATTTTTCTTTTGATAACGTTCCCACAGCTGCAAAACACTTTCAAATGTTATCTCGAAAATTATTAGTGCCACATATTTTTTTTTTTACAACCGCCCATTCGTACCAGGTTCAGTACGGAAGAGTAGACTTCTATCCGGAGCAAGCAATGGCCTATAGTCTGTAATAGCTATAAGGGGTTAGGTACTCGTTTGGCGACGCTGGTCGTTAATGGAGCATTAAGCGTCCTCGCTAACGAAGTCTAATGAGATCAATCGTCAAGATCCTACGAAATGGCGTGACTTCCTGTAAGGAAGGAAAAAAAAGTTCCATGCTCGCTCGAAGTGAAATCGGCAGGAGGGCTGTGGCTGGTAATCGGCTACAGTCGACGAACTTGATAAATTACCTAAATGGGATAGGTTAGCGAGCGCACGGGGGTGGCTTCACCACTTACGCGTTGGACACGTTAGTGGGCTATCCTGACGTAACGCGACGATTCTTTTATTGTCGCAATATTTCACGTTTATTAGACGCGCGTTAAAGCGTCTGTGACCGGCGGTTCGCTTAAACGTAACGCAATGATGAGTCGCTCATTGGCGCACGCACTGTCACTTTACGTAAGCACGTGGGGGATCACGTGATCTTACTTTTTTTCGGCTTGGGGCTAATTTGCTCAACTCAACACCCTTGCACTCGCGATACGTGTTACCTGTATCACTATAGGAACATCTATTTCTGATTCATGGCAATGCGGAGGTACCTTCGCTCATGCTCCTTGCATACGTTTTTAGTTAGGGTTGCTGCATCACTGCGTTAGGTATGACAGCTTCAGCCTCGATGGTGTGTTTGGTGTCACTTTGTTTTTTTGTTCAATTTTTGTATTCGGCGCTATTGCGGATGCTTACGTGGAGAACAAGATGAACGATAAGTTTATCACGGTCTTGAGTAAGGGAATTGGATGGACTTTTTGTAAGGATAAATTTGGTCGTTTAACATAAATAACCTAATTGTTATACTTTTTGTCGAATGAATTTTTTTTTCCTTTCACGGTACGCAGCATCCTCACCTCGCGAAATAAATTCTTCGTGGCGCGCCTTATCGAAATTTATCTTGGGAATGCATCTGGCTGTAAAGCTTCTTTACGATTTTCCGAGATACACATTTCACTTACCGTTTCACCGTTTAGAATTTTATTATCCATTTAGTTGTCTCTTATGACAGTGTTTTTCTGCACTTTCCTTGTATCGTTCCTCGAGGCAATTTGCGCGGTTTTGCAAAAGAGAAAGTAAAAGATTAGGCCGCGTATGCTCGAAGCGAGCTTGCTAAAAGAATCGCATATAGGGTACCGCAAGTCGAACGGTAAACGGACGATTCTCGGCTGACAGATGTAGCAATAAAAAAAAAAGTTCCGTAAACCAAAAGGACCCTTTAATTATTTCAAAATGGAGGATCGCTTCTCTAACCGATAGTTTATCGCGTGATCGTAATTCACAACGGACGATAAATTATCTAGACACCGGTAGTTTACGCTTAACGAAACTTTATCTAATTTTGAACCTATTTTCGCGCCAAAATCGATCGCCGAAATGAAAGTCGCGCCACATTGAAATCCCGACGGGGCGGCGTTCAGTCTCACGCACGGACTTAGTAATAAACCAGAAAAAAATATATATAGTTTGCTACAAATATTTTTCTATCATTAGACTCTCGCCATGGCGAACATTTATCGGACCAATTTGGTAAATACTGTCACAAGTCGTAGTAACTTATTTATGGCTGACCATATCCCTTCCTACGTTTGCCACGTTGCTCCATTCGATTCAATTAACTGACCCAATAGCCAAACTTCTTTTATTAGCAGCAATGCGAAAAATCGACGTGACCGAAGAACTCTTGCGATATATATTTTTTTTAATGAAAATATTCTCTACCTGCAAAATCCGACATCGCGCTTATTCCTCACTCATCCCCATACGGTTTTATACGCTGTATTATTATTATGATTTTTTTGGACATACACATCAATCTCAGCACAATTAATTCTGCTGCATGGATAGCTGTCACAATTGAAATCTCACATTTGATTACCTAATCGCAATCAAACGTCAATTTCCCCTAAGTAAAACGCGACGAGTGTTTCAGCGCGCGTACTGTGCATACGGTCAATTAGCTTATAGGTTAATTAAGCGTGGCCGCTTGATTTAATCGCTCCGCCGTAGTACACGCGATACGATGCAATGGCAGTTTATCAAAGTTCGCGTAAACTACAAACACGACTCTTAGATGATACCACTTAAATGCTCGAAAATCATTATCGATAACAGGCTCGTTGCTACAAATGAAAATTTAATTTTCGTGGCTGATTACGAAACCAAAAAATATCCCTCGTTATTACCAGTGACAAAATTGGCTTCGCGATGCGAATCACCCAATTTTCCTTAACTCGAACTAACAGTAGTGCCGGAGAGAGAATGTATCGAGGAAAGTCGCTGAAGTGTATTCATTGAGTATATAGAAATGCCGTAGGACCAGGAGAAGTGCACCAGTCGCTCAGTCAGCTTGTCCCTCGAATGGCTATCATAAAGCCATTAACTTTATTATACGGAGCCATTAACTTAAATATTACGACTCGCGTGTCGCGGTGCCTCGGTTTCTGATTTATTACCTTACGAGATCATGACATAAAGCGGCCCCATGTTTTTGTTCAGTTACGCTCCTACTACCTGTAGGATCCCATTGTCCTTGTCTTCCTTAAACAGCGCCACCTCGCGCCTCACGCCACAAGCAACGTGTCTCTGCGAACAACAGAGATATCCGAAACGTTCACCCTCGACGATATTCATATCAGACCCTGATAACCAGCAAACCCCTCTGGACTAACTTGCACGCTAACACTATGATGACTTCATAGACCTAAACCTAAAGAATTCATCTCGGTCTACGCTATGCAGATGTAACAACACTCTTGGTAGCCATTGAGTACTGTCAAGCATAGGGGGTGGTTTCATCACCCCCCCGATTTTAAACATCCGCGCGCACGATCGGGAGATGGTAAAGGGTAGCGGCGGAGAATGGGTCGGGAAAGGATGGTTGGTTGCTGCGGTGATATATCAAAGGGGGGTTAGAATGCATGACGGTCGAAGAAGAGGGTCGCAGGACCGTGAAGGATGGTCTGACTCGTATGGCGGAGTGGGGTGTATCCCTATGGCAGGGGGAGGGTAGAGGAGGGATTTTATATGAGTCTCGGGATTCGGAATGAGGATTTACGGGCGGTCTGCGAGGCGAGGAAGAAACATTGTTTCAAATAAGACGTCTTCGGTCTAACCTTTGGAACCTACCTACCAACCAAGCGACCGGCTTGTACAGCGTGGCCATCGCTCCATGCCCATGAGAATGAAAATACCGATGGAGGACGAAGCGGGCTGGGTACACGGCTGTGTGGTGCCCCATAAGTATGTAAATGGGAATATTATTCAAATGTGTGTGAGTGCTCGTAGGGCCTTTGCCTGCCAGTCCGTAACGGAGCGCATGCGCATCAACATCTTTATGAACTTGTTATTATACGAAGGAGCGGATAATCAAAGAGCGGTTCCTATATGCAGCAGCCGCTCGTTCTTAGTTGCCTTCTTCCTTTTCCTCCTTTCTCGTGCCTCTTTTTTTTCCTACCTTGAGACTTCTGCACGTAACGCCCTCGTGATGGTCTCCGCTTGCCCTGGTGGTGGGTGTTACTGTTATCAGGGTAATTGTAGGTGCACGAGGGAATTTAGGTCTCGTTTGATAACCCACGAGGGGGTTGCTGATAACGTTTTGAAAAAATTTTACGTGACAATTTTTTGGACTATGAATTTTCTTCGTAGATCCACACCTCGGCGAACGAGCTTCGTCTCCCAGGAGAGTTCAGGCAGGTAGCCCAAGCCGCGGGCGCCTTAATGAGGAAACTTTTCATTACGCATTACGTTGAAATTTAAAACAGTTCCCCACCCCCTTCGAGCATCGCGGAATACACCCTTCAGGACTTACGCTCGGAGCCCATCCCTCTTTTTAGCCCCTTCCATACTACATCGTATCCCTCCTCTCTCGCATCCTGGAAAACCAATCCACCCTCTCTCTGCTATATCTATGGCCGCTGCTGCCGCCGCCCGGTTTCATCCGCTACATTACGGAACCCGAGCGCGTACCTCGCGGCGGCCATGTTCGAATGACGTGGACGGGGGTTGGGAGGAAATGCTTTCGGGCGAAAGGGTCGCATGTGAGAAGATCGTCGACGTCTCTCTATCGCCGAGCTATTGGGGTTTTCGAATCCTCGTGGGCGTCGTTTCTACACGTTCTCGGCCGGTGTGTATTTGCAATTTGCATTTTTTAAAACCCGCAGAGCGGCATTGTTTTCCCGTATCGTTACAGGGACGAGATGAAGTCCTCTCCCCGACCGTGACGCCTGATGCGACTTTTCGCGGGGTCGTTCGATTCGAGGGACGAACCGTTGAAAAATTGGATGTAGGGTGCGAACTACTTTGAAATTCTAATTTTTAAGATCGTTAGGGGATATTCTAGATCCGACTGAGACGTAACGTTCCTTCGAGAGTTTTCGACGTCTCTGGCTGCCTTAGGGTTGTTTCGATTATATCGTGGTAACATTGACGTTAGATTCGTTACACTGAACAGACGCGTAAGCTACTGTTTTCGTATGTCATGCTTGGTCACTTGAGATTTCGACACTTTCTACGAAGTCTACAAAAATTTCGATCAATGAATCAATCAATCCCTCTCACTGGAGAGTCTACCCGAGATCTCCAAACGTGTCCGAAGAATAAACCATATATCGTTTACCTTTTCTCCCATAAACATGAACAGTTCGTGACGCTAATAGCATAGCTACGCCAACGGTCTATACCAATCGTGCGAACCCCAACGAACGAAGTAACATAGAAAAGTTTTGTAGGATCTTCGTCAACGTGTAGGTAAATGAAAAGCGTTACTGTTATAATTACGAGAGTTCGATTTATACTCATACACCAACCTGAAGGTTCGAGGGTGCCGGGTACAGTGCTGCAGGAACGGAGTAAAAGCAGCACGGGGAATAGGGTTGCCTACCTTCCTCATACGCAGACTGTGCAAGGGAGAAGTCGAAGCCCAGTTCCAGGGGGGTGGCTTTCGTTATTGATCCAGCTAGGAATGTCATAGGGTGGGGGCCACTACGGCCGGAGGGTAGTTTTAGCCCAGCAGGGAGACTCCTCGGGATTGGTCGAGCCTGACAAACATGGCCGCCAGCACGTACCGGAAACGTGACGCCTCGACGTAGTCGCGCACGGGGAGACTTTCCTCAGCTTTTCTCTGCACCGCGTTTGCGTTCCTTCGCTCGAGAAATAAGTCTTGCCAGCGGCGACCACTGGACCGAGAGAAGCAGCCAGCAGCCCTCCGGCACTCTCCTTCGCTTTTTGCGAAATTTATTACGACGATATATTCACATCCATTAGATGCCTCGCTTCTTTCGCTTCCCTTTCTCTTTCCTCTTGTCCCTTACCTTCCCTCTCTTCTTCTTTTATCCTCGTTCACTGCGACCGCCTTGGAGAGTGATTCCTCTTTTCTCTGCCCTCCTCTCTACTTTTTCTTACTTTCTTCCTGTTTCCCATACTCTCTATCCGAACTTCCACTCTTCTCCGCTCCTATCCCCCCGCCCCTTGTCGACTAAGTGCACGGCTCTTTCGTGATCCCGGCGTTCTCGCCTGTTCCTCCTCCTTGGCCTATCCCTATCTTTCCCGGCAGATTCACGTATGGCTTCCTCGAAACGGCCACTCTGCGGTCCCACACATTCTATTGTAAAGGTACCCTTAGGACTTTTTCCGTTTATCCGTCTTTTATGCTCCGTATAATATCTTGTGCGTGGTTACGTTACTTTCTTTATTAGGATATTGTTAATAAGGTTTTCGTGGGAATTAAAATAATCGCTATTCAATATCAGGCCTATTGTTATACGTTTTAGCCAATTAACGGTATTTCGTACTTTTCGTTCTAATACTTTACTATACGCTCTCTTAGTATGTACGTTGCCCTGTCCACGGTGATACTACACGTATTTGAAGCATGACGCTTCAGGAGAAATCAGTGTATAAAATCTTAAAAGACAAATCCTCTCCAGGAACTGTTTGCACAGTAAAATCGACTGTGCTCGTAAAGCCCAAACTATTTTCTTATCAGTTTCTTCTAACGGGGTTCCAAGAAATACGTATCTCGAAAATATACTCCCTACCGTATACACATTGTGCACTACGTCACTTCCGCAAGCACGAACCTGAGAATTCTCTAAAAATTTCACATTCGGTTCAAGTTTGATTAATGGTACAAAAATTTGTATTGATTTCTTATCGATTATGTTAAAAATATCTGATCGTCCCACGAGACACATTTTCATGAGTTACCACTACGTTTACGTGCACCCTTAGCCCACTGACATTTGTGCGACGTCTTAACCTCAACAACCAATCGAAACTAATGGCAAGAGCATTAGCGACGAATTGTCAGCGATATACAGGCGATATAACGTTGAGAGACCATAAACTCCTCGTATAGCGCCGTTGCGTACCTTACGTACCGTCATCTGTCTACGTTCCTGTACCCAGTGTATCCGTACACACAGTCAGACTAGACTTTCATGTAGCTACCGGTACTTATCGTAGCCTTACCTACCCGCATGTTTTTTTTTTCCGTGGAAATCGTATCTGCAATTATTAGATACTATCGTGAGTTCTTTGAAAATGCACATGGAAGCAGCACGCTACCCCGAGGAAAACGATTCAGCATTTGTAAAGTGATTTTAGACGTGGTCCTATTATGCATTACTAGGGTAGGTCTATAGACATTTTTTAAATCCAGATACAGGGCGTAACGATAAATATTTGCGTTATAATTTAATTCGATTAATTTGGACGATAACGTCTAAATGGAGCATAGCACGCCCTAAATTTGATCATCGATACTGTTCTCCAAGGTCGTAGAGTAAGTAAGCTTATGCTAGAATTTACTGATCGTACGACTATGCTAGTTGCGGAATCCACGTAGACGCCATTGTCTTCCTTCTCCATTGATAGACGCACCTGTTCATTATTTTTATGGTGTCGTTACTACTACCTTCAACAATTCAAGTACAGGTCCTCACGATTGGATCAATAGTTTTTATTTTTCCATCGATTTCGAGGATATGGTATACTATATTTATGGTAAATGATATCGATTTTCTTGAGCTTATCAGAGAGCAATCGCGATTATTGTCACCCGGTAGATGCTTAATGCGAGAGTAGAAGATGGCGGATCGGGTAAGTGGATCATCTTAGGGAAGAATTTTTTTATACGCCGAATAGAAATTTGCATGTAATTGGCCGACTTTACAGTTTCCATAGTAATTCTTCTGTGGTATAATTCTATAACGTATGTGTACCTACACATACTTCTATGTAACGTATAAGAGTTTAGAATCCCTCAAGGTGATTCCGCTGTCCACGACATGCAACATGCATGGTACAGACGAGCTCAGCCGGGTATAACCGCTTACTGGCTCTCAACCGTTCTTCGCTCTCGTGGGATATAGGGTTCGTCTGGTTTATGCCCATAAGCCCATGGAGATTAAGTAAATAAGCCGTGCGCTTATCCACGGCAAGTTAGTGTTTCCCAGTTTAGCTAGAGAATTCAATCTAATATCTTTGTTACGAGTCTCGCGCAACTTAAAATAGCCTCCGAAAGATCTACGGCCATTTGACGTGCATGAGAGTTGAAAAATAATTTTTAAAAAATATTAAAAAATGGTGTTACCCTGTAGCTGACATTTTTCGAGTACTTTTACGTGGGCTCGTGGCGTCAGGGTGTTTATTCAAAATTGAGTCGATCGAAGGATGATCGTCCCTGGAGAAAACCTGCGAGAGGAACGAGAATCTTGAAGGCTGAGTCTGGCGTCTTGGTAGCCGGTCGATACCGTCGTCGCTACGTGGAAGGCGGCGTTGCCGCCAAGCTTCCTTGGAATTTGCAATTTCCTACCAAGGCTCCAATCCTCCTGATACCTTCAGGCCCGAAAGCATCGAAAACTCGGTCCTGAAATTGCATTGAAAAACATTCTCGTTACAGGCAATCTCGTTGCGCGGGCCTTAGGTCGTTCGAAGATTCCCATTTAAATACCTGTATAACCTTTTTCCATGGGAAATAGATGGAAGCGAAAGGGTCTTGCTTAAGTAGAGAAGACTTTTTTTTTAACGCCGGACTGACCGTTAGCTTTATGGATGTCTCGGCCTTGTGCACGGATCATCATAGGAACCGAAACAGACCGAGTCGCGCTTAGAGAGGTCGTACTGCTGAACCGTAATGGGGGTGAAAAAGAATTGTAACGTAACCAATTCAAGGACAAGTATTACGTACTCAAGGGGTAAACAGTCATGAGGATGGACATTTTTTGCATAACCTCGAAAAGGGAAAGTGTAACGCATCAATGGGAACTTTATGGGTTCATGGTGGACGAGCTCATGTCCAAACACTGTTTGGACCGATGGTCGAACGAGTGTATGGAGTCTTCGGGGCCATTTCGAAATATTCGTGTTATCGCACGGGAAGTTGTACAAGGTGATGCAGAAAAATGTATCGGGTGCGAGCGTAATAATTATAGCGGATAAAATCATTAATTTGATCAATCGTGCGACAATCAGTCGTAATCATGTTTTCATAATTTATTACTGGATATGAAATTCGAATTTCTGCTCATTCAAAGAGATTATTTATATGCTATATCTCGAACGAGTCTATCTCGGCTAATAGAAATGTCCAGATGTCACGCTAAGCGAACAGATACGCGAAGACGTGGGTAAATAAAAGTTAAAAAAATATCGTAGATTTGTCACCGTTTGACGTGAAGTAGGGAAATACCTCGGTTGGCACGCGCTCGCTCGTTCACTCTCGATTTCAATGTGTTTTTATTGCGCCTCTTAAATTCGCATTTATGAGCTCTTATGTTCTCCCCCCGTCACGGTTTCCATCACGGAGCTCGAGTGTGAATGTAACGTAACGTGGGCACCTAAGACAAATCGGCATGCGAAGTTAAGTGGGTGATAAATATGATAGATATAGCCAACAATTGCAATCGTAAATTTTTTAACGAACAAAATGCCACACGAGCTATTTATTAAGTCAACCAAACGAGTTTAATGACCGATGTGCTTTCTTTGCAAATACATATACGTACCTCTAATATTCATTCCATCAAAATCAGATCACATTAGAAGCAGAATATATTAGCTAGGACAAGCTTCCTAACGCTGAAATAAATTACAATTATACTTGTGAAATTTTCACACACTTTTTTTTCACAAAATTATATACAGTTGGCGTTAGGTTATAGAAACGTAAAGGAAAGTCTTCTTCTAGAGACGTACACTATTGATAACGTCCACGTATACCCTGATTATTTTCTACCCATAGGTATACGTGTACGTGTTTTACTTACGAAAATTTTACCATGCCATTTTTTAAAAAGCTTAATTTACTACCGTGCGGTTTGGTATTCTCTACCTGAAAAGCTTGCTGGGGAACGCGCGATGGCTATACGACTATGTTAAAGATCACCGAATAACACGGTGGTCTTTTATAGAGTAGAAACCGCTGATAGATTAGACCGTAATAAAGTAATAAACATAAAAGACCTCTTGTTCCTTCTATCAGTAGCACTTTGAGTTCGTCCTTATGTTTAACTGTTAATTCTGAACCCGCATCTCGTGGCGAACATCATATCATAGAGAGGACCCCATATATTATAGGTATCAAAGAAGTCTAGTTATTTTCATTCACTGATTACAGGATCTAGTGACGAAGTTCTAGTTTACGAGTGGTCAAGTGTAACCCGCATAACTAGGGACATATACGAATTCCCTAGACAATAATAACCAGTGTCAGAGACGAATCTGAATTATCCTGTAATCTATATTAATTCGTACACACGGTACTTTGAAATCTTTTATGTAAGGTCGGTAGATCTCGCGCCACAAGAGATCCATACGTCACGCAATAAATCTGAATGATCATTAGACGCAGTTGTACCTTTCACGAAGGCAAAGGGTTCGTTAGCTCTTCTGTATGCTTTAATCTTTTTCTATTATTTTTTAAAGCAAATTCTCATCCACATATCTGGTATTGAATATTCATAGTGTAGATCGTATACGTTTTCTCGCCTCGTCCTTTATGGTCGATCTTGAATTTTTTCGATTTTAAAATCGCAAAGAGATCATCCTAATAAATATTAAATATATTTTTCATTCAAATTTCATCCTGCGGAACGGCCGTCCACTCTTTTTGGTAATTCCACGTAAAAGGTACAAGGTGAAAATAAAGACGGTAGTCGGCTCGGGATTAACATCGGGAATAAGAGAGCGGCCATAACGAGGACCAAGAAGAGGGCAACCAATTAAGATATCCCAGTCTTCGTGGGTTGGACCCAGAATCACTGCTCGGTCCGCTGGACCAATCATGAGAAATAAACTCCAATCCTGTTTCCCCCACTGTAACATGGAATTCACGTCGAGTTCCTCCACCTAGTAATATACCTATCTAGTCTCGAGCATTTTAATTAAAAATTTCTCGTACTCCGCGAAGGAGGCTAATTAATTTCACCGAACGACTGCTCGCGCGTCCTGACGCTCCGGACGGTCGATAAAGAAATTTGACGTTTTTATCGCGTCGACCCAGCCCCGACTCAATACCATCGCAACGATAGTGGAATCGCGTGGAATTTCTGGAAAGCTCGCGCGTAATCGCCCTAGCCCCAGAGATATAGATACTCTTACATTTTTTTACGACGACCACCCCGAAGTTAAATTTCTGGAATTTTAACAGATGTTTAACAAAAAAATTTCTCTCCTCCTCTCATACAAGCGTAACGGACATCGTACGCTTTTGGTTTCTCAGTTTTCTTTCTTATGTCTTTCAGCCCCTTCTTTACCATCCTGTTTACCGTTTCACAGCGAACGGCCAAATTCCCTGAGTGTAATTCAATGCCGTCCTGTGGCTCCGTCATTTCTAGAATTAATTGCCACCCTATAGCGTCTCGTCATCCCAACCCTAATTAACACCTCCTTAGCAGGTACTTGTAGATAGGACCGATTATCGTATAAAACGGGCAAACTATTCTTACAGCCAAACAACGATTCCACGTACGATATTATCTATAGCATGAAGAAATAAATTTGCTCAAGATGACGTCAGGGGGTCCAAATTTTTCGAATTTATATCTAAGCACAAATAAAGGGAATGGATATTCAGCATGATTTGCCTAAACGTCGGTAAATCCTAGTGGCAGCAATCAAGCCTGATGCGAGGCCATGAAAATATTTTATTGTCTTTCAGTACAACCGGGCGTAATTTCCGTAAGAGGATTTCTAGCTGGTCGTTTACTTCCTTTTCTAGCATTTCCGTCGCCTACGCGCTAACGCAACCATCGACGTATTACGTACGCTATATGTACGTACATACTTGTATATATATATATATATATATATATATATAGCGGAAAAGAAACGTAGCAGTAAAGGGTACCACCCTACTGCAAAGCTACTGGGTAGTTTCTTCATCGATCTGCAAAGAGGATTGGCAACCAGGACGTTCACTTCTTCTCGTGCGCTGTTATATAAGGTGTGCAGGATGTTTCTCAGGTATACATAAGATAGCTAGCTACCATTATATACCTTCTTCGGAGGCCCATGTCGATTAGTAGATGGACGTGACATTTAAAATATGCCAGAATGTGCCAGATAACTCGTTACTCCTCTCGTACGAGGTGCCGGACTCGTATTATTTACGACCTCAGGGGTTGGGGGTCTGTGAAACCTTAAAGCTACTACGTCTGGCGTCTGGATTCGTTGCTCTATGCCTCCCCGCGCTTCTGTCGTTATCAGTCAAGCACTCGGGGACGGACGAGACGAATGCCCGCACCAAGGAAGGTATAATTTTTTTTCATCTGGTACAACCACAACTTTTTTTTTCCTTTATGCATAAGATACGTCTGTTAAAGATAATTCAGACTGCCGTATCATTTTTCTGGGAAGCGTTTGAGGCATATAGATACATAACGACGTTTCATAGTTTTAACGTATTTTCCAATAGGGTATTATGGTGTCTACGGCGGGTATTATGTGTATATACGTGCAGATAAAAAAAAAACTTTTGTAATTGCGATCGGCGCACCATGCTGGATTAAATGTGCGTTTACGATCAGGCGATGGGATTATTAGGGCAATAAGTTAGTCCCGTCCGTGTACCAACTATCGCTTGTACCAAGTTCCTGCAGCGTGCGGCTGGCTCATCAGGGATTTCTCGTAAAAATAAATTCAGAGGAGAACCCGGACCGAAGCAGCATGAGGTAGATTATGGCGGTTCGTATTTGGGCGTGAACGGCGAACGCTACTCCCATACGTGCGAGGGTTGTCTCGTTGAGAACGGCTTGAAGTTTTAGATATGGGTGGGTACTACGGTACTAAGGGGGCGAATAGCTATCCGTGTACACAGAGGGTATGAAAAGATAATATATGAGATTGTTTATTCACCCCGTAAATCAACTGTCAGTTTGGCAATAATCTATGGGTACTTTTGAGAAAACTGATCCTCCAGTTTCCCGTCGGCCGACCCCATTCATTTTCCATAGCGTCGCTCTACGACTGTGCTTCTCATAGGTAGACTCTCCCTAATCCCCATGACGTACGAACGCTACCCCTGTTGTAAAATGTTCTCTTGTAAAAAAAAAAAAGAAAAAAAGAATGATGCATCCTTCGTGTAACATCGCATAGATCTTGCCGGGGAACAGGTGATCCTGCTTCATGGGTAGGATCAACGCGTTCGCCATAAAGAATTACTGGTTGAGGAGAGTGGCGTAGAATCCAGCGTTTCTTTTTTAAAATTTGTACAAGCACCGTACGATGTTATTGGCTGTGTGTATATATATATATATATATATATATATATATCTTATAGCACGTACATTCTACGGTACAGCTGTTTCACGTATCCCGTTGTATGCCCAATTTTCCGACTTTACGAGCGTTTGAGACCGAAGCTATCCTCGTTGCTGCGGTAGGTCCATCGCGAATTCCGAGCGATTTCCCGTGACTAAGGAAACCGCAAGTAAGCAAGGGTTTCACTGTGTTTCTGAAAGACCGGTTACAGTAAGTGTAGATGCCCATGTGCCTCGAAGACGCTTGAGAAAAGAAGCGAAGTGGTAAAGGAGGGTTGGCTAAAACCGGGCGCATTAAACGTTTCCGAGAGACAAGTGCTCAATCAATGGCGGGCCTTTGTCTCGCTGAGAGGCAGTCTTAAAAAACCAATAGGCACGGAAATAAAAGTGTCTAGTGACTCAATCAGCGAGAAACGAACTCAGCGTCGACCATGGGCCGATATAACCATAGGTACCACAAGATGAAGGACCGCGAAACAAGGAGCCAAGGAACCATGTAACATACCGAGAATCGGCTTCCAGTCCAGACGGAAGGAGAAGAGAGCGGAGTAACAGGGATACCAACATCATCAAGAGCGTCGTGACTAGAAGAATTGGGTCCGAGATGATCTGTCATCGATGCGGCCGGCATTTTACAAAGTATAGGCCGAGCATAGCCGCAGGTGCAATACGGAAGGCAGTCCGCAGGTAGATACAGTGGGCGCCTGATTGGCCTGTTCCAGCCAGGTTCCATCCTACGTGGTGCCGAAGTACGACGCGGCGAAAGAGGCGGCCGCCACGACGTAACGCGTCGCTCGCACTTGCCTTGTCTTGCCGTCCTGTTCTCTGCAATGGCTTGACTGCCTGGCTGGTTGCCTGCCTGCTTGCCTGACTGACTGCTTGGCAGCCTTGCTTCCCTGTTTGCCTCCTTCCCGCTCGCCTGCTCGCTTCCCTGCCGTGGTATAGTTCGAACATAGTAATTCCTCACGGTCGGTACCTACCACGGGCGCCGTAGCACATCGGGTCGCTGCCAAGCTTTGGCAGCGAGCGCGACCCACGAGTATATTTCTGTTCCGGTTCTCCTTCGTGCGGTGTTCCTTCTCAGAGCTCAGACTCGATCCCAGTCAGCTACGTTCCTTCTAGCCCTCGGTAGTGTCGCTCTGTGGTGCCTTGCTTCCCGGCGGTGCTTTCACCGGTGAACACTTCATCCGAGCTTTACGTATCGTCGGACTGTTTCTTTTACTCGAATAATTTTTTTGGATCATCTTCCTACCGTCTCTGGAGCTATGCGCGTGGGAAGTGGATCGAGAGACACGTTGACAGCATACAGGAAGAGGTCTACTCATCGCAGTGCCCATGTCAGCCGATTTGTTCTTGTTTGACCGTGCTATCGACAGTGACACCGGTCGTCTTTGGCTGTTTCAGCATCTGAAAAGGTCAAAGGCATGGACTAGCCGATTCGGGCTCGACTACCCTTCGAAGGGATTAGGGAAGCACCCCCTCCCTGCGAACTGCCACCCCCGCGACGACCGGCGCCGCGGTCGTCTGCACGCGCAGCGCCCTCTGCGCCGCCATTACAGCCGCAAGGTGAGTTTGGTACATGTGACTTTTTTTTATTTTCAAAAGATTCTTTGTACCTCCATCTTCTTCGTGCTAGTGAACATAAAGTTGTTCTCTCTATTGGTTTAAAACTTTGATTTCCAAAATCATTCACGAGCTATGAGAAAAAATTAAAAGATTAATCGCTCGTTTCAGTTTTTCATGCTGATACCGCGTACAACATCAGTCTTGTCTACGTCTTACCTTGTAGTAAAATTTAAGTCACGAGTAATCTGTTTTTAGTCATCAAAAACCTATGTCAAATTTGATAGATTTCTAACTTAGAATTTGCACCGTCCGCAAAGTACAGATTGATCCTACGATCGAATTGTTGGGGTTTTTTGCTAATCTAGATATTTTAATTTGAAACAAGGCCGATGTGTGCCGGGCTCGTTAGTCCACCAAGAGGTGCAACGGCGAGCCCTCGGTGCGGGAATTATCAATGCATTCAGTCGGTTCTGAGCACGTTTTACGATCACCCTATAGCAGTGCATGTTCGGTACTACTTTGCTCTGCCTTTACGAATGCCTTGTATTTTCTTTTCCACCCGAGATCTGATCGTCCCTCGCCCTTAAATCTCCTCGCCATGGCATTCCGCCGTATATGCAAGCATATACACACTTGTTATATACATATGAGCCAAACCCGTACCTCAGAGCATATAAAGTGTATAAAATAACACCGCTATCTGAATTAACCGTCGCTGATTACACACATGGACACCAGCGGCCAGTCGACAAGAAGAAACGTGTGGGTTGCTTGTATCGCGTCTCTGAACAAAATGGTCCCGTGCGTTAACACACGTCACACATGTGTGCCTGGCGGTGCACACTGACATGGGGAATCGCCGCGCGAGGGGATAAAGACGCAAAAGTGGCTAACCGGCCAGACTGAATAAAATTGAGAATTTATGGAATACCGAGTGGGTCCAAAGGAACTGAGAGACTCGTAACGAGCCTGTCGGGATCCATGGCGACTTCGTACCCACCCCCATGAATTTCAATAAGATGTGGGAAAAGAGATGTCTTCGGTGTAGGATGCTGCGGCTCCATTCGATGACAAGATCACGGATGATTTTTACCTTCCCATAAAATATGCTTGATTCGCGTTGATATTTCATAATTTTACATATGGGACAAACATTGCTTACTTCGACTTCATTTCAAGTCATTTTCAGCCAATTCGAATTTCAATTACAAAAGAAAATCTTGCATATCTTCTTGCTTCTATCTTGCACCGATGATTATCCATGCGATTCAGTAAGTAACATTATCTGAACTGGAATACATTTGATACGAATAGCTCGTAAATCTCGGCGTTTGTGGTTTTCCTCTAAGGCGTAACAATTTTCTAAGGGATATCAATGTGATCGGTATTATCAGTTCACGAGCCAGTAGCGCAATAAGATACACACGTTTGCGCTCGAGGCACGCGGCCGCCTGTCGTTACTTCCGTTATATTTTCCATCACCTTTACGTTCCTATAATCGACATAGGACGGCAGCCGCTTTACTTTTTACCGAGAGTCAAGATTTTGCCGTAACCTCTTCATCGCGAGCGATTAAACAGATTATAGAGAAGGATAGTGGAAATGACAGAAAAAATTTGTTGCTGGGTAATAAATCTGATCCCGTAGCAGAAACTCGTGTGGCATGGTTGGCAATTATTATTTGTCGTAAAGCGTGCGCAATTTTTACGCTTTCCTCCACTATACGGCGATCTATATAAGTACGCAGGACAACAACGACAATCGAAGTCACGGCGTCATAACTGTACGAAAAATTCAAGACTGACATTTCGATGGCATTGTTCGTAAATTGCCCAATCGCCTTGCAGAGTGACTATTTTCCAATTACGATCCACGCCCGTATATAGAACCGTGCATATTAAAATCATCCCATATCGCGACGATCGTTCGTTGATAGGTACGCTGGAATTTCCTGAAACATCCAAAATTCCATGTTCTACCATAACCAGCATAGGGTTAGGTAACATTCCCATTCAAATTCCAATCGTATACTCGATAGTTGACGATCCACAAGGATCTAACGTTCAAATCCAATCTGAGTAGTAATTTTTTATCTAGAATAAATATATCCAGTGTCCCATATCGGTAATTGATCGTCTATCGCACGATGTAACCGAAGAACCTGCCGTCAATGAAAATAATAAATAGTGAAAACTTGCTTTTAACTGGCCCTCGAATGATCTTACGCTTGAGTTGGGAATTCGGAACCGGGACATGGAAACTTCATGAAGAATATGGCTGCCGTCGCTGTATCGCTGAGGCTGTGGCGCGTATTCCCCACTTTTAGTTTCAGGCCGGTTCCAGTTTCCCACTCTGCTCGGCGCATTTCTACTGCTGCCATGTTACTGCACGGATACGTATACGTATTACCACTCCTTCCACCTATCGGGAGAATCCCTACTCTTACTGAATGGCGACTCGCGCTTGGCTCTGCTGGGCGACTCCGACTTGCACGGAGCACGAACAGGTCCAGCGTAACCTAACCTGACTTTGAGTTCGTCAAACCTTCTCTCGACTAACGCGACGAGCGCCACTTGCGTCGAATGCACCGCGTGCCGCCATGTTACTTTGGCTCTCGATATTTCTTTAGATTTTACTTACATTTGTTTATAACGCATTTAAACATCGAGATTAATTTGGTAAATTGCTATTTATGCAATTATTTAAATTTCGCGGCTTTTTCGGAAAATCAATCGTAGGCCATTATGCCGATAACATGGGAACCGATGACATATTATAATTAATAGATAATGTTATCCGCGTTGCCCTAATCACTCGAATTTATCGTTAAGTGTATTTATTAAAAATCAAAATAACGCGTGCATCGAATAAATATTTTTTATTCGTTTACAATCGTTACCAGCGTCTCTATCGGTCCATGGTATAGGGTTAAGAGCAAGTGTGTAGTATTCATATCAAACAATCGACGGTAACGCAATATAAGCGAGGTCGACCTTTTCGACTTGACTGTAGTTCAGAGTAGGAAAGGAACTGTTGCAAATATATATATGTGTATATATATATGAAATGCGGGGTCGTTCAATGTATAGCACGAGTTGATATATCGCATGCATGATTACTGCACACGGTGCACACATGCTCTGGGAATGGAGATGGAGTCGAAGATCGAGACGTTGTTGCCTATGCATACTGAAGCGAGCGGGTATACCAGTCAGCCATTTTGAATTCCTTTAGTTTCTGCAGCGTGCCTCCTACAGGCACTGCGCCTCGGATACGCGCTCCTTTTATTAACATTTTTTTCTTTCTCTTATTTTTGGTATGTCAAAATCCCGAAGCCCGCGGCAATATTGTTGATAGTTGATGTTGCAGCTGCGTTTCGTCTCGCGATTCTATGCCACTATAGAACCAGCCTGACGGCAGATTCTTCGACGTTTTACAGTTTGCAGTTTCCATTTCTCTCCTGGACCGTAAGACGTATTTATTTGCGTATAACGTTCTCCACTTGTATGCTCCATCTTTTGTGGGGCTTTTTGTCGTCTCTTTGTTTCCTCTTAGAACTGCTTTACCACTGTCTTGACAGTGATCTTTAGGGCTTCGGTTTTGTTACCAGAACGATATACGAAATTGCTTGGAAAAGTTACAATGTGTGTATAATTTGCGTTTTTAGTGTTTTTCATTTCTGAGATTTCTTTTATTTTATTTATTTAGATCAATCCGTTATGGGACTGTTTAATGGTCGCTTTTTTTTTTGGGTAACCTTGGGAAGCTTTATGGTGACCATACTGTTGCAGGTTGGTCTGGTTATGGGTTTAAAAAAAATGTTTCGGTCCATTGACCTTAGGATATAAAAATTCCACTTAAACTTCAGCTTACGTGTGACGTGTCCTAGCTTTTCAATTTTTTGAATTTATTCTTCGACGTATGACACCGTTACACTTGGTTTCTATTTTTTCAATTTTGTCTCGATCATTTCTTTTTTTGTATCTTTATTAGTAATATCATTATCGATATTATTATTTCACAATAATTCCAGTTACTAGCAGGCTAGGCAGCAGTGAAAAGTATTTTCTTTAAATATTCTATGAAAAATGCAAGTGCTGAATATAGTTTAATTCATGACTTACCAGTTAACTCGAACTTTCGAGAACGATGCTTTCGTATTTTTCAAACTTATTTTTATTCTTTTACGTAATTACGTAATTGCACAGATATATATTTGAAATTCAATGCGCCTCTTGTATTCTTAATAATTTCAATTCTTCTATCGCACTGCTATACGCATTAGGTGCTACACGTAGCATAAAGACAAGCGTATATGTTCATTAGCGAAAGAATGATTAAGAGAAAATTTATCGAGCGTGCATCCACATTAGCATACCTGCATCGTTGCAGCTTATAATTCCATTGGACTCACCGCTAACAAATGGCTTCATCCAAGGTGCCTTTGGGTCTATTCATACTCTCCGCTAACTTACCGCCGGTTCTTTAATGGCTGCGCACAGTGAATTTCCATTTCCACGTATAGGATATTTTCGGAAATGGCATTTCCTCGTTATGCCAAGTGGCAAAAAAGTCCTTCCGGCCTGGAAAAGATCGGAAGGTGTCAAAGCTGCGTGACTAAATTAAACCAAGCTTTTTATTGTACATTGCTGTAAGTTTATTTGTAAGCTGGCCGATCCAATTCAAAATATTCTCTGTCCACAAGGGACGCCAATGGCGCGTCTGCAACCTGCACCGATTATTTGTACTACAAAAATAGATTCGTATATCAACTTCCTAGGCGCGTTGTCTGCCTGATATATATTGGTATCGGATGGTTTATGTCATATCTATGCAGATTATACATGTGCGATTTATTTTAGAGTAACAGCGGATTTTTGTATATTACTTATCATCATGAAACTGATAATGATTTATTAGTAGCTTGTAAAATCTTTTTTCTGAATTTATTAGGATTAGGTTTATAGAAACATTCGCTTTTTGGGAAGTAACGTGTTTGCAGGTACGATGAGATGTAACTATATTAATTTAACGAAAAATCAAGCTATAAAATACGGTATAAAGTGTATCCATTTTGTAATAATAAAAAAAAAAGTTCGTTTTCTGCGAGAATGCGAAAGTTTTAGCGGCACTTTAATCACAAAGGTAAATAACCGCGTCTGTATTTTCGCGGCCATGTTGGATCGCGTTCCTCGACGACGTCGGCCTATAAAAAAAGTTGGATTCCTTCGTGGCCGTAATTGGGTGGCATCGGGCGGGTAATGGCAGCCGTCGCGATGTCCCGCGTTCCTTTTTCTCTTCCTTTTTTTTTCTTTATTTTCATTCTCGGCTCGTCTTTTTCTCCTGGAAGCCATGCTGATTTCGAGAGAGAGAGAGAGAGAGCACGCACTCGAGACTCGCCGCCACCATGTTTAGCTAATGCAATCTCGACTCTTGAGCTCGACCCTTTGTTTATGCGAGAGGCGCCTCAAATTTATGAGGCCACTCTTCTTTTCTTCCCGGGAAAATAACTTTTCATCTTCGTTGTGGGGTTACTCGCCCTCTTATTTATACACCTCCCCCTGCCACCCGCTAGGACCTTAAATCGTTCTGGTCACCCCCTTACTACCCATGGTTCTTATACGTTTTCGTAATAAGCACCGTGAAACTGCCGTGAGATACGTTCCGAATCTTCTTATCTATCCTGGATTCCTACCTTACCGACGATGGCGTGTGCAGTTTTCACCGTTTCGCGTTAGATGGTGCTAGTGTCGCAACGACAGAATCTCGAATCAGGACCAAGGCTTTTTCCCAAATTCATCCTTTCTTTAGATGGTAACGTTGTCTGAAAAAGAAATTAAGGCATCCGAATGTTTTTGTGCTTCAATCTTGTCGGATTTCTAAAATCAAGTCGAGTTTTATTTTTGGCTATGAATAATTTTTTATACGTTTTCACGTATATTGGCGTGTTTACCCCGATCACTGTTATACAGCAAACTTGGTTCCTTACAAAAGTGACAGCTTTTTCTAAAGTACGAAGTACACGTGAATTCTTGAAGACAGTGAAGCATGCTGTTTCGTTTTGTTTCTTCTTTATTGCGAACGGGATATCCATTTTATTGATGTCGCAAAAGGATGAGAAGTACCGGCACTGAGAATTGCTCGTTCGAGCCTGTTGCTGCTGGCTTCCGGTACCGTTGTCTTCCGGCCGTTCGTTCCGATCGAGCAACTTCACCTTCGAGAGACTCGTGACGATTTTTCTTTAATACTAAAAATAGCAAGTTGCGTTTACAGCTTCCTTCGCGCGGCACGAATCCCAGTGCAGACCGGAAGCCCACGATGTTAACAGGTTCCCATATTTAATAGTCTATAAAACGACAGATACAGCGCGACTATGTTCGAATTATTTATCAGTCGTTTCGTAGAGTCACTCGAAAATTAGTGCTCTCGGCAATTTGTAACTCCGCAAAGCATGGCCACGCTCTAGTGTGCACACGAGTTCCCATATAAACACGTGTAACTCGCTTCCTTTGAAATATATTATGACTAATTAATGCTACTCATTACTACGATCCATTAGCTAATGGTTGGTACTGGTTTTTTTTTCCCCCCAATGCTAAGTCCATAGGACTTTCAACCATTTGATTATATGTACGCATTCATTTGGTATAGAATCAATCAATTCATTCGCGATACTGTACAATTGATATATTTTTTTTCATTATTATTTATAATTTCTAGGTAAGTCTAACTACTATTCCAATAGGACATATAAAGCATTAATACGAACCGAAGTAAGTTGATTTTACTTACAGTAACTTCTTGTATTTTTAACGTTGAATTATAAATTTCCATATATTTTTGGGAAATTTGCACGTGCTAAAATTTATGCTTTTCACACTGTCCAATGGTTCGTATATGTAGAGACGAACATTCCCACACATATGGATGGTCCTGTTGGAAAATTACAGAAATCCTAGTTAATTAAGTCAATTTGGCCCACCACTTAGGCTCTGTTATAATGCGGGACGGGTGTATAATTGGAGAGGATGTGATTAAGGGAAAAGGGATGATATGTACGACGATCAAGGATCGAGGATCTGTGCCCAAAATCAGTTCAAACTCAAAAAGAAAAACGTAATAACTTTACAGATCGAATTTCATAAAATTATCCAAAAAGCTAAGTATTTGTTTACGCACACGTCGGTTATGTGTATGGATGATGTGACGTAGCAACAATAATGTGTGGGCTTTATGAATTTCTTTCGTACGCGTACAAATGTTTAACTGTACAAAAATTTGTGAACAAATTTTACCTTATTCAGAAAGACATTACCAAATACGATCAAAAAGATCTTCTACCGGTATCTGGAGCACAGTTTATAATACGATCGGTTTTACGAGCCTACTTTATGGTTTTATGAAACTCAACGTCGGTAATACAGTTTGATGATACATGAGTTCTGTGCCTCTGTGCCGCAAATTAGAAGGTCCGCATTCAGGGTCGATATTTATGAGTTTAATTAGCGATCCCAGTCATCTGAAAGCCATTTGGGTACAATAAGAGACTGTCCAAGTTCGCGTTTCCGGGCAATTAATCGACTATGTGAACTCGACTGTTCGAATTTCGGTCATTGCCCGTTTCATCGTCGTCACTCGTCTTTTACCTAAAACGCCAGAAGCATTATCATCGTCCGCTAAGAAAGAAACCAAAAGTTCATCGCCGAAAAGTAAAGTACGATGAACCAAATTGTTCAGTGCATTCGAAAAGTTTTTTCAGTCGAAATTTAAACTGTGAACACCTACAGCCACCCCGTCTAGAAACGTCATTGAGAAATTAACGACTGGAGAGACCAGGTGGTTCCGTAAAATAGATTAGAGTATCAATAAGGGGTGACCCAATAGGCATGGGTAAAAACTAATTGGGAGTAGCATCCAGTAAAATATTGAACGTAGGACAGAAATTTTCCGAGCGAATATCGCAACCCCTATATCTAGAGTAGTAGGAAGGTCAGAAAGGGTTGGAAATTTTCCTTGCTATCGTAGCCCCCGCCGGGCAATCTGAATGCGCGCGATTGCCAGAGTAATTTGAAATTGGAAGGTGGTTCGTTGCTGTGGGAGACAAGGGCAGCTGGTATGGGGTAGCAGAAGGACCAGCAGGGGGTTGGAATATCCTCCTACCAATCTCGAAGAGCGCCCCGTTTCTGCCAAGATATTGCAGATATAGGTGGGATATCTCGTTCTCTCTCGGCATACCTAGTGCTCTCGACGGTGCCATTCATTTTTATACCCCTCGTTTCCATCTCCGTTCCATTTACTTTCTTAAAAAGATTTCATCGCGACTCTCCTTCTATTTTCCGTAACAATGATGCCCACCCCTTCGGAGACCCTCGGCCGCTTTTTCCGAGGCCCCGAGTCGAGACTTACCTTCTTCCTACTTTCCCGGGAGGTCGAGGTGAGGAGAGAGAAAAAAAATGCAAAGTTGCCCTCTCGGCATTATTTATCGCGCCCCCTTTCTCCCCTATCTGACGTATACTCCCTTACCGCCAAGGCTTCCCGGTCTCCGTTCTCGGTAAGGTACCTTTACTATAGCAAGCACTACCCCTGCCGCACCATACTCTACCAGTCTACTACCCCATTCTAAGCTATACCCCCAGAGCGCAAACCCTGCTAGCAAGGAGGCTCCACCTCTCGTCTCTTCCTACTTTGCCAACCCCTAACTACCCACCCCTTGCTGCTTGCCAAATCCTCCCTGAGTCTCGGTTTTACGTTGTACGTGCCTGGATACTTTCGCCCTTTTTTTTCAGGATATCGAAAGAGCTTCGCGTCTTTTCTTGAGATTTTGCCACTTCGCTTATTGGGATCTTGACTTTTCTTTTTTTCTTCAGAAATGTTATTTAATGTTTTGCAAGTTTTATTCACGATACGTGAAACACGAGAAGACAATACTCGGAATATTAAAATAATAATGATTACGAATATTATTGAATAATTTTTAAGTCTTAATTTCACAAATAAAATTGTTTCTCCGCAATTTAAAGATTTTTAATGATACAAGTTACTAGTATAAAAGAGACATTGAAAAATTTTAAACCCATCAAGTCAAAAATGTTTGTGCTCGAAAGAAGTAAGAGATATAAAGAAAAAGCCTCGAGCCAACGACGTATCGGCGTTCCAAGCGTCTGGCCTGAGTTTCACGAGCCTACAAAGAAAACTGTGTATCACTATGGGAATCGTCTAGAACGTGAGTACCAAAACCACCATAAGGGATGAGTGTCTCGAGACAAGGGATTCGCTGTATCCATCTTCCCCAAGGCACTTTTCACGCCCTCACGGCTGAGTAACGTGTGAGAAACCCAACACGTTAAAGAGAGAGAGAAAGAGAAAGAGCAACAAGAGACCATCCCAACGATAGAAGAAACGCATAGGGCCTAGAAAGCGTAAACATAACTAAGAAATGCCCGATATAGTAAATGCATCCCTTGTACCGAAAATAACGATATACATAAATAAATGGAATTGAGCTAAAAGCTCGGAGAAAAATTGAAGTAGACGCCATTTACGGTAACTCTACTTACGAAAACGAATCTCGCTCGAGTCTCTCGTACCTATACAAACCCTCGAGGACTGTATACGCGAGGATAAATATTCATTCTCCTCTCTGTTCAATCTCAATAGGGGGTTGGCTTAGGTACGATAGGTTAGATAAGTGGCCGGACCCATGTTGGTACTTGCAATACGTTTGAGAGCTGGCTGGAAGGCGGCAGACACTCTCATCCGAAAATCGATTAGGTACACTCCGGAGTCTGAAGAGGTTCTCCAGCTAGACTACTATTCCTCCTATGTACTTTTCTTTCATTACGTAAGCATACCACATGCATATGTATATACACCAGTGGGAGGTGGCCATTTACCGATGCTCGTATATACCTGTATATATCATCACGAGACGTATATATATCTCTGTCTATATATCCAGTGTAAGGACTGCCTGGAAGCAAGCTGAGGAGCATAGAGTTCAGAATAAGAGAAATGGGCAGCAACGAAGGAGGAGATCCTGGCTGCTGTATAAAGTACCGTAGCAGATGTATACGTGTGGATAGAGGTGGAACCTCCAGAAGGAATGGAGAGGTGGGATACGGTAGGGACTTGGGGGGTTGGAGCTGGCTGCCTCTCATTAAGTTAAATTGTCTCTCAGGATGAGCTTCCTTAATTACTTACCCGTCCCCGCCAACTCCGTTTCTCTCAGGACGCCAGTCACTGCCGCCTTCTACACGTACACGTGTACATGGAGCTTCTATATAGTACATACAGACTGTATATACCATTTTGTTTACCTACGTAGAACCCACAGGAATATTTTATCCTTCGTTCGGATAAACGTTCACGACGATTCTGGCTGCCAGACAGGTAGGTATACCTTATACAGACTCTCTATTACCCTATTCTAGAACCTATGAAATTATAATAAAGTTCTGAACCGTTAAGTCTCCTTTCTTCTTCGTTCCGATCTAATTGGGGCAGTTCTCTTTCACGGGGTGGAAATCGAATTTCAGGTGCGTCCGTGTATATATATATATATATTTTATCATCACATCCCCTTGGTATCCCATCAGTTGTGCCAGCTCTATGTACCGTCAGACTGTACCTAGCTACAGTCTGTTGTATGTATATGTATATACATACATACCTATCTGACGCCATACTGAGCCAACAGTATACCTATTCTGCTTCACCGTTCAATTTCGTGGAAACGAGTTTATTCGATCCCGCCAAGTTTAATCTGACTCTCGTCATCTTTTCTTCGGCGCCCCTCGGGCGATTCCGCTCAACTTTTCGTCACGGGTATGGTCGCTTCGATTTTCGTTAAAGTTTAATTGAAGTATACCCAAGGTACTGGGTGTTTAGATAGTACTCTGCGATGGTTGGCACACCCATTTTTTTTTCTTACCTTAAGTTTCAGGATTAAGACTAAGAGTTGATAAGTCGTTATAGTTTTCAACACAGGTTAGGTAGACTTTGCGTATAGAGTTTTGATCTCTTTCTTTCTGTTTTCTGCTGAGAGAAAAAACTTCTTACTCACCATCTTGCTTTATGCATATACGCGTGCTCGCTGTGACGGAGCACGTTAACTTCCTCGTGATGGATCTCTTAGCGCCGCCCTGCCTTTGAATATCCTCTACATTGACGATAGCAACGCCACCTTAGCCCCAGGGTTTCGTCTATTCGAGAACGTCCCGCTGGGCTAGTAAGTACCCCGTATCCATCTCGTGGAATACGTTGGCACTTTGGTCACGAGTCTACAGGGTGTTTCATTAAATGCCATTATTCGCGGTCCCTTCTATCTCTCTTTTCTTTCTGCTTATCATCCTCCGCTCTGGCAATGGTGTCTGTATCGGTTTCGCGAAATATAGGATGATTCGTATCTTCCACGTTAAATTCACTTGATTGTTATTTATATTTGATGGTGAATCGAGGAAATACTAAAAAAAATGTAACAAAAGTTTTAGAATCTTTAGGCTGAGCTGTCGAAATTTATCAGCGTCTTTTAAATGCTTCTACAGACTTTGAAGGGATCTCGCACTGTAGTCATTGTGGTGAGATATTTTGAGATATTCAAAGCAGATCAGAAGCAGCAAATAGAAAAGAAGACAAACAATGTCATTGTCACGTACGTATATTGTACATACCTTATAGAATTGCAAAAGTAGTCTGAGGGTCTTGCATCTAAATATGCTAATATGGCCGACACTACGTAATGAGTTTCTCGCAATACATTTACCCGGAGGACTGTCATGCATACATATTCAGCCATAAACACAACTCGGGTTGCTATATATGACATTGCAAGATCCGTAAGGTGGTCATAAAATTAATACGTATCCATGTAATGTAACAATGTCTTTTCATCGGTCCATTAAATTTTTTAATCTCAAAGATATCGCAACATCCTTCCACGTAAATTTTCATGTGCAGCGTCATGTTTTTTTTTTCAGTCTCTTTCATCCTACGCGACATCGTACAGCTCCAGCTAAAATGCAAAATGTGTACGAAAACAGTAAAAAACGTTTATCGACTCATCTGGTACACGAATATCATATAGATTAACACTGGTGCACAGAATGCGAACGTAGGTTACGTAATTTCCGTAGGCACCTACCCCGTACATACCTCTCTACCCTATATCCGGGCCCGCGTCTATCCCCGTTCCCCCACGTCCATCACATTTTCAATTTCCACCACGTTTCCCGTTTCCGGCTCCCGGCTGCTTCCTTGCTCCGATCATCCTGGACTCCGCGTCGTCCCATTGGTCCTGCCCCGAAGGCACCGTGGTCACTTACACCAATGTTCGCCAGCACTCGTCCTAAAGATATATAAATATTGTATATAACCGTTCCGTGCGCTGATACCAGTTGGAAAATGCTTGCAGAATATATATCCACCCTTCTTCCCCATTATCCTTGGTACATCTTGCCGCGACGTAGTAAACGTTCTTTGGAGAGTTTGCTTGGTACGAGGAGGAATTAACCCGCATTAAAATCCGATGTTTAGGAAATCAGGGTCATGAACTGACGAGAGAGGGGTGCGTGCGTCGCACAACGGATGACGATGCCTTGGGAAAAACTAGACTAGGCGTTTTTATGGGCCATCAAATTACGGCTACCACCCCATAAAATGCTTAAGCGAGCTTCCGTGCAAGTCTCTCAGCCACTACTGGCTAATGTCCCTCAGCGAATAGGTTGGCATCTCCTCACCTGTAGTACCAATGACCATTCAAGGGAAGTGTTACTGCGGATACCCGCGCCCTCTAAATAATTTTTCCTTTTACGGTAATTTCACCCACCGTCCTCACCTTTGAGCGTCGCGACGCCCTATCGACGCCACCAGCATATTCCTCATGGATCCGACCTCTTGGGTATCCTATCTGCTTTTTCTGTCTCTGTCGTTTCTTACGCCATTTATACGTATTCGCATAAGGCGTCCATAGGGATGCTGGGTCCGGAGTGCACAATGCCATTTACTATTGTAGCTGACTTTTTGCGACAGGGAAATATTCTGCGGGCTGTGCTTTCTTCCGCGTACGTGTTTGATTTACGCTTCGAAGACCTCGAGCCGTCTGAAAGGTTAAATGTATTATATATAGGTATTGTATATATATACATTGATCCTGTGCACGTAATGAGCATATGGATATAATGAAAAGTGTTGAAAAGGGTTGGCAACTCTGTTGGGTGGAATATTTAGTGTGAACTGTACCCAAAATCGGGGTTTATCAATAATGAGAAAACTTGAATAAAATTAATTCTTGTTATAGATCCGAAGATCTGTGTGTAGGATAAATCTTTTAAATAGTAGTGCGAAATGCTGTATGAATAGGCTCGTTAATATTTCGTGACAATAATAATTGTCGCTCGTAATTCAATATTATAATTAAACCCTCGTAAGGTCTTGTTTTATTGCGTCAATTAATATGTGCCGTTAAGGTAATTGCTCGGTTGGGTTAGTCTACTCGCACCTATAAAATATCATTGCCGAATCGTAGACTTTAGACACGCGACCTATAATTTTCACGGTGGAGATCAATAAATTCATCATTGAAATAAAACATTGGAGAACCGAGTAAACACTGTGAGAAAATACCATAAAATCATAAAAGTTATATATATATATTTATACCCACAGCACAGTTTCTTATTACCCTCATAATTCATCGACCTCATCTGTACTTCGTTAATACATTTTGTCGCTTTTTAACACAGACTTTAAGCCTCCTCCACACGACAAAGTTGCTGCTCGTAAATGACCCATTCACTCTGTTTTTCCCTTTTCCAAGCCATAACCACGTTAACAGAATATAAGTTAGTCCTTGCCATATATGCAAGCGTGTATCCATTTACAATCCTTCCACTGTACGGACATGTGCACACATGAGTTACCACATGCGTTACGCGTATCCATCAAACGTTACCGCGCTTGCTGATCACGAACGATCAGAATTAAATATAAGACTAGACAGAACTCGATGACACGTGTGTATGCATTTTACATGATAAACAGGCGTGCGCGACCACCCAATGATGTACGGAGTCACATGTCGTAATCTTAATGAAAAATTAAGGGTCGTTCACAACTGTCAATTCAAATTCAAAGAAAAAACCTGTTTAAAGTCAGTTCCTTCATCTCCAATCAGAATCCTCGCTCTAGATTCGCCTCTAAAATTAGTCGCGGTCAACAAGCTACTAATTAGTCGGTATTGAAACACTGGGTACGTGTATATATGTATACTCGCTAGGAAAATAGTCCAAATTTGTTGGGGCTGGTCAGTACGGGTATACTGGGTTGCTTTGATCGCGTGAGACGATGGCTAACGATTCCCATTAGGGCCTGTTTACACGAAACGAAATTACTCAAAGTGGATGTATACCAGCTTGTATCGAGGGAGAGAAGACTAATTGAAGTCTCCGAAAGTGTCGATGATATATGAGATTTCAGGAGGATAAACTTTAAGCTTCTCCGGTGTGTTAAACGATTCTGATATAACCCGTATATTGGGAACGAACGTGTCAGTTAAATGCAGTCCCGATGAATCTGAATTGCGTGAGTGCTCTCTATGCGTACGTTTACAGAATTTCATCCCGTGACTCGTTTGGCTTCTTCTTGTGGCGTTGGTGGCAAATATATTATGCCTCTCGTAAAATTAAGTTTTTACGATCATTTTATGGACGCGCGCGGCCCGTCGATGCTCTTGGTACCTATAGGTGTGTATTTCTCACAGCTGGTCGGAGGCCCGTGCCGAGTTCCGTTCTCGTTCGTCACATTTATTAACGGTAATTATGATCTTTTAGTATAATAAATTGTCACACCTCCCCCCTCTGCACTTTATCACCTATGATAACTGTACATATGTTTACAGGTCACTTGTACTTGGCAAACGATATATTTTTTATATAAATAAATTAAAACACCAAAAATTAATATAGGTATCCGTAGAAACGATGGTGGATACTGTGTTGAACCGTTACTGAATGAGAACGTACCGTTTGGTTGCAAGGGTGCGGAGTATCTGCTGAAACGTGCCAAGAGGTCTTCCCTTGGTGCAAGGGCTGAAACTTTCACCAATAGCAAAAAAGTCATGGCTGGGAAAAATTTCTCCGGGCGATCTAGGTCAGCCTGGACCCACGGGGTGTCTCGCTGACTTTCACATTGGTTACAACTGCTATTGCTCTTTTGTAACGGGGAAACGAAATTGCATGAAAAAGCTAAGACAATCGAGTAAGATGCGAAGCGGTCAGGCGAGACGAACGTCTTGCCGTCATCCATCGGCGAGTATTTATTACGCGAAACGTCCGCGCCATATCGCAGATGGCGCGTTTGTCGATGCGTGAAAATCACAAGTATAGAAAAACCACGTGACCAGAATTCTGCTATTCGGTTAGTCGAACTTTTCTCAGAAACTTAAGACTGCTCTCTCTATATTTAATTACTTCCACCTCCTTAAACGTTATGACGTAGTTTTTACTTTTTATCCCGAGTATTTCTGTATCGATGAAATCGACTGGGGTATCCGTCTTATGGTACACGGGATACGGGAAAATGGCTGAGAAGTTTGTCGAGAGTCGATCGACAGCGGACGATGAGAGGTGTAGGGGGGGGGGGGGGGGGGGTTTCGCTGAAATCTTCAAAGTGGAAATTCGATTCGAAACGATAAAACTACGTCCCGGGGGGATTTCATGCTGAAACTATTTCCTTGTATAAACTTTTCGTTTTGTCCCGAACGCTCCTGTTTGTGTCTCTCATCGCATATATTCTGTTGCTTTAAATGCATCGAAACTGAGCATGGTAGACTCGCGTATGTAGACGGTATCGTTGTAGATAAAATTTTAAGAATTCAGCATACGCGTTTGCTACCGCCATCTATAGCTAAGGAACTAACTAGTCCGAATCGATCGACATAAGTCTTACTATAGCAAGAAAACTTGGAGAATGAAGATTTCTTAGAAAATTACGACTTTGAAAACACCGTATACTTTTCCGTAGAAACAACTCTCAAAGTAATTCCCTAGCATGGAAATAAATGACTCGGAATATATATCCTTGTACAAATTAAATATACAAAAAAACAATTACGGTCCAGAATAAATCGAAATATCTGTAAAATTCAGTCATTCCGCTCTGTATCAGTTTTTAAGAATGAGCAGCCATCTTTCCCGTATAAGAGTCTCTGTCTTATCGTGCAGACAATATCTTGCTTTCGCGTCTCACCAAACGCGTCATTTATAATTCATACTGCAAGCTCAGTCAGGAACCGCGATCTCTGGATCCGACGGCCCTGGTTACTCGCAACTAAATCTAGAGGTAGGTGGAGTATGGATAGGGCGGTATTCATGGTGACGTATAGCCATAGGTTCTGACTTCTTTTGATATATATATGTATACGTGTGTGTATATATATATATATATATATAGAATTGTATAACAGCTACATATATGCTTGCAAGCTACGGCGTCCACGTTATATACACGTTCAGTGCAGCCGACGTGTGTAACATAAATATACAAGAGCAGGAAGAGAAGAAGGCTATCTCGAAGAAAGGACGGAGGAGGGAGAGAGGAGAGTAAGGATGAGAAAGAGAGAAGCTGAGAAACGTGAAGAGACGATGACGTGGGCGCTCCATAGTAAAGGCCATGCCGAGACTGAGCTTGAGCTCCAGGCTGAGCTCTACCGGGGGATCATATTATTTTGGTTGAATTATTTATAGAGCGCTCCAAGAAGCCAATGTATAGCTGATACGCCTTCTTCTAGGTGTATCGTATAGGGATACCTGAGTATATGAAGTGATACCTATGGACACCTATATGGGTAAGGTGAAGATATAGCCTCTACGTATCATGGTATCATATTCAACCACCCTTCGTATCGTATGACTGATTTTGTAACCTGATAACGTTTCTGAAGATGATTGGATGAAAAGCTCTGACGTAACTTTATTCCATCGAAAATAAGGGATGGGTTGTTTTCTGTCTTGTGTCTGTCACAAAATATTAGATTCTTCGAACATGTTTCTGTCATTTGGGAATTTTAAGTGGGTAAATTAGAAATTGATGAAATGAAGTAAAGTACTTTTTATGGAGAACCAATGACTTGACCGTGCTGTAGATTTCGGTGTTTTGTAATCGAGGTTCCAAAATCTACGATGCTCTAAATATTTACGTCTGACGTGTATGCGTGTGTTCCGAAAATGCTTAAGCTGCAGGTTACAACGCCGGTCCTAGAGCTTTCAGCTTTCTCAGTTCCAAAGCCTAGAAAATCCTCGTTCCCCTCCTTCGTTGCCTCTGTCAGGACCCTCTTGAAATCCATTGACCGATACCGATAAAAAATTCGTTTTTACGGTACCGAATCCGGGCGTATTATTCAAACTACAATTCTATCCAATTCCAATCCATTTTGGATAGAATACCCAGGGGAATTGCTGAAGTCTCCGAAGATTCATCCAAATATCCTTGCAACCAGGGAATAGATGTATGTATAGCACGTATGTGTACGCACCTTGTACCTTACATAGGTACTTGGCATTGTAAAAAAAAATTTTGTAAAAAGAAAGTAACGAAGGAAAAGACACAAAAATGAAGATCAAGTAAAAGAACCCTGAGGCTGCCTCTAACCGATGACGACGGTTCCCATGACGACGCCAACCCCAGGAACAACGAAGCCTTCTCTTGGCATCCTTGACTCAATACCAACTCGCCATATAGCCACGCAGTGCCCGAGCGAATTCTCCTTCTCCACAACCCCTACTTTTCTGAGCCCCAAACCTCAACCCTCTGGTCCAACCCTGCCACACCACCCAGCCATCGGCCCCTGCGCTTACACTTTGCTCCAGCTGTAGGCCTATATTGTGTCTACGGGGTGTGTTGCTGAATACAAACTACCACTGTTAAGGAGGGCAAAAAAAAAGTGGAGAAGAAAAAAATACTGGGAAGATGGTGTACCTAATTATGGCTCGTGCTTTTTCATCCCCCCGTTATAACTTCAGACGTATCCTTCGAACAGAGACGTGACTCCTCTTGGCCTCCATTCTGCTTGAAGATAATCTCTGGACTCCGTGGGATTCTCCTACCTATCCCGTGAGATTGCTCCAGGCTGTGATACTCGTTAGAAAGTGCGGCGGATGATTTAATTAAAGGGATGCTGGAGCCAATGCAGCCCTTTCTTTCAGCTAGAATTGCCGATCATCTCATTTTTTTTCTTCGTCACGTGGACAGTAAAGTCACAGCTGTCGCGTCATTCGGATACGTGTGCGACGTCAGTTATATTTCTATTAAATCCCGTAGTTTTCGTGACGCCTTTTGTTACGCGATGTTCCTTACTCCTTTCGCTGCTTTATCCACTGGAAACTGTGCTTATATGGCTGAACAGTTTTTCTTGGATTTTACGTAGCTTGACTGTTTTCTTTTTTTTTTTCACGTCTCTTTTTCTCTCGACGAAATCACCTCTAAAGCTTCGCGCGGGACACGTGCAGTTGATAGGTACTCGCACACTCTATGATACCCACACTGCCCATCGTCCATTTTGACTTTATTACCGTGGAAACGCTACGTAACGCAGCTGCGGTATTTCCCAATTTTGTCCACCATTCGATGCCACCATTACTTCAGGATTCAGGGAAAACAGACAGAACAGCTTCAATCTAGCGTACCCCATCCTATAACCGGCATAGCCAGGACACTCCTGCTATGGGGTGCCACGTCCTCACAGGACGGGGTAAATAATAGCTGGGCGCTTGGAAGGGATGAATCCCATTAAAACACGTTCCTAAATTTTCGCAATTCTTTCAAAATCCGAGTTTCGAAATACAAACCGAAACCAATCCAACGTTACCGTTAATCTTGGTTATTCTAAATCCATAAAACGTTTCTATATACAAAACCAATTTTTTTGATAAAATCTAGATTTTCATTAAATAATTAAAATAACTTCACTGTACGAATCACAGTAATACACAAATACAATACTGTATATAGACGTAATACTGCACGTAGCAGGAAATTGCGAAAAACAATTGTATGTAAAACCAAATATTTACTCGGTGGAATTTATATTTCCTGTAGGAAAACCGTGTCGAATGAAATGATGAATGCTAATGAAAATTTTCGGGAAGTTGATCGAGATATTTGCAAAAATGCAAAAGAGGTCGAAAGTCTGGTCGGTATAGAAATGTACACTGCGACGTTCATAACGCGGAGATCGGCTGTAAGGAATATAGAGGGTGTCCATTCCATTTATAAGCATGAGTGAATTTCCGTAAGCACTTTAAAGTTGTGACGAAGGTTTGAGGGAGTTATCCAACGTAGTCTGGTGGAGCGCGCGCCACTGCCATATTGGACGGGTAGCGTTTGCCAGGGGAATGTCGGGCGTCTATTGGTCGAACGGCCATTACGCTCGCGCGGGAACAGGAGGGCCTCCCATGCTGAGAAGGACGCCAAAAGGCGTCCCGACGCCCCACTGAAAACGGCACGCGTCACATCACACGCTTATGGGACTCCCTCCTATTTCCCTTACTCACTCTTCTTCCTCTTTCGTCCTTCCTCTTTATCTCGCTCTCTGCTTTTTTTTCCTCTCCCGTACATTTTTCTTCCATTCTCTTGCTACCCTCACTCGTTCTATATAGTTCTACCCTTACTCGTCGTTCTATATCACTATCAGGAAACCCCTGGGAAAGTGGAGCCGGATACATTTTAATTTTGCTCGTCCGCTCGGAATAAGATTTTTCTTTTACCCACCCCTTACCCCGTGAAAGAGTTGAAATTTTTAATCAACACTTCTACGGTTATTAAATTCCCGTGAATAATTAAAAAGCTGCCGCTATGCTGATCGATAGAAATTATAATTATATTTTATATATACCATTGACAAGATACTGTTAATATTGTGTAAGTATATAAAGAGCCAATAGGACTTTTTCAAAATTGTTTTAATAATTTCTTTTTTACGAAGATAAAATTATAATGGAGGCGTATCATTCTGAATAATAATTTTTTATTTATTAAATAATTAGTCGCAGGTTACGATGTTAATTGGTTGATAGCGATGTGCTGGATTAATTATATGCAGCTTATCCTGATCATAACAAAAAAACCGATGACACATTCTGTCTCGTGCTCCTGGGCTGTAAAATACTGATTGATTTTATTGGCAGTAAATTTACACCGAGCACCATTTGTATTGGTAGTTAAGCAATAGGCGTGTCTATATAATACCTTATACCGTCCAACAATCGCGTGGCAGTTCCGTTTGGTCTTTTTGAAAAATCGTAATTCGATATAAATCCGCTCCTTCCATCACTCCGTAGGAAATCACTAGGGCCATAAATATCAGCCTATTACTAACGCCTGCGGCCTTATCCAGATCGAACGTTAAAGTCACTTCAACGACAGTAAACGTTGCCGCATGGTCGCGCTTTTGCACCTTTGGGTCAAGCGTACCTCTTGTTAGGATAGTACGAAAATTGTTGATGCTCAATCAGCCACCGTTACAATAAATCACTATGGATCACGATATCACCGAAAAATCCCTAGGCCACAAGAGTCACCAATCTCGCCAGCTATAGATATCCCGTGTACATACAAGGCTGTCAAGATAAAATATTCAACCCCTAGAACATTAGTGTGCTTCCAAAGCCAACAAAAAATATAATTGGAAATCTGTAATGGTAGTTTCTTTTTGTCAACCCTACTTCTATTTGTACTGAGAAAATAAAATAAAGAAGTCAGGGTGCACGGAAGCTTGAAATCAAAATTTTCATCTCATTCGCTAACCAGGGTCTTTTCCCCCCTTTGGGTTTGGCCCGCCTAGCGTGAATGATAAATGGCGCCTAAGGGGTCTTTTTTCCTTTTTGAATACTCTGTAAGACGTTGACTATCCCTTGTGGTGGAACTGTATAGTCGGCACCCTTATTCTTTGGTTGGGTGGAAGGGGAACAAGAGCTTTCTCATGTCCACCTAAAGCGCACCCTCGAGCAACCTCCGCTTACCTCCACGTCCATATTGGTAGAACGTTACGATTTCTGCAGGTTTTTGAAAAAAATTTACCACGCGATAAATACTTTAAACGAATGCACTGTCATTTGCAGTCCCGTACGTTTTCATTGATGAACGATTCGCTTGATAAAATCGATGAGGATTTATTTGATAAGCAATAAACGAAAAATACAATTTTTATAAAAAGGAAGTAAAATATATTTTTTTTTCAATCTTTTTATTTTTTTCCCTATATTTTCCAGCGAATAGAAAATTTTCCAATTTCTCGATATCAACATGATATATCTTCCCTCCTGAAACGCTATCTCGTCTGATGTTTTACTTGAGTCAAGCATCTTCTCGTAACGTTTTGGTTCCGCACGGTAAACTTACTCCCTGAAGATTTGCTCCGGCATCCCTTATTCCCTGTATCCACTTTCAGCACCTCCCGCCATTCCTTGGATCCTATCCTACGACGCATTCCATTCGGTTTACTGTGAAATGCCGAGAACGTGCTTTGTGTCTTTTAAATGGAGATAGACTGCATTACTCGGATGCATGTTGGATATGTATATTTAATTTTGAATCTCTTTTAATTCCATATAAACTTCTATTTTTTTATAAGAGTTACCATTTTTACAGCAACACCTTTCCGGCATTAACGTTAAGTAAAATTAATGCGATCAAGTTTGTGATATATGATAAGAAGTGGAGTATCGTTATGGAGTAGTGTCCATTAACGACCTATACAAGCTATGGAACTTTATACCTGGTGCGACATAAACCACTAACCCCATATAAAAGTCATGGTGACACAACCTATTACGAAGGCTCTATTGGTGAACAGGCCATTTAATTTCTGTTTCCAATTTCTTTTCAGGCTGAGGTTTTTTCTTCTCAACGTGTAAATAAAAGGCCTCAAAGTGTTCGGCGCCGTGGAGAAAACGTTTCACCCTTTCGAGCTGTGCAGCAGGTGAGTTTTGAAAACATTCTGTTACCTAAATTTTCCGTTTTATCCTCGTATTATTTTTCAAGGGTTTTAACTTGAAACTCGAAAAAAAAAGTAATAGCGAAATTTTCCATTCTAATTCAGGAAACAGCAATGGCGGCGACGGTTTGCTTATCCGCCCTGAATATTAGGCTTCTCTTTGTATTATTACTATCCCAAAAAGCATTTGGGGCGCGGAGGCGTGTACACATGGGTGTATATCCGCGTTAAGGGTGAATATTTCTAATATGTCGTGGAAACGTGCCTTAGCTCCCTTTCTTGCGGATTACCCTTGTTACCATTTAGAGTCGGGCTGCTTGCTGACTTTAGCATTTTATTGCCATCGAAGACGAATGGCGTCGCACTTAAGCTAATGCCTGACGCCGAATCTATGGCTAGCAGTTAACAGCCAGTTACACTAATTTCATTGTCACGTAACTTCACATGGTAATTCTGAGCAATTATGTAATTTAAATAAAAAATTGAGTAACTCGCAGAATTAATATTTTGAAAATTTATTCTTAAAAATATATTTAATTTTTCTCGTGATACCGGCTATACTCGGACTGTGGGTACGGAATGATTATGAAATATTATATTAAAAATTATAGAAAAAAAATGGCGGACTTTTCATATGAATCAGTTATTTGCTTATCAGAAACATTAAACCTGACGTTTACGAGATGTTTTGAGTCGAGTATGATGTTGGCTGACGCAGTGTTTGCTAATGTTTCAGGCTCTCCCGTGTGTTCCCGCCCGCAACCCTGGCCGGTATACAAGGTGAGTCGGCCTATAAAACTGACCGTTTGTTAATAAATGGCTCTATTAAGCTAATTACATCCCTTATTAACATCTTAGGAAATTGTAACATTGTTAAAGGATATTTATAGTTCGTCCACGAATAAAATTCATTTTCCAGGGGCCATCTAGTCTATAGATTGTCAATATACATGAATCCCGTAGACTTTTTATTTTACTCGTGGATCTACTGTATCAATTTATAATTATAAGTATTTAATATTAGTATATATATATAAGTACATAATATTAGTCTCAAATTAAGGTATAATTTCAGAATATAAATAACAGAAGTAGTTGGCATGGACACTTGGCAATATAATAAAATTTACGTGCCAACCCACAAACATACTTTTTTCATAAAACGCTTTGATACGATACTATGAAATTATTCCTATAATAATCCACAAAAACGTTCTTAGATATTCTTAATTTTCATCGTAAATCAGCCAGATCATACAATCCAACTTTGTATTCGGTAAAGTCCGGAAAAACCAATAGTTAATAATAGTGTAATGCAATTTCACACTTTCCACTCTGCACCTTTCTTGCTACCAATCACCACGGCATATCGATTCTATATTACCGCCACTCATTATATTCATCAGCTTGTATTCGCAAGCATACAGAGCGTGGAAGCCGTGCGTTATTATTACACGGAAAATTATACAACGCGCCACGAGTTAACCTGCCAAGGATAGTGGTCGAGGATGCTCATTAAAAAAAATAAGCGAAACGATAATTATCATGTTTAGCCAAGGAACTTAAATTTAATATACAAGCTAGAATCTATTGACCCATATTAAAGGAATCTGAAGTAAAAAAAAATGATATTCTTAGAGATATCTCCTCCTCCTCCTCCTCGTCCCTCTCTTATTTTTTCTCTCCTTCTATTAAGAGAATTCTAAGAATTTTACTCGAGATCATTCCATACCCCAGTTTCAAGGCATCCCGTTACTGGCGCCCTCTCACAAAGTTTCTCAGATCGTCTATTTTTCTTGTCACGACCAACACGACAGTGGATCCTGCCATACATAGACAAGTCTCGTTAACACTGCCGCGCGACAACTTCTGCTTGCCGGTCGTTGCGCATACAAATGGTATTTCTTCAGAAACGAAGTCCTCGGTTTCCGGTAGCCGCATCGAAAATGGCCAACGAGAAGATATTTTTGAATTTTGAACCTTCAGTTCAGGTCCAATGGGATCCTTTAAGGTCTGTAAAAAAAAAGGGGCGTCTTGTCAAGGAAAGATCTTCATTTTCTTTTACATAGTCAACTATAGATATATATATATATGCGCACCGATAAGATACGGTCTTATTGTGAATCTTGAATGTTTTTATCGTTGGAACAAATCGTTAAGTCAATTCGCCTTTAATTAATTCATCCCTAAACGTCAGATTGGAGTATGGCAATAAATGTTGTTATATCGTCATTAAAAGCGGAATACGTGTCGCGTAACATGTTCTTTTAACGTGTTACCCGTACAGTAGGTAATACGGGGGTTCCGGGTTGTTAAATACAAATTTCATTACGCTTCTCCGTGATCGTATCGATCGTTAACAAGTCACGGGGACTTCATTAATTTATTATTAATATACATATTTTTTAATTTTTGAAATGGTATAACGCGATACAGACGTAACGGTGACGTGATATATTCACTAAAGAGATCGGTTTAAGGGATTTTTATATTTGAAATTACTCTCAAGATATCCTGTTCATATTTCGAATAATCTGGCCTGTACAGTAAGTTGACATCGATATCTTGGAATTACGGTGTCTTAATTAATGGGAGATCAAAGATGCATAATCATAAAAGTATGGTTGTGCAGGTTGGTTGAAATCAATATAACCAGCCTATGAATATGTACATTAATGACTGCTGTAGTCATGATTAATTAGTAAACTTGTATATTAATACGAGTTTGCCAACCAGTCGATTCCGTTAAGTGTCTTAAAGATTTTTATATAAAAATATAAATTATCCTGATATCAATTCAACTTGGACATATAATGCAAATAAAATTAAAATACATATAGTGTCAAACGCGCAAAGTAAATTTATAGAATATATTTTGAATTCTTTGAAAAAATTACCATACACAAGCTTCTCACGCTACCGTACTACGCTGACTAAAAAATTGTCCAATAGGTCAAAATAGTTTCAGAATCCAATTATAAATTCCCATACAAACTATGAAACGTAGCAAATAAAACTTTACCAATCCTCCAACTTATTTCCATTGAGCAATGCAGTTATTTTCTCACAATCATAAGAGAGAATGCGTAAATGTGCGTGATAGTAAAACCCACAGCTACTAAATTCAGCCAAGTACCTATAGGTAGTAGTATCGCTATAAAGTCCATTCATGATCGCGCTGGTAGCCATAGAACAAGCACAGCGTACTTGTGCACCTAGTTAAAGTTATTACTTGACTATACAGCACTTGGTATATACAGTGAAGTAATAGTAAGTGTAGTAACTACAGCAATGTAAGAAAATAGGGAGTAAAAATAATTATGTGAAATCAATAAGAATATGACTCGTTACGCCCCTGAATTGAGGTACCTCTTACAATATGCCCAAACTGAACTGTTGTCATTATCATCAGGTCAGCAATTACCGATAGACCAGTAGGACTAGTGTCTACGCATCGCACAGCGTGTGCGGCGATCGCGACGAAGGCGTGCAGCCGGAGTTGTTGTCAGAACGTTTTACTTTACTGCCCATAAAAGTACCGAGATTTAGACTGCAATACAGCCATGACGTATTGCCCTTGTATACGATCCTCGTCGTATCCGCCTTTGCCATGAGGCACGAGTCCTGAAAGGAGTAGCTGCAAAAGAGGAAGGAGACTATAGGATACAACAGATGATTGGAGGTTTGCGTAAAAGAATCTTATTTATATACAGTTGAAAAGTATCACGAAAATAGATGAAATAGTGAGTCTCCAATAATTACGGTGGGTCGTAGACTATTAAATATAGTTCAGGTTAGAAAGCGTGTAGAATACCAAGAAAACAATTACTTCTACCGTCTATGCACAAAATAGTCATCTACGATAACTAACGAATCATCCGAAACAAGTATCTTCTAGAAATTATCTTGGGACGAAATAGTAATGTACAGGTTACCTTCGAATGGCTATCATCATCCTTATACGACTTAAGTAATCCGAGGCCTGGTATGCGTCACGAGTACTAAATTTTAGAGAATATGGCAAGCGTAGTTACAGTCTCGGTAGAAAGCTGAGTACGCGGTAGCTCAGCTATACGGTGCATGAAACGAAGCACAGCGATTTTCTAGAGTTTCTCAAAATCAAGTAGATTCGAGATCACATAGTTCCTCGCGACATCGTAAGATAGTAGGAGGTTGCGTCGGTTTGTTTGTGTCTGGCATAGTACAACGGGTGGGGGTGTATAGTTATGGTAGCCCCAGGAGCAACACGGGACAGAGAGGGAAGGTTAGTTCACGGAACTGCCGAGAGATCGCTCCGGCGTCGTTGTTAGCTCGTCGGCTCCGAGCCGCGGACAGAGCTCAGTTGCCGCTCAGTTCGGCTCAGCGAGGCCAACGAGAAGAAAGGGGGATCTTTTGTGTGTGTGTCTCGCATTGTTCCGTAGAAGCTGACTACCTGACCCGACCCCACTGACAAACATCCTAATCGTGCTGCGATCATCATCGGTCCAAAGAGGGAAGGGATACCCTGAAAAAAAAAGCGTTTGAAAAAAAGGAGAGAGAGACGAAAAAAAAGGATCTGACGGCGGAAGAATAAAGACGGAGTGAAAATAGGACATCGAGGAAGGAGCCCGACTACGAACGATCCCTAAGTCACTTCGCGTGGTCTGCATTGACAGATATAAACTCGTGTTGTAAACGGCGCGCGCTCTGTATGAATCTCTCTGTCTCTCTCTGCCTGTCTGCTGTATACATATATATGTATATGTGTGTGTATATATATATCTCTCTTTCTCTCTCGTAACGATGTATGGTAGTAACTAAGCAGGCGTATATGAGATAAACACGAGATTCAGGAAGAAAGTGTATAGATATAAAAGCAACAGAAAGTCTAAGAAACCCGTGTATATACGACGTATGGTGCGTCGTCGTATATATTTTAATATATAAAAAGGAGTGCAAGAGTTATGCTCAGGGTGACAGTTTTATTGGAGCAGGTGACATGCCGGCCGGACATGGTTTACTGGACGGTGTCTGCGCTAGTTATGTGTGCGTGGAAGCATTAGCCCGTTTTAAAGACAAAAATTGCCAAGTGTCTATGCAACTGTGAGAATTCGCATGGGAACGACAATAAGTACTTGTGGAATACATTGACTGCACTAGATATTAGACTTGTCTGTCAAGAAGTTTGACGATTTGGAATGTGTGATTTTTACTTGTTACGTGTGACACGAGTCTAAAGTGTTCCGTGTCTCTTTTTTTCTGTTTCAACACATCTCGTCGCTGGATCCCAACGGATTACTCGGACATTAAAAATCTTGGATCGGACATCGTCGTTGCCTTTTTACTGGGATATATATTCCTCGGGTACGAATATTACGTGGATCATTACCACCGTGATCGCCACGCCAAATATCAACGTCATTTGGATATACTTAAATCACGTGGTGTCGCGTCGTCGCCTCGTGGATACAATTTTTTTTGGATTTTCATATTTACCTACTCAACGATTCTGTCGTCATCATCGGTACTTACGATTATATTTCTGTCTGCTCCTCTCTTTATCTTTATCCCACTGACGTCCACCTGACCCTCTGCTCTGTTCACCCCTCCACCTGTCTGCCGCGCCACCACAAACCCTCCTCACTCTATCCCCTCCTGGCTTACTACACCACTACTCTTCCCTTACCGAACGGCCCGCTTTCTTCGGTCTCTCCACTCTATCATCCTTTTCTGCTCTATCGTACCGCACATTCGGTCCCTATTTCGTGCACGCGTTCCTTCTGTTTACTATTTTTATCTGATCGTCATCAACGTCATCATTGCTACCGGGATCGTTATTGGGATCGTTACTGCTATCTTACCAACGTCGTGGATCCTAATGATTGTAATTGCCTGAAATCATTGTCATCTGGATCATCTTCGCGGATCGCTAATAAAAAAACGCAAACGGCCGCAATCGTTATAATTCCAACGATTCATCCTCGCTATCTGCACCATCGCCGATCACGTGGCTTGCTCGACGGCGACGCTGTACGACAATGTGCACGCCGCACCGCTATGCGGTTCCGGCGTGGGCCACCCTGGTTCCGTCACACCGATGGGATCAGCCACCGGAGCGGGGAATTCCACCGGGGTGACCTGGTGGGCCATGATGAACGGCACCCTCTACGAGGACAGCTCCCCACCCGTACCCCCGACCTCATCGCTCGTATCGATCCAACAACAACAGCAACAAACCTCCAACTCAGGATCTCATCAACAAGCCACGAGTCCCACGTCCCCTGGAGCACCGACATCAGCAACGACAGCACCGCCAGCGCCTACAGCGAGCGCGAGCTCGACCTCGCCGAGCGCCTCCTCGGTCGCGAGCAACAGCGCGGCTGGTCCACTTCACATACCAGCGAAAAGGTTGACCGGTACACCTGCCGGTGGTTCGACCTACGGCGAAGTTCCTTGCGTAGAACCGTCCGGGGCGCCAGGTGGTGCCGCAGGAGTCATTCGACACTCGCACTCCTCCTCAGCGGGTTCCCAGGGCGGTTGGAGTTACAGTCCACATCATCCGCAGGACGCCCATTACTCCTCCTCTGCCGGAGCCACAGCGGATTCGCTCAATCATCATCAGGCTTACGGGGGTACTAACCCCCCTACATATTACAACCTGGCTGCGGATCCTACCTCGACTTCCGGCTCGTCCAGGGACAGCCGGAAGGCCGGGGCCACTCTGAGCTTCTGGTCGCCTGCTGCCGCCACGGCGGGTTCCGCGGTTGCTGCTGGTGCCACGTCTGATTACAAGTCGTATAATTCCGGTGGTGCCGCCACAACGACCTCCTCTACAGGAGGCTCATCCTCCGGGGCTGGGGACCCCGCCGTCTCATCCTGCCATCAGAGCTTCTCACAGAGCTGGTGCAATTACTCACCTTATACCACCGCCAGGCATCATCATCCGGTCGATACGGCTGGTCATCATCATCCCCATTCTCAAGCGGGGGTACCGTACCTGACGCCATCTGCAGCTGATGACCGGGGGAGGGTTGCTGCTGCGATGGTTGCCGCTGAAAGTGCTTTCCCCCATGATGGATATGGTGGACTTAGGAATTATGGAGCGCCTGAACCCGTTACGTCCAGTCCATATCCACCTCCAGGTAAGGATCAATTCTAGCTCAATTTTAACCTATCCTATCGTCATCAAAAAACGTCACTTCCAACTCTTCATTCACACACAACCACTTATAGCAACAGTCTCAATCTCACACTACCGTACGGTTTCCCTCTTCTCACTTGTATACATTCGGGCCTGGCTTGTAATCACTTGGCTGGGGTGAACGATCCCTTCGGAGTCGGTTGACGACGCGCGACCGTTCATATAACAGGTCAGGGTCGTGGGGATGGTGTGGTGTCGCGCGGCACCCATGCCACGCTGTACACTACTCTCCCCAGGGACAAGAGCTGCGCCGCCACTGTCGTAAATTTGACAACTCTCCCCGTAGCTAAATGAATATAGGAATACGCATCAGGTACGGATCAATAATACGGGCAACTATCGAAAATAAAACACATCTGTCTTACGAGAGTCACGAGATTCACGTGTTTTGCATATGAAATTAAACGTATTTCACTCCTACATATGTACGCTTCTTATACTTCTATAAGCCTCCCACGGCGTAGAAATTATCTATTCCCTCGCAACAACCCATATGTGAATACAATAGGAATTACTATTTATACACGACAAATCTAATGTCGTGTCGTGACATCTGTATCAATTTTTCGTTTGACTAAAAAAAATCAAACTTTATATAAATAATCATATGTTTTATATACTATCTTACTACAGTGCTCTGGTTTATCCAAAATTTTGGTAGATTCAATTTAAATCTAGAGTTCACATTTCAACCGTTGGGGGATCAGATACGAATACCTCACTAAATAAAATGAGGGATCCAATCGTCAGGACTAGCGCAATGCCAAGTTTCTCGCTGAAAGTACGAATCATCGTTCATTCATATACATATATGTATGTGGTTGGGTCTCCGATCGTCGTTCCCTGTAAAACGTCGTCGCGCAAAGCAACGACGAGCGGCTCTGCCGTTGATGGTGGCGGTGGGTTTATTGGCGGCCGTAACTCGTAAACTCTGGCGCGCGCCTCCGATCAGCTGATCCGTTCCATGACCCGTACGGCACTCGGTCTTCCAACGGCCATTACCGACCTTATCTTTGGTCCTTTCGTTGTCATTTCTTCACTACAGTTCGATTGGCTCTTGTGGGTTTCAAGAGAATTTCGGTCTTTTTTGTAAGTTAAAGCTGAAGAAGAGTGGGAACGTTACTACGCCGATATAACATTTTTCTGTATGGGTTTTGACTGATAAATTAATTGCAATTTTACGGAATGATTTATCTTTATGGCAATTTATCAGAAATTTTCAGTTTGGAAATATTTTGACCATTTTTATTTTTTGCCGTCAATGTAGATCAAATTTTCTTGTTTCTTATTGAGGTTTGATAGAAAAGGATTGCTAGACGATTGAGTGTTAAGAGATCTTCGGTTTTATCGTGTGACCCCTTTCCTGTCTTAGAACTTTGTGTTATAAACTTACAGAAATTCAATTTGTGAATTGATAATTGATCCCGGCTGACATTGCTCTCTGCCGCTACTATAAAAGATAGTTAACTCGTTTGATACTGAATTCACATGGTAGAGAGTGTCATATTTATCTCTATCTTAGGACTGACGCACGTAGTACGCTGTTTAGTTGTTTTTTCTTGAATGAAAGGAATAAGCAAGAAAATACATATGAGCCTTCTCCACATAATGACAAAATTTTTGTCCATAGATGAACTGACGGAAGATAGAGCGAACTGTCCATAGAGCGAACAATAGAACATGCTCAAGTTCTCGTCAAATCAATCAACTTCCGATGAGTGTTCAATTAAAAAGTAAAAAATAAATGAAAATTGTTCAACAAAATTCATGAGAATTTTGCCTTCGTTTTATTCGAATTTTAAATCACAATAATACAACAGTCTCAGCCTAATCATTTTAACCAGCTGTTACTATCAATTTCAAGTATCTCCATTTAATTAAACGCCATTTCGATTACGAAATTGTATATATCAGCCAGATCCAGTTGCGCTTAAATTCTAACCCGTCATGTAGGTAGATTCGCTTCTCGAGCGCACATCTTACATACAAAGTAGCAGCCACGCGCCATCGATGCTTTTCTCGCTCGCCAACAGATGGCAGCTGTATTATCTTTAGCCGTGCATTCGACGAAGGGAAACTCGTCGTCGTCGCGTCACAACCTTATAGCAGTCTCTCGCACAATCTCGTCGAGTTACGATGCTCCCCCACCATGAACGATCCCATTCACTGTCATAATATGGATTTCAATGTAGCAAAAACAGAGTGCGGGACTCGTGGTCGAGTAGGAAGCGGGATAATAAAAATAGAAGAAAAAAAGTAATGAATTACATTTGTAAAGTTTTTCTTATCTACGATAACAAAACTAATGTCCATATTCAGAGTAGATTTTTCACGATAAAAATATTTTACTTCAAAATTTTCCTCCTAGAATTTACGTTATCGTTGATTAATGATAAAGGGGTTAAAAGATGAAAATGAACTCTTACAGCTAATTTTTTAATTTGTATATCAATAGAGACATTAGCGTGTATGGGAATAATTTAAATATTTCCCTTGGGGTTGATTTTTGTTTCTTTAGGTAAGGGTAAAGTGCGAAACGATTAATAATGCTACAAGAGGGTTTAGTCGTAAATCCAGGATACGTAATGCTGATGGCATTGACTTTTCCCCTAAATTGGAGTTACTCTGTCCCAACACGCGAACCGTCCCCTGCCTGTGCAAGCTATTCGTATGCTGTTTCCCGTCTACCGTCGTAGCTAACTCTACTTGTATAGTCGTAGCAATCCCGCATACAGTGGATCAACTCGTATCGGAGTAGCACTTGAGAGTTCTTTCTGCGCATCAGTATTATTATAAAACTTAAAAAAAAAAAATGTTGACACATGGAGGAATGAGAAGGTCGATCAGTGATAATTAAAATTCGAAAAAGAGTCATTAGTTCCATTTATTCAATTTCGAAACAGTATATGATATCGACAGTGTTAAATATTCTGTTATATAAAAATTCCCGCCGATTACGCTTAGCATGTTCAGACACTGAGACTCCTCTGATTATAAATATTTTTTTTATATTTTTTATCGGTTTAAACGCTCGAAACGTATCGTGCTGTCAACTTTTCATTAAAAATTCGTATAAAGATAAGAGAAGACAAACTGGTCAAAAAAGAGAGTTCTAATTGATTCATCACCCAATTCGAATGTTCGCGTACTTCCATTGGCGTATTGCGGCTTCTATAATCATACGAATCCTGACCTTCGTCAAGTAATTTACATATTTCCACGTTTTAGTGGGCAATAAATTCACGTCAGTTAGGCAATCGCGCCGACCTAAGAGGATGAGAATCTCAGGATGACTGAGAGAAAGTTTTTATTCGCTCTTATAAAGTGTCTACAAAATTGTAATTTCCGCCTGTGCAATGTTTTAGTCGAATGAGAATGCGACGGGTTACGTATAACGTGGGCGAATAGCTTCGTATCTGCTTGTATATCTTCTTGACTTCATACTGGATCAAATTGACTCGCCTTTCTTAAAAGAGCCGTAGCAGGAACTACTAACCGTGCTGCAAAAAATACACCCACGGACTGCGTCCCTTTGTACGGTTAGTAGAAACCGGTCCAATTATATCGTACCGCTTTGCTGGCAACTCTGTCTATACATATGCGTATACGCGAGTGCAGATCCTTTAGGTTTTTAGTTGTGGACTTATACATTTTAATTTTCATGATGGGAGGCATTAGGGGTAAATTGAGGAGTTTATTGAAAGTGGTAAAATCGCATTTTGGAATTCTTGTTAATTGGAAGATATAAGAAAGACTTTAGACTGTTGATTTGGAAAGGACAGTTTTGAATTTGGTTTATAGTTAAAAAAATTTCGGATACTTTTCCTACGAATAAATTTATTTTTCTTTATCAGCCGTTTTCTGCTTGTAAATACCTATTGGTTTGGGGATGTGATTACAGTTTAACGATATTAATTATATCACTGAGACAGAACAATTGGAATAAAATTTCCTAGTGTCACTGAAAGCGATACAAAATAATTGCAAATGCCAAGCTATTAAACACATGTTTCACTGAACTTATGATTATTTAATACAGAATTAATAAATTCCAATTTGCATTATTTAAATACGTATATACTATTACACACTAGACATAGCATGCAACAGTATGTTAACCAATTATCATTTTCAATAAGATGCACTTCAAATTTAATTTAAAAAATATTTTAGATTTCTTCGTTCCGAATCGTACGCTTCGTCCACACTTTACACAAAGAGAAAGCAAATTTTATATCAGGTATTAATTGCCAAATTGGATCCACGAATACCTATACATATCATTAATTCATGATAAATGACATACCTAAATATAAGTTTAGTCTTAGATAATATTATCTATCAATATTCTCAATGTCAGAGGCAAACTAATTGTGTTAAGTGATGTGGGGTTCCTCCCCATCTTCGTTGTTTCCCGCAGGTTCCCTCGCGGGCGTCGGCGTGGGTGTCGGCGTCGCGGGGATGGGCGTCGGTTGCGGCAGTTCGAATCCGTTGGAATGGACGGGCCAGGTGACGGTGAGGAAGAAACGCAAGCCCTATTCGAAGTACCAGACCCTAGAGCTAGAGAAGGAGTTCCTCTTCAACGCCTACGTCTCGAAGCAAAAGCGATGGGAATTGGCGCGCAATTTGAATCTGACAGAGCGCCAGGTAAAGATCTGGTTCCAGAATCGACGAATGAAGAACAAGAAGAATAGCCAACGCCAGTCTCAACAGCAGAACAACAACAACAACAACAGCAATGCGAATAATGCCAATCATCATGGAGCCACAGGCAGTCATCATCATCCCGGAAGTGGCCACGGACCCTCGAGTCACCACGTGGTCGCGCAGGCGCACCACGCGAACGGTGCGACCAAGCATCATCAGTGACCCGTGGCCTTCTCTGGGGTCGTCTTCGGCCACCATCCCCATACCTCATCCATCCATGGGGGCAGCCATAGCCTGTCCGTAGGCCACAGCCATAGCCTCCACGCTCCCCAGCCTCAGCTGACTACGCCGCTACCCCATGCGACAGCCACCCCAGGTCCCATACACGCATCGCATACGCATTCTTCTCATCAGCTGACGCACGCGGCTCAGCAACATACCGCACTACTTCATCAGACACCCCATGGCTTGGCTGTCTGAGCGCAATTTCCGGGACTCGTCTGACTACCCCAGAGAACAGCCTCTGTCGCCGTACAATTATGAAGGGACATTGGTACCGGCATCTTCTCTATCCAGGATTCGACTTGGAAGAGTGAAACGAGATAACGATGAAGAAGCGGAAGTACACAGAACCCCTGTTCTGGATCCGTGAACGGCGAACTTTTAAAGACGTGCCGTGACCAGGAGTTCGGACGCGAGAAACTCGGCCCACGTCGAGCGATAGTATATACATATAAATAATAGGTGAAACCGCGAAGAAGAAGATCCGAGGAAGAAACAGAGAGACTTGTATAGAGTGTGTGTGAGTGTGCGTGCGTGCGTGCGTAGGTCGTGCGTTGGCCACTATGATCCGAGGAGTTTAACCGAACTAGAGCAAAAATATTGTGCCGACTTTGGAGACTCCAGGAGGGAAGGAAGTGCGCGCCACCACGCTGAGCAATCTGTCCAGCCCGTAATACGATAGTATTCCTCCAATTATACTATAATGCATTATTAGTGTCACTTAGTGTTTTTTCTTAACCCTCGTGTATTTACTTTAAAGCGCGCTGCGGTCAGCCCCGTGCACTCGCGCCAGAGATACTATGGACGGATACTTAGAGAAAATTTGCGCGGGGCTAGTTACTTAACTGCGCTCCTGCTATTTGTGATTCCATAGCGAAAAGACAATTTGGCTGAGCGAAAGGTCCTTTGTTTTTGAAAAACGAAGACAATGGGTAAGGCCAAATTTTTGGAAGAAATTCTTCCAATACTTTCACCAAATCAATTATTATAAATATATAGATTCTATGCATATAAGAATATATTACCAGTGATAATCCCAGTGATAAGCTCCCTAAGGATAGTTAAACGTATTAAAAAGAATTTCTCGCTTAATAAAAAAGAAAAAAATAAATAAAAGGGAATTTGCGAAGAATACAAGTATCCGATCCACGCGACGATCTCTCCAAAATTTCTCCTACCTATCCGACCCTATAGAGAACAGTCACTGCGTCCTAAAAAGTGTCTCTTCTCGTTGCTCAGCCAAATACAGTGCAAACGCAATAGCACCGAGTCGCGAGATAAGTAAGGAGTTAGTGTAAAACATGCGAGTGAAAAAAAAAGATGCGAAAAAAGAAAAGAAAAGAATCATCCCCAAAAGAATTCTTTATAAACTGTCATCTCCAACAAAAAAATTTCGTACTCATCGCCTACCAAGGATCGCAACAATCGTACCTATGATTCAATAATTGTATGTAACCAATTTTAGATTAAACGTACTCACAGTCATTATACCGAGTGGCGCGTAGCCGTTCACTCGAACGTGTCCCGCCATCGTATACTCTATCCCACCAGCAATTAAATCGGTGCATTTGCGAACTGACTCGCGAAAATGAAAAAAAAAGGTACTTAAAGGACGAAGACACTGCAACAGTGTAATACGTCATTGCGAATCATGGCAGTGGATAACAAGAAAGAACCGGCGAGTCTGCTCGTTAGAAAGTACTCGGTCGAAGAACTGACGGTGTCCAAGACATTTAGATTTTTGACCGATTTGAAAAAAAAAATGAAATTATATGCAAAAGTTCAGCAACGTCCAAAGGTGTCAGCAGCCAGAATTCGCTAAGGGATGTTCAGTCTGTTAATCAACTCATTCGAATGTGAAGCGAATTTGTCACTAAGCGGTTCTATCGTCTCTTTCCATATCCTGAGATCTTGACCGGATGACCTAAGGGACCTGTCGAGCCATTTTAAATGACCCTTCAATCTCAGATCCTTCGACCCTTCGCATTGCTATGAGTGATACGGACTGCGCGACGTGTGTACAGTCCGAGTAGAAGTGCCACGGGACGACAGCAAGAAACGCATAAATGGATGCTGCGTGCGCGGATGCAGAGCAGCGCGGTGCAAATGGTAATTAATGGTCGATGCAAGAAATGGAGTAGATAGAGCGTTAGGGAGCATTAGAAGAGTTTAGAGGGATCTACTTGTGTATTTAACCTGTGAAACTGGGTTCGGACAACTGTATAGTTCTGCCACGGTACTATAATAGTTATTATGTAACGACGATAATATAATACAGTATGAGTAACAAAAGTAAAAGAACTTAAAGGTTAAGAATAAATGAAATTTAAAATGAAAAATCATGGATGCCGGTCGCGACCCAGTCACCGCGTCAGCTAAGCTTCGCAGCAGAAAAGTTGTAATTAGTAATAATTATTATATCGATGACGATGTTTATTAAGATTATTAAGGTTATTAAGATTATTATTATATTATATTATATTATATATTATTATTATTATTATTATCATTATTATTATTATTATTGTGAGCGTCACGTTAATATTATGTTATTGTTTTTATTGTGTGTTGTTTTGTATGTACCAATCAGCCTATAATAATATTATTATGACGATGATGATAAAAAAAAAAGAACGATCCAACTGATAAAGAACAAAATGAAAATGGTGTTATTATATGTGTATATTATCACGATCAGCTGCTGTAGATATGTTCCGACGATGTAGTTCTCAGTACTATACCAACTCCCTTAACCCCTCAAAGTGCGCGCGAGAATCATCAATCCTTCGTAGTCACTGTCACCTTATTTATGAATCCTCGGTATGGCGCGTTATGGAATTCATGAATTCATCACTCTTCGAAGCGAAGTCTTGACTTTTATTTCTATCTTCCTTAGAATCCATGCGCAGCTGCATTATCGAGACTGTACTCGCATACGTTGCACTCATTGTAGGATTGCTGTTTAGAACTGCAAGAATATTTTAAGGGAGTAAACCCTCTAGATGCGAATTTAAAAAATGACTGGATGATAGGGAGCCAGGCCTCGTTTGTGGAAATATTTAAATGCCTCCTGGCACGTACGTCAAGTGCATGCTGAAGAAAAATTTGCACATGTGCAAATGTACGCATACAGAGTGGAAATATATGGATATTAAAAAAACGGTCGATAGAATAGATTGGCAGTAGAGATTTTTTTTCTTTCGCTCTTGGTTCATTGTTATTACTTTTCTTTTTACTATTGAGTCAATTCTACTTGGAGCCATTTCACGTGTTTCATTGATTTCGTTGATATTGAAAATTCAAAATGGATTTACGATCGATTTGACACTTTTCGTCGGTTTAATGATACCTGATATTCATTTATTCTTGAGTGATTGTAATTTATTTATTTGTTATTTTTGATTAGTACGAATGGAAAAATTAATTTTTTTGTTCATCGTTATTGTTATTTTTTTTAAATACTTTCGTGGATTTCAGTTGTATTTCTTGCGTACGCACAATTATAGCAAAATTCGCGTCATCGTTAACGGTTTCACTTTACGATGATATTCTCCGTATTACGTGAATTTGTGATTTATGCGTTTGGTTCTGGAAATTCGATAAAGCTACTTCGAATGGGAAACTTCAGTTAATGACATATTAAGTAACTTCATCCGATAGACAGACACACGGAATCATGACTGATAAATATTTTGCATTCACGTTTCTCATTAAAGTCTTCGACGGGTTTGTATACCGAATCGCATGATTTACACGTGTCATTAACAAAAATTATTTATGAACAACACACAAGGATTAATGTCAATTTTTTAAATGACAAATGGTAAACACTTACGAGATTGATGGTATCCTAGTACCTATCTATTACTATAAAAAATTCCTTTACTCAATCGTGACTCTCTGTTTTAGTTCTATATGTATAATTAAGTATAAATAATAGCGATATAGGTATATATACACATATACATGCTATATATATGTTATATATATGTATATATACACTATTCTGTAAATAAAACAAAAAACTTATTCCTGTATCGAAGTGCAATAATAAAATATGTTAAATTAGTGCCAAAGTAAAGCCGAAGCGGAGAGAATTTGCGACACCTTTTCACTCAAACTGTACTAATAAGCATAAAAATGCGATTTAATATGGACTGACAGAAAAATGAATTATCCGATTTTCATTCGATATCATATCCTTCTTTTTGGGTCTATTCAACGGAATCTCTGACAATATAATGAGCATTGTTGAGTCATTCAAGAAAACATTTTAGACACTATTGTGGACGATATTTTTCGAATAAGATTGAGATTCTGCACGCATAGCGCATAAGTAAGAAAAAGTAATGCGAAAATTTGCTGTTAGATTTCGAAAAAGTTAAATTGATAATCGCTCGACGGATTGCGTTGGCAATTTTTGTAAATAATTTCTGTGTACTTAAATGGTAAATAAGCACTCGAGTATGAAAAAAAAAGTTTCTGAAGTAACGGACGTTTACGTTTCCGTCGTGAAGTTGGATGCGTGACTGTTGCAAACGCACGAAGTAATTATACGTGCAATTAGGATGACAGATGTTCACGTTCTTGATTAATTGATATTTAAATGAACTTTCAAATGACGAACAACTTCATGCCGGTAGATGATCGTTTTCGTTCGCGATATAAATATATATATAGAGTTAAGTTTAGAGTCATCGATGATCCGCCGATCCTTGCTGGGATTGATGACGCGATTCAATGGGAAAATTTAATTTCTTTTCTTTTTTGATACCATAGGAGAATCATTAAAGTAATAAGTATTGCCTATAATCAATCCATGTCCCAGATCCGCCGTATATAGCTGCCGAATTAATGTATTATAAATGTACGTGTATCTCTGTAAATAAAGGCCTATCTTATTTACAAACTTTAAATCGTGCTCTGAATAATTACAATTAAATTTGGAGTTTATGGCGTTTGTTAATTAGAAAAATATTCATTACCAGTATATACAGTAACATCGTCATAGCATGGATCGATAAAACTTTGAGTATTGGAATAAGTTAGGGCTTTATTATATATACGTATCATATGAAAATGTATAATTATATCAACAAAATTTCTCGATTTCACGTTAATGACGTAAAGGAGTATTCCTGTAACGTATATGATGTATCGATACTGATTATGAAATTAATCATCATGCTATTAGCTGCAACACATGTAATGGGAGTATTTTTAAAAAATGACGTAAGTATCGACTTTCCAGAAAACATCGAGCATCTAAGAAAATCAGTAAATTGGCAGAGATTCGTACCTTAACGGCAAGTAAGTGAAGTACGCCTTACGTAAATATTGTTAAATGCAGCCGTCGAAGATAATTAAGTTCCAAGAATTCATATCGATCTCAACCAGAGGACATTTAAAAAATTCTCAAGCACGGCAGAAATCAAGAAGGAAAATTACGGATACATTATTATACAGTAGCTACGTACAGCAGCAATTTACAAACTGTTTGTATCTTATTGATCTGCTCCCGTAGCTACCGTACGTAACAGCGCTTGTCTTATTTCAGAAGCAATAGTCTAATTGCCATGAATCTTACTTATGATCATTAATCAATGACTATGCAGTTTCAGAATGTAATATTTACTTTGATTTTCTTAAAATTACACGATACGTTCCGTCGAACAAGTTTGCAATTAAGTTTGCAACTTCAAGTCGAATGCGGATACAAAAACATTGTTTCTACTTAGCATTGCATGATGCAAAAAAATTCTTGCAACATCTGCAAGAGATCTTGCGACCTCGTACCGTTGGTTCATCATTGCTTGATCTTTTTCCCCACCACGAAACACAACGTGAATTGTTGAAAATGGAGTTAAGGCTGATTACTCAGATAGACTGCATACAAGTATACGTACTGAGTACTGTATTTAGAAACACGTAAAAACTATGGAATCCTTAAATGGGAGGCTGAGTACTTGGGCATATACAGTAGGAAACCATATAAATGCATAATACAGTTGTAATTATACTAAGTTGGAATGACGTACTTTTTAATCGAATTTCCAAACGTGATTTAAATTATCATACCAGCGACAGAGTATATTTAACTGGTACGACGATTCGAAATGCATATATTGTCGCAATAAACAGTATTGTATCTGAGGTTCAAAATATACTGCAGCCTTGTTTTTTAATATTATTTCTTATACATTATTTATTATGGATTAATTGTTATTTATTTGTTACTCGTCTATGAACTCTGATTTCATTAGGCACTAACCAGCTTGGTTGACGTTGCTGAAAATTCTGTATCAGCCTTTTCGCGATAATTTACTCTTCTTGCAAATTGGTCTTGTGGACGTTTGCAAACCAATTATTTCCTATTACGAAATAAAGCCAAGTGTCCTCCAAGTCTGATCCATATACACGTTCACTTATACAGCCACCAGCTGACAATTATATATCAGAGATAAAATAGTTCAGAAAATCTACGAGCAGCCATGACCGGGAATGTGTTTAACAAGGCCAAATGAAAAATGTCGAAACAGCCAATTACACTGATACAAAGAGTTCGTTCACTTCGCTAACTTTTTCCATCATTAAAATCTATATATTCAGGCTATAACATCATGTTTCTTTTTTCACTGTATACATGCTCCTCTTATCGCCCAAGTTGAATTAGTATTCACGGATGAGCAGTTACCACTTATGCTTCATGGTTTTATTGTTATCGATCATCGTATACGATGATTACGATCATTTTGGAGGATCTATATTGTGATAAGAGAAAACATTGATTGAGGTCGTGTTCATCGGAAAGCACCTAGGTAATCGAATCTCTCATTTATACTTTTCTCTCGTTATACATGGTGTCTGAAATATACATGTTTGATTAAAGGTATTGTATACTTGCGTATGTATTATGGCTTTCAATAATTTTTTTTATTTAGTCTCATATCGATAATTCTTTTTATTGACTTTCGATTAATTGAAAATATACTGATTATTTTTTATTATTGATTTTTACTAAGCCCACTGTACACGTATACTATATGGCTCAAGAGATATCAGTACGAAATTGTAGCTGAAGTAAATGCAATAATGGCTGGGTGTTCGTCTCGGTTCGTTAAAGGGTAATGGTGCATTATCACGCGCAGCTTTAACGAGCAAAACTTCGAATTACACGGGCAGTTCGAGACCAAAAGTTTTCAGCTTGCAATGCAGGAAACAATGGTGCATTATTGGTTTCTGCAGAGACTTCGAATTACTCTATGTAATACAGACATTTGGTACACGTATAAGGAAGTCAAATAATTTTGGAATGATTTATAACAAAAAAAATGATAACGGTGATAAATATTTTATCAGATTTATATTCGTGGTTTGATTGGATAATATTTTCAATTAGGAAAATTTAGGAAATTAGGCAATTGGTGGTCAAGTAGCCTTTTTTTATTAATGGGACCATCTATTATCATATTAATTTTAAAATTGCTTACCGTAGATAATATTTTTAATTTATCACCATAATCGGAATTTTAATATATTTTATAACATATTTTGTAATGTGGGAATGATAATTATATTAGGAACGTACGTGCACTATGATATTATTTTATGTGACATGTTGTCGTTAACTTGATGGTTATTAAATCGTCGGATTGTCATACAACTAGGTACCTGATAATATTTCGTACGAATTGAATTCTTCAAATTAGTCAAATAACATTTTTGCAGTGGTCCTGTATTTATTGAATATATATTTTATTATATCGATATTTCATCACGATATTTTTAATGTCAATCTAATGGTTGTTACGTGTGACTTATTCTATAGTTAAAAATTACATTCGTTCTCACCCGTATTAACCAGTACATCGTCAGTATTCCTGGATCTACGAGTTATACGGGATACAGCAGCCATGTTGGTCCAAACGTCTATATCACTGCGCAGGTATACGGTTCAGGCATACCAGGCTGTATATATGTAGTCTATGGTATAGTATATATAGTGAAATACAAAAGTAACAAACCTAGAAACATTGTCAGCTCCAGTATCCGGCTGCTAAAGTGTCCAGCATCTAAAAATCTAGGTCAGCCGTCTGACTTTCCATCGATAGAAAAAATCGGTCGGCCGCTCAAGGAATGGCTGCCATTCTACGTAATATATTGCACCAGGTATAGAATGGGTGTCAACCCTTCCGAGATTACCGTATGTAAAAAAATTTTTCCACGACCCGAGTAACTTTCTAATCCGTTTTCTACCCTTGTACCTATACCGCAATACGACCAGACTCACTGAGAAGGAATGATTTTGATTTTGTCCATGTAAAGTACAATATTTATTACATCGAATGACATCATTAATATATTTATTCGAAGACCATCTGTATGTACTATATAATATATATTATATATATCATATGATAAAACCTGATATTTTTATCACCCTTCGAGGTTTAATCAAGGTTGAAAAATGTAATTAAAATTTTTATCCGCTGTAACGATCCCTTAGTAATTCTATCAAGTTGATGAAAGCCTGTCGACTCGCTTGAAATCCATAGGAGCTTAAAATCGAATTTTATTCAAAGTCGCCACTGTTTGTTCGACTCACAAATTGTATTCTTCGTCATTTTACACATCCTATGCCACATATAAGGGAGGGACAGTTTTGTGTCACGGCCCATTCTGTAAGGTACACTTAATTTTTCGCTTTGGCGAACACGAATGAAGTTGTCGCTTTTCAAGGCTCGAAAGGTCCTATGAAATATTCATAAACGTCTCTATGCAAAACATCAAACCGTGCGAGGGTATCAACCCCATCAGCTCCAATTCCCAACAGCCAGTTGCCACCCTTGGTCATTTAACGAACAATAAAAAAAGCATCGCGCAGCCATTATTTATCAAATTTAGGAACCGCCTACCAAAATGTATACCAAGTACGAGCCAAAATCATTTTTTAAAAATAAATTCTGACTTGTTCAGTTTTACAAAAATTTGCGTATATCATTTATTAACGGTTTTAGATGATGGCTGATATTTTTCAAAATTTATATTCAGCTGTTTATATTTTTTCCCCCTCTCGTCGCTACATCTTACAAGCTGCATATGTACACCTGCGCTCTTAGTGCAAAGTAATTTCTACGGGGCTAATTAGGCATGGCGTCACTCTAAGCTTTTCATAAATCTGACCCGAAGGTTGTTTGGTATCCACCTTCTCCTTCGTTACCAAGTTAATAAGGCCGTATCTCTTGAGTGCCGATAGATAATGACGTCAGTCGTTTATAATACCAGCAGCACAGGCATTTATTCATTTAGTCTCTGCACAGTAGAATCATACACGATTATTCAGTACAAACGTACCAAACGAATTTAATTGTATCATGTAAATTTATAAAAATTTTCATAACGCACTATCGTTATCATTGCAAGACATGTGAACCAGATGCAATTACACTGTCCCATCTTACACGAGAGTAAATTTGTGCTTGAGTCAAGTTGATAGATTTACGCCAGGATCACTCCCTCTGCGAAACTATCTCAAATCGTCATTTTTCTTCTGTACAATCACAAAGGCCAATGTTCTTTTTTATGATAACTCGGAAGAATGCCAAAGAAGCACGAAAGAAGAAAAAAATGATGGAAATCAATAGGTCCAATAGAGATTGGTGCGCCATGATAAATTCGCTGGCACCAATCAGAGTCTCTATCCCCAGTCTAAGGTATATATATCTTGACGTATATGTATGTATCCATGTACATATCCAACTGTATACGTACCCCACCCACGAGACAAACATCCCAAGTAAGCAAAGCCGTAGCCCGTCTCTGTTATTTCATCCAGATTGAATTCCATCTCGCAGAGTCAGTTCGCCGTGTTTCTTCGTGGATATGAGACTAGGGGGTGAGTCCGGGGCTAAAAGGCGGCATTATAGCCGGAGAGGTAAGAGGTCACGGAAAACCAGGGGGACGGATACATGAGTGGGTTGGGAGATCCGGACTGTCAGAATGGACTACGGGGGCTACAGGACGCTCAGCCATGATAAAGTAAAACCGGGCTGAACCATGCGGAGAGTTTCAGAGGATTACGTTCTCGGTTTAAGTATGGCGGAATAGAGCAGTGAATGGCAGTGAATGGTAGCGAATGGTAGTGTATAGGAGTCTATGGGAGGACAGACCGTTTGCTTTTATTTAAGTTAGCCCATTCGGGTATTGCGTAGCAATTACATTAAAAGGCAGACGCCCAGTTAAAGGGAGCAATGGAGGAGCGATCTGGAGGGATGGAACCAAAGAGGAAATATTATTAATTTTTTATATACGAATATAATTTATTTTTTGAATTTGAAAATTCGAAATCATTTTTAAAAATCGTACGCGTTATTAAAACGGTAGGAGTAATGGAATGGTTTTCATTTAAAAAATTTCTTTGTGGGTCGTTACATTTTCGGGTAGTACGAGAAAACAGAGAGAATTTGTAAAAAGTATATCACGAAATCTTTAATCGATGAATAAGTTAACCTTTTCATTGTATAAATTAAAAGACATTCTTTGATTTAATATTCTCATCCGATATTAAGGTAAACACGTGGAACTGTCAAAGTGACATATTTCTTCATCAGTTAGTTGACTTTCTATATCTCACCAGAAACTCGTTAAACTATCGTGAAATCTCAAAGTGCAATGAAAACTGAATGATAATTGTTTTACGCTGTTTTAAACAATTAGACTTCCGAAGTGTCCATTTCTTGTTTTTATCACGAGTGCAATAAATTTTTTGCTCGAGTCTCACGGGAACATTTTCTGGAGAGATCTTTCAATATTTTTCGCAGCATGCCGTCCAATTTACTTGGCAACACTGTCTATACCTATACGTTAGGCTACGTAGTAAATAATAAAAAAAAATTGTCTCTAAATTGATTATTACACGTCGAGCATATGATATTTTACAATGTACCTTCATTCGTATGGCATATATTTTCACCATTTATATTCTGCCATAATTATTCGTAAAAACTCGACAACCTCTAGACACTTCGTCCGCTTCATTTGCATACTCTCATGAAGATTCACTGCTTCTCGTACTTGTTTTACACTTCTTGTACGCCTGCGCGCAGCTGGGAAGAAGAGTTGGTTACTGAGAAACCATAAGATACAGATTTGTCTCTTGCAGTACAACGTATTGTATTACACCGCCCAAGCTTACTGTGTAGTATTCTTATCCACTCTGTTCATTGTTACGATCGTACCACGTCATTCTATACAAAAGAAACGGGTTAGATTCTGCAAGAATTCTTAAACGGAATTACAAGTTGAAATATTTCTTGCAGTCTTTTATCTCTATAATTAGCGACTGTATGATCATCTCGGTGTACCAATCGGAATGGTTTCGAGTGAGACGTTCTTTTTTTTTTTACAAAGACATTGGCGACTTTTCATTCCCGTCGTAAATTCTTACGAGACGGCCACCTCGCGCAGTGGGACATTTTGTTTCGTGTCGCGTAAGAAAGTCACGAAGGACCCGAACGAAGGGCGCAATGAAATCTTACGAGAATTCCACGTAGATATAGATGGTAGCCCGTATACTTTGAAGGAAGGAAACCATCTTTATCGTGTCTTCATCGGATACCGAAGAAATCTAAAAATAATCCATGGCATATATGTATACATATATGTATATAACAGTTCAACCAATCGCCTCGAAGCTGGACAAAAGATACTCCGTTGGGTACAAGATGGGCGGAGTGTTTGTGAAATGTGAAAAAATGGATTTTGCAGAAAATTATTTCACGATCTGAGATGGGTGAGGGGCGTGGGGAGTGACAAAAAATTTTTTCAAAGAGGGGAGTGTCGTATTCGTTCTCACTGTGAATTAAGGGATAAAGGAGAGAACTTCGAGAGTGGGAAAAGGACCAGTAGTTTCAGGGACGTGCATCGGAAGAGGAAGAATGATATTTTTAAAAATTGTTCGAAGATACCGTGGGACTGTATTCTTAGAAGTGATCGTACGAAATACCGGTATTTACAATGTAGCTGTACCGCATTTAAAATATTATCCATAATATATAGGAGCCGCCATGTCGGCGTTGAAGTGTTGCCACGGGATTGCACGCATAGTAGAGCCTGCAAGTATTTAATACGTTTTGGCGCATAAATTGACGAGTATATGGGGCATTATGGAGTGGGACACCCGGGCCGCAAAAATCCCACTACTCTGACGCCAAGCTCATTGTCTGCCTTCCCTGAAACTCATGATCTTTTCCTGCATCCTTGTACGTATAAATACACCCTTGGTAGCTTCAACGTTCCGGGAAGAAAGGACCAATTTATTTATTTGCCCTGCGAATATCCCACCTTTTTCTATTCTCCGCCATACTTAGTCTTCGTTTCGAATCTTCCTTTACTTTTTTTTTACCCGATCCCCAACTTCATTCTACGCCACCTCCTTCTTCGCCCTTTGCACCTCTTTTCTTAACCTTTTGCCGACTGACGCATCCTGACGACTCCAGTCCCCACTATTTTGCCGGAATACATAAACCCGAATGTATACGTGTTCGGTTTCATATTTTTACCATCAGAAGCTCGCGTTCATTTAACATGTCGGTTTATGCGCATGCAGATACCCAGACTCGGCTAATGACGCAGTTTCCGACACTTCATCGTTTTGCCCGCTTTATATGACTCTTTTATATGGTTAAATGTCAATCGTTTACTGGCTAGGTATAATCTCTTTACGATAATTTCAAGTCGATCCAAATGGGCTGTACAGAAGTCAAATTTGATCACGTCTGATTCTCATGGCACTGTCAATGACTATTGTACAGTAGGAAATTATCGCGATTTACATAATTATTCCTGACAAGATAAATCCTCATTTAGATGCACCAATCTAAGCTTGCATATAGAACCGACGAGTGCATTGTGATATTGGTGGCAGTATTGTGAAACAGATGCAAGGCGCTTTAGATGCATACATAAATTCCCATGATCCTCTGGGCTATATGCTGCATTAAACAGGCACATACTTAGTCCATATAATACACGACAGATGCAGGTACCAGTATGATATCCTTTTACAAGAGATAAGCATAAGAATTTTTTATTTAATTTATTACTTATTTAATTGTATACTTATAACTAATTATTATTGATTGCCACGTGAATTCTGTATGAATATTGCAAACTTTTTTTACTAGAGTAACTGTAGGTTATGAACTTTCTCACAGGGTCCGTTTTGAAATGAAAGATCAATTCTTGAGAGTATGCTACTTCAGGTAACTCCGGATGGATCGGCAATTATATTTTCTTACAGTTCTCGTAGCTGTGCCACGTTCATTTTCAACGTCAGAGAAAAATCGAATGATAGCTTCGACCAACGCAACAAGATGCTGGTTACAGCCATTAGCTTAATAAAGATACTTCGTTAAGCAGTTCACCGCGATGCAATAGCATTCTGAATGCCCTCAGGATACCTACGAAAAGTACAAAACCAAAGCCTTAGGCTCGATTTCCAAGTGCCTAGAACGACTGCTCAAGAGTTAACAATGACTGTTCATGGGAGGGTAATTGTGGGTAATCGTGTTGTGTGTACAGTTGCTACAAGGAGGCGTCAAGTTGACGTGGAATAACTGATCCCTTTGCTGAGATAATAGCTAGTGTTCCCAGAGGTACGTATAAGAACGGAAAGAATGGTCAGTGTTCGGTGAACAGTCAAAGTCTTTACACTATTCGCCTTTACACAAGGATGAACTGAGATGAGATAATACAAAATTAGATTCTAGTTAATAGTTTTCTTAATATTTAAATATTTTTTTCCATTTTTGTGTAATGGAGAGTTCATTCGAAGTACTGCTTTACGGTAAAGTGCCGTTCATTTCTTGTCGAAATTTCGTTTGAATGTAAGTCATAAGTATGATGATTGAACAAGAAAAGAGTTAACCTGATATCTTGTTTCCGGTTTTTTATGAAATGTCTATTCGCACGGACGAACATTTTAAGATTCTACATAATTGCAACAAAGCATTTCTCACACCTCATCGGCAGTGATATAGCGGTAGGCTGTAGAGCATTCACGCATGAGTTGCCTATCGTCCACAGAAATATTTCAAAATTCCAAAGAGTCTTTCACGAGATTGTCATGGGTCACTTTTCCATGTAGTAACACGAAACTTTGGAAATTCTTGAGAATCCTCGAAATTCCTTGTCAAGTACCTCTTTACGACTATAATAAATGGCATCTGTAATAATTGTAAGCCCGAGGAAGCACTTAGAGGCATAGAAAAAAAGTTCCGACCGAATACGAGATAATTCTCGAAAAATCTCATACCCAAAACGCCATACCCCAGCAAAACGGCTATAGCCCTGCCAAGCCCCAATCTATTAAACAATCTCGAAAAGAGTTATAATTTAACATTGAAAAATCTAGCGACAATATAATCCGTCCGTATCGGAGGGCGCCACCGCACAGTGGCAAGACATCCTACAGAAGCGTTCCTGGTCTCTCCTCTTTTCTCTCTTCTCACTCTCCTCTTTCTCCTCTCCTCCCTTCGCCCCACCCTCGCACAACTATTCACCCTCTCTCTCCCTTCTCTGGTGTCTCCTCTCCCAAGCGCCGCGCCCATACCGATACCTCTCTACGCAACGCATACGAACGATACCGGCTCCTAGTAGCTCCGTAGTCGGGCGAGACAAGGAGAGAGAGAGTGAGAGAGATCGTTAGAAGGAGGAAGAAAGAGAGTCAGAATGAAAGAAGGTGCGGAAGGAAGAGGGAAAGCGCGTGAGAGAGGGCGAGGCCAAAAGGGGGAGTCCCATGCACGGTAGGGAAGCAAAGAGAGCCTCGGAGAGCCAGAGAGAGTAGGGTGTTCGCAAAGTGTCCCTAAAACTTTTACAATCGCTCGCTCGCTCGCGCGCTCCGCTAGGGCTATGCTTGATGGCGTATCTTCCAATGTGAGTTGCCCATAATACTAAGATGTACGGCTGCGCCGGTAGGGGTCTCGTCTCACTCACTTACTACCTTATAGTATAGCAAAGCCAAGGCGTATAGTACCGAACGCCGAACGGTGCCATCGCCTTCGCTGCATACGCCGCATTCTAGTCGCCAAATTCTGCCAACTCGCGTTACACGCGAAATCAGGAACAGCCTTTGGCACCGGAACCGGCAGAATCAACTGGTCCGGTCAGGCAGTACAATTCTAGTCGTGCCTCATCTTGAGCGGTCTGCTTGTCTGATCTCTCGATGACGTAAGTTCGTCAGTCCGGGTACGCACGGAAATTCACGAATGTTCACGTGAGTTCACGCATGTTCGTATAGGCGAACAGTGAGTGTCGCGGCTATTTCTGTTTGTTCCGATAGAGTATACGTACTGGACCTCGTGCGCGATACCAGGCTGCTCTTGTTAGTGATGTGCCATTCCGACGGATTTTTTTCCTTCTTTTTCTCTCTAGGGATTCTATCGGGTATTTTTCGAAACGCGGTTAGTTTTTTGTTTTTGGTTAATTTCTGTGCTTTTTTTCCCTGTATTTTTTCCTTCCTGGTGTAAACAACGGGACGCGAGGTTCATCTACTTCCGCTGGCTGTCAGGCGCTGCGCCATCACTGAGACTATGGTAAGCAGAATGCATGCTTGTGGTGTCCTTGGATGAGACGTCGCGACGGCTTTCGCTGGCCGTCGGGAAAATCGTTGTTAGTGACGTGTGTCATGCTTCGTTATTGACAATGATTACTAAGCCTGTCAGTTATTTTTTATTCTTGTCCCACTGACTAAATTTATTCTTACTATGATCTACGGGACGCAGAGCGAAGTCTGAAGCGTCAAAATATGTTTTCAAGTCTTAACTAACCTCAAAAGCGAATGACAGCGAGTTTCCTGAAAATAAGAAGAAGAAAAAACAAGAGAGTTACATAATTATATTTTATTGTAACAGACTTAAGAGTATGAAAAACGTTCTTGTGTATGGTAAAGATTTTTGAATTACCTATATTTTGACACGGTTGTCCCTTACTGAGCAACAAACTGGAGATTATCCACGTATCTTTGATTCTTCTCATGTCTGTCTCCTGCTTCCGGTTACAGGGTCGTTCATTAATTCATTTCGAAAGATTCCTTAGACACACGCGGAGTGTAAAAAAATTATGGTAAAGTTCGGGAAGAAACGAATCAAACTCGACGCGCTTCTAGGTTTCGTGGAGAACTAACCCAGCGCGAGCGCGTCACGAGTTAATTAACTGCCTTCCCGGCTCTGCTTACTATACGCACCTCATCCATGCTCTTGAAAGATAAACGAATGTGGTAGCATATAATCAATTAGCATTATTTTTCTGCAGAGGTTGGTATATACCTCGCCCGATTAGAAGGTGGTAACAATGGGCGGCAGTGCTGTTGGCAAAGGGCATAAAAGGGTGAGATGCATTGAAAATCTCATGATATTTCAGACCGATGTTGCGCTGCTGAGCCATGGTAATGTTGGCTCCAGCGCCTCTGGTGGGGATTTCGTGAAATCGATTGGTTCAACGGCACTAAAACTCATGGCCACGCCCATCTTTATCCTGCGCGCCAGCGCCATTCGGTTGCATCTCAATGCAATTTGAAACTCTCTCGCGCAGCCTACTGAATAACAGACGCTGGTTCTCGTATCGACCTTCCATGCAAAATAGCAATATTATATATAGTGCATTTTAATCAATGTCTTAATTTTCAAGCTCTATGCTTTCTGAACAGAATATCGTACTTGGCTGAACTTGATACTTGATTCCGATCAGATGGTGCAATTTTTGAAGTATTTTTTTACTGACTGGCTTCCGATACTTCGCAGTTGAAAACGATGTCACTTTTAATATGAATTTTTGGTGTTTTTGGAAAATCAAAGATTTGATTTTTTATACGATATCAACGCTTAGGTAGGTCCCTTTCTTTTAGTTATTTTCATTCTGGTTATATATGTGTGGGATTAGGAATTTGCTGGATCCATGTATTTTACGTTTAGTCGCGAAATTAGTAGCACGATTGAATAATTATAAATAAAACTGTCTTACGAAACAGAATTATGTATGTCAGAATGGGGATCACGCTAACGAAATTTATATTGAGAGGATTGTTGAAATTTTATTTTCAACAGGTGGCAAGTTGCTATGGCTGCCGTCGGCATGAAAACGTAACGTATCGTTAACGGGCTTATCGCCAAACGTTCTTTTTGAAAATTCGATTTTCTTCACGTTTCCTGATTTTCAATTGTGAATGACTTATTGTATACTATGAATGTTAAAAAAACTAATAAGAATATTGATTATCACTTTACAGCTGATTTGCTGTCTTCTCGTATTTGATGCTTGATAAAAATCATTTTTGTGTATTTCCAATGTTAAAAGCGTATTCCAAATTTTAGTCTCACCCTGTATATGAAATACCGAAATAATTGCAATTCTAATGATAAAATTACATACAACTGTTATAGCGTCCACTCATTTTTGTACTGTCCATAAAATCTAATAAAACCTAGTTAAGATACGTGACTTTTTTTACTATTACTATTTCACTATGCTTTCTGCAGTAATGCTTAGTTGCTAACGAGTCCATGATAATACACATGTAATTAAGTAGTCGACAAAGTATATGTTTCATGCGAGTATCCGTGTTTACAAAGTACTGATACAGGTATACAGCATACAGGGTAATAAAAGAATAAAGAGTAAATTGCCCGGTATCAGATGAACGTATGTAGGCACTGAAGTGGCTATTTAAATGTTACAAATCATGCGGTGTTATTTCAGCTCGACTACAATGTTAAGAAAACATGACGTTATCATGATTTGCCTTTCAAAATAATTCTTACACTTCCGTCGAACACACATTGTATTATGCTTACTTACCTACTTCAAAAAAAAGGGACGGATTAATAAGGTCAATAAACTTTATCCTCAGTCAAGTTACGTTACAAAGTAATGCGAGTTGGATACAATTGTTTCTAATGAAATTTTGAAAAAGTTACGATATCATGTATGAAATTGCACACACAGTATAGGTTATCTTAGAAAACTTGTGAATCCTTCAAGCAACGAGGAAGATATATTCAACTTGGCTTAGTTTCCGGCTTAGAAATACAGGCTTGGAATTTTGTTTGTTTGCCGAGTATTCTTGCAGCACGCTTTCTCTTTGAGGGTAAACACTTTCCATGAGGCTGTACAAATTTTTTCTATCTGTCTACGTGCGCGTTAGGGATGCAGAATGAATCCTTGTCGGGAGAAAGTAGGTTAGGTCCGTAATTTTCGACTCGTTTTTATATCTACCTGCATCCTCGGGAAAGGGATGTCTCCACAATGGTTCTTCTACATTGTTGACTTTTATGTTTCACTATGTTACAGTTGCATTCGAAAATTTCGAAAGTAGCGAAACCTACTTACTAGTACAATATTTTTCGAAAATATTGAAACGTGCATATCGTGTGTTTGAATTAATTTAATTTATTTTTCTGAAATACTTGTCGATTTTAATACAAGTAATATTGCAGTTTAACACTAGACAATATATTGGGTTTTCCGGAAAGTTCGTTCCGATTTTGAAGGAAAATTTAAACGCAGCTCGTGCCGAAAATCGTCACGAACTTTCCGGGCAACCTAATATATTGACTAATTTTATTATACAGATTAGTATGTCTAACACCGTACATCGGCATTTAGATAGGTGCAGAATTTACACAATTTCACAATGTTTCGGCAAAATAACTTTGTTCAGATACATTTAATTATTACTTTTTTATCGCACGTGCATCTTATGCAAATTACAGAGGCTACGTCGATGCACTCAGCATCCGTTGGCCTGGCTGGTTATCCTTGAGTAGGGGAATGTTAGAAGATACACAATAGGATGAATATAAATGGCGTTGAGATACTGAGAACTTTGTCTGTTCCTGATTCCAAGTATATAAGGTGCCTTAACATGTATAGATTACAAAAATACCATATAATCGGTATCTTGCGTTAACAATTTTTTTTAACAGTGGTTTCTATGCCAACCACCCGTATACCCTATGCAGTGAATAATACTATTGTTGAAAAATATTTTATTCAACGATTATTGAATAGCCATTAAAAAGATAACAGAAATCATCAATCTGATTTTATTGAAATAATCGAAAGCGGTATATTAATTATTATAATACTATTTTACTTAAATGTATCAGTATATTCACTAGATGCACGAAGACACAAATTGATGTAAAATTGTCTAGACATTTACAGCGTGTCTACAAGGCGTAAAGCGCTACATGTTAAAACCATATGTAAACATGAATTATCCATTGAGATATTTTAGACGTAATTGCATAAGTGAATCCTATGTTTAATATGCAAAGATGTAGGAAGCGACGATTAGTCACGAGGAATAATGAAAGTCGAAGTAGTTAAACGTGTAACAGTAGAAAAGGTGTCCGAGCACCCTTTAAGGTGTCCTTTAAATTAGCATCTTCCTGGCTCGAATTAATTACCAACGACTAAGAGGCTTCCCAGTTACCAAGTTGTGGTCCTTAAAGCCTTCGGAGTAAATTACTTTTGAGGCACACGGTATAATGTTAATTTTTACAATCTATAAAAAGAAATAATGACCCCGTTGATATATGCATATATATACTTCCAAAAAATTTCTAAAACGGCCAGTACCAATCTCGCCCCCCTTCCCCCGCCACCTTAACTCTATAAATACTATCAAAAACAGCATCTACTACAACAATGATGGAAATTGCCTTGATTAACAATACGTTCTCAAGCATCCCCTAATCGTATGCACAATAGAGAGTGTATCGAGCAAAGGGTAGTAAAGCGTCTTATTAACGTAACCCGTATGGCAGTACCTCACGTGCATAGTAAAACAAGAGCAGTACGCATGTACATCCTGGGGGATGAAAAAGTGGAGCGTCACCCGTGCAATGTCGGTACGGTAGAAAGGGTAAGAAACAGGGTGAAGTAGGAGAAACGTGAAGATAGCGTACGACTTCGGGAGAGCAGGCGTGCATCAAGAAAGCAAAATAGGGGTGGTACAGCAGTGGTAGAGGTTTTGTGTTGCAATCTCGAAGCACAAGGGTACCAACCTAGAGAGTCCTAGGAGCAATGCTAGTCCTTATACGTGGCATGGACACTCCCACACCTATGGAAGAACGACGGCGGGCGAGGGTTGTAACAGTTGACTCCACGGGGTTTTATGGCGTATCCATCTCGCATGTTGCCGCGCAGCACGAGGGGAACGTAGCCAAGAGTGACGTAGGGGTCAGACTCACAAACGCAAGCGCAGTGACGTTCGCGAGCCTCATGAAGCACATGGTCGTCCCATGGACTCTATTCCGCGACACTTGGCTGAGTTTGCTAGCCTGGTTGCAGCCAGGTCCAAAACTCGTAAATACACTGAACCGGGCTTACGGTTCGTTTCCACGTAGACGACGGCCACCCCTTTCTTCCACGCGATACCACGGCATCCCCTACGGGGATCCGCAACTGACCTACGAAACTGCGACCCGCGCCTCAGGATGTCCTGACTCGTGTGCGGCTCCTGACGCGTCCCGGAATTTCTCACCCTGACACATAACCTCTTCCTTATCTTGACGTCCTCGACACCGGTTTTCACCCTGCGGGACGTCAGCCGGGCTCTCTCTCATGGGTTTTACACTTGTTTCCACGTTTCTCACTTATTCTCAGATTGTGTCCTTGTTGTACGTTCTATGCTACACCAAGATATCCTTTACTGCGGGTATCGTGCTTGTGCCGTGATTATGATGTTGCGTTGCGTGCCGGGTCCACCACAGTGCCGGTGCCCATGGGGATGGGGCTCATCGATCCATAAGGTGAGTTCGTGTTGGTCTTGCTTGTCTAATCAACGATCTTTTGTTCAACCCTTTATCATTTTCTAGCTCTCCTTATGCTCTTTTGTGCTTGGATTAAGGATCTTTGTGTGCTTCTTTTATTGCGATTGTTCTTTTTCTTTTTTATTTTTTAGCTTCGTTGTTTTGCTGCTCTTCCTTCTTGATCTGTTTATTTTTTTGTGCTTTGTTCCTTAGATTGTCGTTTTTTTATCTTGATTCGGGTCTATCTTGTATTCTTGCAATTTTGATGTATAACCCGACAGTTCTGAAATTTTTTTCGTGATGTAATCTGTGTCTGCGTCGCCTGTGTCGTTCCTAATGTTACTGTCAGTTCGCGAAGGGTTGTTACAATTTGCGGGAATGTTCTTCAAGATGAATATAGATATGGGTAAAGTGGAATACCTCGAAAATTATATTCTTTTTCTTTATCCAATTACAACTAGTATTTTAATGTCAATATTCATTTTCTGAATTGAATGACATTTTTTTTGTCTTGTATTTAACCAAATTTCGAAATCTTGGAAAATTGTCTTTTACACACCAACCGTGCATGTAACTTAAATTATCATTATAAAATGTCTTTTTTCCTAGTAACTATCATCAGCGAGTTTTAAAAGAATTTCATGTTGTCGGTTCCCTCATATAGTCGGGCATTGAACTTCGGTACAACTCCGGTTTTAAGCTAATCGCTTGGTCATCAGATTAAATCTAAAATACTTGATACCAAGTGTTATTTAATGCGGACCACCAGTCTTGGCATTCAAATAATCTTAACTGATGAGAGTGTTAAATTTCTTTTTTGGATTAGTATATCCTACCTTAATTATTCGGAAGATATTCTGTATAATAAAAGTCAAAAAAATTTGTAAACAAAGCATGTTTTGGTTAAAAAGAATGTGAAAAATATCACAATTCATGAGAGCCAATAAAAAGAGATAATAATATAAGAATTTTTCTTTTCAAACGTCCGTAATATAACTTTATCCTCGGATGTGATGATTTTATACAAACGTATGATTTTTAGCAAGTAAACGTATCTATAGGTATTTTAGATATTTTCGATCTTCTTGTTGAAATGAATTTACATGCAATCTCCGGGACTCACATTTATGAATGTTCGAATGATTATTAATATGCATTATTTCATGATCCACTGATAAGGATGTATTACATGTGCATAAAGTGAATGACGTGACGTCATGCGAGGAAGCGTGCAGCCTCGACGTTAGCTAGACGAGCTTTTGCGTTAATCATCCATGTCAGCTTATCACGTGTCATCAAGTGCATGCGTCGTACGATAAGAACCCTGCAGAAATAATTAACGTTATATCGAGTAAACACGCAATCGAGATATATATATATCCTTTGAGTAAAGATGACCAATACGGAGATGAAATAAAAATACGATATCGGATTAAAAGTGTCTTCTCGTGAATGTACCAATATACGTCACATTTCTTTTCTACCTTATGTTGACCGCAGCTTAAACTGCTGAAATAAAAGATACGTATATCTATTTTTGTGATCTCATAAAACTCAGTGAAAATTTTATGTCGATTTTGGTCATTATCGAAATCTATAATCATTAGAATGGCATATATTGTCAGGTTTATGACGAAGGTTTCTTGGAAATGCAAATCTTCTGCAATGACAAATTTTTATAATTCTCTTATTATTATCGTGTAACAAGACAAGAATATTTTTACGAATAACCAGTATCATTAAGCAGAATTCCAGGGTTACGAAGAAATCATTAAGGAATGTATTTCAAGCACGAAACTGTCGATCGTGAACTGCTTCTTATAATTAAATAAATTTTTTAAATTCTTGAAGTCGATGAGTCGGTACTTAAAAAAATACAGAGCTCCAGAATTTCGCTCTGTGCTGTTTAATGAAGAATTTTTTTTACAATCACATCACTGTATATCTTAATTATATTTTCAGTTGACTTCCTTACAAAACGCCTTCTTCACTTTAACATTACTTATTATTTCAATGGGTCTAATTACTTGTCTGGTTCAACAAACTGCTCGTAATGACGTATTGCACGGTCTGTAGATTCCTTTAATGACAGTACAATTGGCCCCGGAAGGTGGGAATGCAAGATGGCTACAATTTGCAATTTTCCTGTGCAAATGTCGTCGTAATTATTTATTGTGAACTCGTGATTGTCACGTGTACATTACGATTTGCATAGAGTGAAAGATAAAGAGAAAATGATAATAACGAAAACATAGCTACCGAATGGTAATTAAAAGTTGACATGGTAATCTGCATTTTTATAACTGCATTATAAGTAGTGACAAATTGCGAGTTAATCATTGATAAAGAATTTTTTCTCGAACGCTAAAAGCTAGTCGACTGTGTACGAGAATTCTCAATTATTAAAATACGTTTTTTCGGACCCGTGGCTAATTGTATGACAGGCGTGTCAAGTCTAATTACTGTGAAATAACATGTTATCTATAAGACCTCTAGGTGTGAACGAGGATAAGGTTGCTAATGGAGGATGATTTAAGGTTAAATTAAATGGGGCTGTTTTTGTTTAAAAAATAATTAAAATTTTTGTATGCCGGTATTATATAGGTCCAAAAAATTCTGTTAGAAAACAGTGCTGACAGATTCTTTTTTATTTTGAATTATTACTTAGCAATTTTTGGGCTTATGTTTATTTATTATATATTCGGTAGCACTGACGAAATAATACACTAAAGGCGAATTTTTTAATTTAATATTACTGTTATAATTAGTTCATTCGAATAATTGGACATACAAATTATCCAGCAGATCTGCAAAATTTTTTACTTAACTTTTGGGACACGAACAGTTAAATTTTGTGTGCGGCACAAGAGTTTAACGCAGAGGCGCCAGATACGGTAGTTATGTAAAGGAGATAGATGTAGACTGAGTTCTGTGATCTTGTCCTGATGGTACCTGTGGGTTTCCATTTTACAGGTATACCTGCGCCAATGACTCCATGGTGTCCCATCAGATGTCAGCACATTACAATAATACTTACTATTGAAAATCTGCATTTCTTTTCAATTCTATGTTATTATTGTAATCTGAGAGACAATATTTTATATATATTCTTATTGTAAATGTGCTTTTCATAATAAAACTTTTTTTTATGTTTGATGCAAAAATATTAAATTAATCAAATAGTTCGAATACGCACTTCGTTCATTTTATTTACTCTATTTATTTGATTTATTGAATATACATTTTGATGTAAGCCTCAATTAAACTTAATGCAGTTCAACAAGTTGTTTTCGAACGAGTTGAAGATATCCCGCGCAATTTCAAAAAGTTCCGTCAAAAATAGTTGCAGAGGGTTCGAAGGGCGTCAGCTAGGGGGCGCACAAGGTAAAGAGGTGTACTGGGCCGTATCCCAAGGTTTTACGATTTACGCGAAGAGAATGGAGTGGGGTTGGAGCGGGTGTAACTGCTTTGGATGCAATAAAACTTTTAACGCCTTCGCGTCCAATAAGCGTGACGTCCACGAGGTTTTATACGGGGCGGTACCGCGCGGCCATTACGCGGTAACGGTTGAATTCTAGTACGCGATTGGTCCACTAGGTATCATGGCTGCCGTCTGCCTGGGTCTTCCCCTACTTCTCCATCCGTCTTTTACCCTACGGACCATCATCCCTCCTACTTACATTGCCTAGTCACGTAGGAAGAGTACAGAGGTCGGGTTGCATATTGGCCTGCATTCAGGTGCAGTATCAGTATCTATGTATATTTGAAATCTCTTAACCAATATTCTTTCAAGACAGATAGTTATAAATACATTTTTACATACAGACATTGTTTATATTGTTTATCATTATGAGTATGCGCTTACAAAATAATAGTGCTTCATTAATATACAATTTTTCGTATAGTAACATTAGCAACGAAACGTCCTGCTAAATTTATACTCATTCATCCAACAAGTTCATTCACTGTATTTCCTAGAGGGTGTCTCTGAGTAGTTGGGAGTGGTAGGCTTTTAGTCGTCATACGAACCACTCATGTCGGTAATTCATACCGCTACCTACTTTACCGGCCGAGCAGATGCTGCTTCGCCTCCCTGGCACCTACAGCAACCGACGAAAGCGTCCACGCCGCCGCTACTTCCAGTGCAGCCAATCTTATTGGGTTGTTTATCGAGCAGCAATAAATGTCGTTTGATGGCGATCATCCCCTTCTACATTTGCACTACCACTTTCATAGTGTACTTCGAATACTCCGGGGAAACAGTACATAATATCCATCAGTGGTTCGCTGTAAAATGTTGGTTGGTTACAAATCCATTAAAATACGAAATAGTCTTTACCATAGGCATAAAGTTTGCACATGCGATTTGAATACAGTGGTTACTAAGATGTTCCTTCACGAAGGTAGTCTTGCTCAAGAATTCGCCACATTCGTAATCAGAATTCGGTATATTCATATATATTTTGTTCATCGTTGAATGTATTGTGGAATCTGTGTTCTGTGTTCTGTCGGGTAGAATGTTTAGATGTATAGTTCGTTACAACGCAAAATTCTTGTTAGTAGCGTACAACGTGTGTGGTCTGGTCCAGGAACGTAGCTACTCGTGGAACCTTCGGCGCCTTGGTATTCTTGGCTGGATTTGTGAAATAAAACTCTTGGCAAAGCTCCCAAAACGCAGGTACAGTCACCCATAAAAATGATATACATATACATATTTGTGGTTTTGAATGTTGGTCAAGTTTGTAGTACATGTAAATTCTCTATCGTTATTTCATCTTTTATCTTGCCATTGAATTGTTGAGATAGTATTTTATAACATATGTATGTTCAGAATCTTTCAACAGAGAATAATAAATACGAAAGTAATGCATGTATCGAAAAAATTACAAATTTCTGAAGTAAAATTAGTTCGTCTTATAGAAACTCCATGCAATAGCGACAGCTGGAATGAAGCTGAACTGCGTCCCAGTGTGAATCAGGTTCCAGCTGAGAACGTGATGCCGTGTCCGACGTCACATGGCGGCCATTATTGATATAGTGACGTAACGTAGCTCCATAGCTCCGTCGGCAGTCACTCTTTCAACCGCGTTTAAGTACTTTTACTAACGATTCCAGCCAACGCGACAAACCATAGAAATACCTCCAAAGAATTTTCCACTTCCTACCAGATCGAAATGAATGAAAAACAAAACAATTCAGTTACACTCAATCAGAAGTTCTTATATTCTTCACTGCAAAAGTAATGTACTGTTGAACATACGTGCATCCTATTCTATATCAAAAACCAGTGCTACTATTATATAATTCAACACGTATTAATTCTCTTATCCGCTACGAAGATATTCTACAGAAACAATTAATTATACTGCTTTATTTTCTACTGTAATTCTAGATTAGGTAAGTCACTTAACCTAAAAGCATCTTGCAACTATGTCCACTATACTTCCGGGGTTTCGTCAAAGATCATTAATTAGGAATACATGCAGGATATAAACTGATAAACCTGTACTATATCTACGTGCTATTTTCATTTTGTCATATTAAGCTAGCCGTACTTTTCTTATATCCAAAAGCACTAAAAGCGTAAACATCTCTCTTTCTATCAACCTAAGTGTAGTCCAGTTTCCTTTTACGAAACATACTTGTATGTACTTTATCCAAAGAGATACTTGTTCTACTATCACCAGCTTCGTGTAAAAGTACATATGTATGCACGGCTGGTGTTTATCGTAAGCCATGTACTTACCAGTGGAGAGAGTGCTAGGTGTCTTGCTGAAATGTCGATCTAGCCCAGTTCAGCTTCGACGAGATACGGTGTTGCTTCGATCAGTTGAGAAATTTCATTTTTGATAGATTTTTATTAACGTTTAGCATGATTAATTTAACCTTAATTTCTATTTCTATAAGACCCACGCTGTCCATGCTATGGTTAATGTTTCTTTCAAAATTCTTTTTGGCAATTCACAGTGCGTTCACGCATGCGTGCGTAATAGTCGTTGTGCAACGTGTGTTATTGGCCTGCTTGAGAATTTCGTTTATACTCATGACGTCTCCAAATAACCTCGTCTGTTCGATACGAAGGTTGGTACTATTATTTTCGATTTGTACCACCCATTGGGAATACTTAGGTGGACTTAGGTGGCAACAACCCTTCCCTATTTTATTTCCTAGAGATACTCTACTCTTATTGGACAGTGAGTCCAGAGATTATGCTACTGGGATGGACAAGTAGTAGGTGCATGGTTTCTGGGTAGTGCTCGTTTGGGTACAACCGAGAAATTTATTGTCAGGGTTGCTTGTTTTGCTTTAAGTAGTACATTTGTGGACTCTGGAATTCCTTGGTATTTTCTCCTTTCAATTTAATTTAAACCCTCGTACTTTTACCAAGGTGTATATTTTTTTCTCTTGTGCGCTACGTTTACCTAATGCTATACCCTGAGTCCTTGGCGAAAATGCGTTAGAAAAAAATAAGTATGGAATTCTTGGAAATTCGATGCACTGTTTTCGAGATGTCTCATCAATCGCTATTAATCGACTTGATTATGAATAATATAACAAGGTTATTTGTATCATTAAGGATCCTAGGAATTGGCATAAGTTCAAAAGGTGCTACTGTACATAATTTTATGACGTTTTTATCCTGGTTACGACAAGTGTGTTTCAGTTGTTTGCAGGACATAGGCAGACTGTTAGGAATGTAAAATTTTTGTAAACATTAATATTCTATCTGATATCATTTACAAATATCCATATAAATCACGTATTTATTGCGCATTGATCTAATTTATTACACTCAAACGTATAACTATACGACCGTTAACAAGATTTACAACAATTTCAAATACACTTTACAAATTGTTGACTAAACATGCAATAAAATTTATTATCACAAGCGTGTGATACTTTGCATAAATAATGTTTTGTCTTTCGTTTTAAAAAAGTTATTATTTATCTCTATTCTTATTCTTCGTGAATAAATGAATCCTTTTTACGTCATATTGATGCATCTCAAATATACGAAGCATGTGACATTTAATGGCTATCAAGGCCGAGTAAGCTAGAGTCATCCAACACAAGGCTGTGTAATTGTTCCGTGATTACTGTAAAAATATAAGTAGACATTAAAGACAAAAAATAATTCATCTAAATTCGTAATTAGAATGTGGACACAACTCGCGGATACGAAGTAGTGAATCGGGGGGCAGGTGCATTCCATTTTCAAATTACATTGCAATATTCTCAAGCACCGTTACACTGGTTGGATGATGTAACTAAAATTTCTTAAAAACCCTGTACCACTTCGCAATAACACATGACGCATCCATAAATATCCCTGCTGGCTATTACTATCAAAATGGCAGTATAGGACAGCTTCAAATCTTTATTGAGCCAATCAAAGAATTCTACTGTCAAGAAACTAAAATATTTGACGCATCTGTTGTTATACGGATTAGAATATTTCTATTATAATCTCTATCAGACGATCCTTTGATATATGTCGTGCAATTTATTTACACATGATATACCTTGATTATTCGTAATTTGACTCAACCCAATTTATCAATGCTGAGAATCGAGTCTTTATTGCAACGCTGCTGCCAAACCTTTAGCCAAGTTTTGATAGCCAGACAGTTTTAGTCACATCACGTTACAATGTCGCCATGCATAATCCTCTTCAAAGCTGTTGGTCATGAAATATTTTGCTGGCATGAATAAACCGAGTGCGCCCGACTATCATCCAGCTTCTTACGTCCCTTCTCGTAGCTGCTGTAGCAGTTGCCGGCCCAGACACATCTCGTGTTTTCGTTTTATTGCGAACACTCGGCCCTCGCTTGTTTCTCCCACGAAATTTACTCACACACTGCTGCTTAGACTGCACCTCGAGAACCTGTACAAGCTACTACTTTGTACGTGGAGGTTGGCTGACCTACGTGGTTAGTCGTGGAAGCTTCACGAAATGTCTGAAGACAAAATGGCGCTGATACAGAGATATTGCACTTTTCATGCTCGACTTTTCTCGCCCTCTGAGTAATGACAGAAGGAAATGGGTTTTCCTAGGGACTTTCTTACTTGTGTTTTATATGGCTTTTTAGGGTGTTCGAATAAAATATCTTAGAGCAGGTGCAATGTAAGTTTTACGGGTATCTATATAAGGTATGAGCTTGCTAATTACTTTTAACTGTCAAATTACAATTCATACTGATTTCTTTCATATTAGTATTAAGTGGGCATATACGTCGATCTCGAAATGATGATGGCTACAACCCTATTTATCTTGAAGAAGTTTAATTGCCCACACGGCAACTTCACAAGTGCCACTTTGCTTTTTATAGTCAAAGAAACTGTCATACGTATGTACTTGTCAGAGAATAATTATATAAATTAAATTAATCAGCTATTGATGAGATGAAAAAATTATCCTTTTTTTTAATACACAGTGCTGCGGGTACATGAATCTTATCTTATGCTCGCTAATAATAGTAAACGGGGGTAAAGGAAAGTTAAAATATGATCGAAGCGGCTCGTTTTTCTCTGCCGAGTAAGACTCAGTCATTTTCTGTCTCTTGAATAATTTCTGTCCCTCGATTGTCTACGGTTTTCGATAACCTACACGGTCATTATGACCGGGGTAAATATAGGCCTGATGCATCGATAATACGAAGAAGGGTAAAGCGTTAAACTCCCAGAAGAGGGTGAGCACCGAGGATAAATGCATGGTCACAGAAAAGGGGTGGTTAATTGCCAGTGAATATAATGAAAGTACTTAAAAATTGTACCAGGTTGTCCTACGACCACTTACCCTCTTTACCGAGATTGGAGAATTAGTGACTATTCTCGAGGGTTGTTCCGAGCAGTATATCAGATAGTAGCAACCGTGGACGGTGGTGGTAAACGTGGACAATTTTCAGGATGAAGCCTTCACGCAAATATTGTAGGTACGCCTACCGATATGTCCAAACTCGAACGTTTATGTCGATAGGTTTTCTAAGGGTATTTGGGTAAAAAATCCAATCTGTGGTAATGCTCATCCGCCGGCGCTTTGATCGGCCCCATCAGTGGCAACTCACCCCTTTATTTATAGGACCCACCCTTAACAACCCACACTACCAGGCCACCCACCGACCTCATCCGCCACTCGGCCTCACCGGAGATTGAGTAAACTTTCCATTTATTTGGCTACACCCCTTCCGCCCTCTACTCTCTCTCTCTCTCCTCATCACTCTGGCCCTTCGACCTTCTTACTTTCCCTATTTTCACCCTAGTGGCCGATGGCAGCCGTTGCAAAAAAAAACGTACCTTCTCGAATCTGCTGCGAATGAGAATAGAGTATTGTTGCGAGGTTTTTTGTGTAGGTTGAAATAAAAAAAATTGGAACCCCTTTTACCGTGAATACATTTTTACCACCCTCGCAATTGTATTTTTCCTTTCATTTTTTTTTCGTGTTTACCCTAAACTCGCGTTCCGGATTGACAAAAAAAGACGACTGACCATAGCCTTCTGCAAAGGTAGAAGCACCGTGCATAACGGTACCGATGAAATGAATTGCTGAAAGAAAATTTGGTTAAAAATGAAAAAAAAAGTAGTCAAGCCTATGAGAATTCAAAAACAGTTTTAAACGAATAAAATCTAAAGAGCAACGCATCAATAAACAATGTCTGCGAATATTCTGCACTTAATGCAACGGTGCATCATTTGTACCCATTGCAACGGCATCTTCTCTAGTTCAGTTAACGTCACTGTATGCCTATATCTACGTGCCAAGATGTAACTGGTAAGATCATCAAGCAAAAACATTACCGTGTGTATAAAGAATAACTGAAAAAGCTCTATATGTAAAGGAAAGAAGCTTCTTCATATTTTTTTTTCAACTCGATTGGTTTCACCATATTCTTTTTCGTATCCAGGAATCCTATCCAAGCATTTTCATCAGCCCCTTTCTATTTGCTCCTCTACTCTATTTGGCAGAGAGCCAGTCTTACCCGATTAACTTAGCAACGTTTCTACAGCGAACGACACCACGTCCCAAGTTTGTTTTGCAGTCACGTGCATACGATACAGCATATGTAATTCGTGTAAATAACACGAGTAAATCCGAAATCGTCCAATCCTCTAAGAATCACGATTCCAAAAGCTTACACGAAGATTCCCAATCAACAAGAGAATTCGAAGCGCATTCCCATATACACTGCAGCATCGATACCTGTACCATATGAAAATGGTGAAATCGTAAAGATGCATTTTTACGTTCACCACTTCCATGGCTGAAACTGGTTTTTGTGTTGTACTTTATGCCGATGCAAAATTCTTAATTAGTAATAACTTAATAAGTCTTAATTAGCAATAATCTGCAGAAGTCATTGAACTCATGGTTAAACACTATTTCTTGAAATCCGTTTATTTGTGGACTCCGAGCTTAGCGATGTCAATTTGATACAGTAGTAATTGGTTGTATAAAAGTGACATATGTTCAGAAGTTATTTTTATGGCGTTTTATAGCTAATATTATCTTGTACAGTTTATATCATTGCTTAACGATTCGTATTGGTTGAACAGATACATAATGAAACGACCATAAACACTGAATATGTGCATATTATAGATAAACGAATGTCATCCTACGGACTTGCCATTAATAAAATAAAATTTTTTTAGCAGTTTCCTTCATTTTTTATTTCTATCGTTCTGCCAGGATTATCTAAGTGATCGTAAGTTAAAACTTCAATTTGTAATGAATTCGATCAATTGACGTTTCTCTGTAATCGCAAATAACAAAAATCATAAAATATTTCAAACTTTCTCGTACAGTCACATACGCATAGTTACTTACACGGTAACTGTAACAAAAAAAAACAAAAAGGAAATAAAAAAAATTTTTATAGCAAGCACGAAGTCGTTGGGCTTGAACAGAAAATCATCTGCAGTAAAAAGTATAAGAAATAGATGTAAGGGTGAGTTGCCAAAGTAACAACGATGGCTGCTGATAAATACATGAGCCCTTATACATAGTTGATGTATATGTATAGTTATAGTATGTGCAACTGTATGTGTTCAGTCAACTACGTATGTATCTATCTCAATGGCGACGGCCAAGTCTCATTAGGTAGGATTCCAGAAAAGAGCAAGAAAACTTTCAGATACGGTGGACGACTTTAGTTGAAGCACATGAAAAGTTGGAATCCGCGTAGGAATTTCAAAGCAGCAAGTAGGGAGGGATGAGATATCGAAGGGTGAGGTATACTATACCTACATCGTAGTGGGATGAGAAAGGGTGCGGACGTAGAAAATACCTTCTATGTCGTAACCAAGACACCGGCTTCCTGGTTCCTAGTACAACGTTTTGTAGACGCAATATATGTATTTTGTACCTACATAGATAGTACGTATACCCTATAGCGAAATGCTAAACGCTTTGCTTAGAGAGTGGAAGCCATTTGCCTATGACGTCAGGCCTGAATCATTTAAGGGGTTCTTATTACGGAAATTTTATCGTGACAGTTTTCCACACCCACCCTTGGTATATTTCAATTTTTTGTTTTGGCAATTGAAATTAAAAAATAGAGTTTTCGCTTTTTCAAAAATAAAAAATAAATGGGGTAGTATACTGACTGTCTATCCCAGGGTATTATATTAACGAAGAAACATTTAAAGCCAAATTAATTTCAGTAAGTGTCTTAATACTATATCTATATAGAGGGAGGAAGTTAAGAAGATAGGAGATCTCGTGAAAAGACTCAAGCCTTTTTTCTTTCCTTTACTTAAGGGGAATCGAAATGAAAAATATTATTTCTGCTTTCTGCAGTTCTCGTCAATATAAATTGTATTGGGAAATCTTGATTTTTTTTCTTTACAGAATTTTTTAATATCTTATTTCCATTAAGAAGTTTTACGTACATTTTGTATTTGGTGAAGGAAGCAATTTAGTGTTTTAAGTACGTTTTCGAGCAGTTTCAGGGACACATATAGAAAGTCTTATGTGTAATATATTTAACAATGTCTGACGATCAGACGTTTTTACGGAAAGTCGTTCGAATAGGAATTGCTCTTTGCTGGGGCACAACGAGTTGAATGCATAGAAGAATCGCTATTCTGGCTACCTATATACGTTACACGTAGAATCTTCACTTGCTCGAACTTTTACAGCTATTTCGAACTCTGAAAACTGCTACATATGAATTTGAATCTTATCCGTTAAACGACGGTCCTAAATCAATGAAGGAGGATCTCAAGCTCTTCCGTTTAATCTCATTTACCATAATAAACTCCATTGACGTCCGCACTAACAGAAAGTGACTTCTCAAGAATTTTAAAAGAAAGGTACAAAACCCATCCACCCATTAAAAAATTGACCCGTTAAATTACCCGAGTAAAGGTGCACTCGGCCTAAGGTGTGGTTTCCATCGAAATCCAAGCTTCCATAAGCACAAATGGAAAAGAATCCATTTCGTGGAATATGGTGGAGCTGGTAAGAAAACTAGATAGCAGAATATAATTCTTGTATGTAGAGGGTGTTTTGAGAACGTACGTGCGCAGAGTAGATTGGCTCTACAGCTCTTCGCGTAAGGGAATGGAATGGCATTGCAAACAGAATATGATGTAACGTCCAGAAAAGGGCGGAAGTGCCGTAGTCGGGATGACGGAGAGTTTTATATAGAAATGGAATTGGCGATTCGAGAAAAGGTCAGGTTAGCTCGCGAGACAGTGGAAAGGGCAAGAAAGCTTAAGTAGAGTTAGGGACGAGATTCTGCATCGAGGTCACGTATCCCGGGGCCAATCTAATACACTCCGGAACGAAGCCGACGACGAACATCCGCTATGGTGCGCGGAATTGGACAAACCGCATGTCTGTTAGACGTCCAGGAACATCGGACACGATATACGTACGAAAGGAAGCTGAGAGAGATCCTGCAATTTTGTGGATGGCTGCCTCTGATGGGAAGTATCGTAAAACAGAGAAAAACGCGAACACAAAATCAGGTTGTTTTTAGAGACAATATGAGATTCCGTTTCATGTCGTGTTTCGTAGTATATTTTTTTTATGAAAAGCGGATTTCCGAAGTTCCGAATAATGAGCTTGACTTTTTTCTACTAAAAGCTTTCTATTATTAATTTTTTTAAATTATTTAAACTCGATATTATCCTCGCATCAATTACGAGCGCAATATGTAAAATATTTTAATTTAATAAACTTCCATACCCCACGTTAAGCTTTAATTTGCAAAATAAAAAAACTACTTATATTGATCTGTTGGAATTCTGAGAAAGAAGTAAATAATAATATCACGTACCTAACCTAGCGTATCAGTGCAGTTCTGTGTAGTAAAAGAAGTGCATCGCTGGCAAAGCTTCGTTCCTTTATCCTTAAGTGGATGAAGCTATTCGTATAATGACGAAATTATCAGATGATCCAGCCTTAGATACTGTCCTATTATCTGAAACATAAATAGTTGAAGGCGAATCAATCAACCCTGTACATGCAACGTATTGGAGCTTTGGCATGACATAGTCCTGCATTGAAAATTCAGTAAAGGTAGCATCGACGTATGCAGTCTTCTAAAATGTTGATAGATACATAGCTAGGTAAATATATATAAGAAGTATATATAGTTAAATACAGGAATTATAGCGACCTTAGCACGGTAGAAAGATAGATAAATAGATGAACGCTGAGAGGTCTGGTCGTTCGGGTTCCGACGGCGCCGCCATGATCTTTTCTCCTCTCTTCTCGTTCCGCACGAGAGAAATCGTGCGCGCGTCTCCATCCCCCACGGTCGATAGATAGAAAGACACCCCTCGAGAGACAGAGCAGAGGACCGCCACCTTCCACGGGCGTTTCGTCCGACCCTGGATATATCCTAGTTATCCTAGAGAACCCTCGGAATAACTGCACATTACGCCTACACGCTTCCCAGGGTGTCCTGAGCTACGAACCAGTACAGGAGCGAGATCATCATTTGGAACGAAATCGCGATTCCAGTTAACCAAAAGATCAGCTCGATTTCGGTGTCGTGTTCAGCAAAACTAGAGCAAAGAGAAGCTACCCTCTTTAGTTAATTTTTAAAAATCCTCCCACACGCGTTTCTATCCGACGGTTGCGATATTGGCTTTAGGACGTAAATATATCTGGATATCAGTTTCGAAACTTTTAGGAGGCTGCCGTTGCATTTATTGATAATGAGCTAATGGATGCTGTTGAGATTAACGTGACGCAATTTCATTAAATATATTATAAGATTAAATAGACAGTTTCTACCAAGAAGGAATCATAATGATTGTTGTAACGATATTTAGCCTCTATTAACGGCCATGGATGCTCAAGTGGAAATTTTTATTATACATCGCGCATACCAATCTCCATTATTTTCCACTTGATTGATCCACTCGCTTGGTATATTTAAGGTGGAAATTAAAACTCACGAAGTTACGACTTTATTCCAAGTTCGGACCTCCCGGGACGACATGGTCGTTTGCATGGATTATAAAGAGACGAGGCATACCGGAAACAGCTTTCTGGAAAAAAATTTGAATTATTTAATCTCCAGCTAAAACTTTCGAAATTTTTTTCTACCGCGTCTCCCTCCCCCCCACCCCATTTTTTCTTCGTTTTACCTTAAAGGCGACAAACATTCCACCCAGTAAGATATATCGTGGTTCTGTATACTCTTGGCAATCAAATAAAATTCATTTACTTCGTTTACCTCTTGTCCCAAAAGTAGTAGCAAAGTATGACTAGTTCGTTTATATTTTTCATATCTGTTATTCACATTTCAAGGATACCCTCGGTAAGAACAATATCATAGGATAATATTGCAGCAGCGACGCTACGAAAATCTGCACCAAGTAACCAGCGCACCAGGTGCAATTATCTTCGTCGTTCGGTCGCGAAGAAAATATTCCAGTATGCTCTAGGCTATCTCAACACTGCGGATATCCGGTCAGTTATTCTTCGTTTGGCCCCCTTTTCACCTCCTTCCTCTACCGAGGGTAAAAGAATTTTTCTCGTCGGCAAGTTATAGTGATTGCACCCCGTGAGTGCAACTTGCTGCAAGAAAGGAATATGATATTATTCGCGACGCTCATACCACTCTCTTACGTATATCCATAGTACATATGTATATGCATATATGTAGATGCAAGTATACCCGGTACGTGCGATGAAAGATACAGAGCAATATGGGAAAGATGCACTGTTCTGGAAAATGGAGCGCAACTTTGCTCTGTTTTAGGACCGCAAAATCGTTGGACAGTCCACGAGGGGCAGAAGTGTGGGACTGAAGTTTAATCCTGAATCTATCGAAGGATTTGCGAATACCCAACTAGATATTCAAGTTGGAAATCCAGGATCCACTGGGTTTGGACTTTATAGGCGATGGACTCTACTTGATTCTCTACTAGGTTGACCTTGCGACCTTTCCTATCCGCTTTTTCTATTCAGATAGGGAAAGGTTGCAGTGTATTTATCTGGATAAGAAAATCTTGTGGGAAAAGGGTATCCTTACATCGAAGACGTCTACATGGTGCTTTTATTCAATAGCAATTCGTTTTGAAATCTTATTCGCGTTTATATTGTATTCTTATCATGGGTACGATTCTGATTATGAATAAGGAGGAAAAATCTGTTTTTATAAAAAAACCACTATCGTACTGAAAATTCAAATCTAAATTTCAACATATTTTATAGCTTGGTTTCATCTCCACGGACCTAAGATAAATCGAAATTCTTAAGGAAGAATTTTCGACATGGATACTCACTCAGAAAAAAAAGACTCATGAGTCATGGCGTATTACCTACTCACGTGTAAGCGCGTGCCTTTCCCGTTCTGTAAGAGCTTAGAGAACTCAAAAGCACTCCGAGGGTTTATATCCTATATGCGTTTCGTGAAAAAGCGCGGGGCACCAAAAGATATGGATAAGAAGAATAAAGAGGAGAAAAAAGCTTTTAATTCGCCAAAGCTGCGAGAGCCTTCATACCGTGGCATAGTGAAATGGGAGTAAGTGTGGGGGGTGTATAAGGGGGAAGCAGGTTAAATGAGTTAGAGACGGTATGTATGGAGATAGAACGCAACTCCTAAAACTTAGTTCGAGCAACGTAGCTAGGATATAAGTTTCCAACTAATTTTAGGCTTTACCCCTTTTTACGGGATAGCTTGTAATAACCACCGCGGCATAGATTGGAAAGGTTGGCCTGCGATGGGAAAAGGATGAAGTGGTATGCGATGGGGGTCGAGTATGCTGAAATAAGATGAGACTACTATATAGTATATATAGCATAACATAGTATAGAATGGGATACTATTCAAGAGCATGGGATATGGAATAGAAGTCAAGAAGATACTAGTATGAAAGGTAGCAAAAGGTATATAGCAGGAACGGACCTATAAGCGTAGGGTAAGCTGGCTGTTTTGCTACGTTCTATCTATATCGTCGAACCGGAAAGGAATGGAGTTCTTTTAGCTCCTCCTACGTCTCATATCTTCACCAATGCGTAGGTACAAACTCTGATAGATACGCTGAGAGAATTTATAGAATTATTATGGATGCATTCGTGAACCTTTTGCAATAATAATAATAACAACAACAACAATAATAATGTATGAAATATTTTGTTGCGTTTTAATATGTATTTATCTCTTATGAATATATATATGTACATCTGTAATACATATGTCTTACGACATACCATTGGTCCTTTTCCGTGAATTCTAAAAATTAAAACCCACGGTATATTTCACCCTTAGAACCTGAAACTTCTTATTCCCAATTTCGTTAATGTCTCCATTGGTCCAGACGCGTTATCATTCACAGTGATCTAGCCGGCGAAGGGTCGAGCAGGTCTAAAAAGTATGGTGGCGTTTTCCTACGTCGGGTTGGCAAGGTTATCGCCGGAAGAGCAGTAACAGTCTTTGCGATCGTTCGCATCTCGTTTCGTCGCGTAGGAGTGTGCACGACCCTTTAGAACCTGGCCTTCCCCTTTCACCGTTCCTCCTCCCGGGGATTTTCCCAGGGACTAAGCTTCGGGAAGCGAGAGAAGGAACCCTAGGAAAACCCGGAGAGCCCGTTGGTTCAGACCGAATCGGCGAAGAACGCCATCAATGCAAATGAAGATATTACCACCCCTGCTTCTCTCTCTCTCTCTCTTATTTGCCCTCTTCCATTCCCCTAGCTGCTACCGAAGGTGCCTACCACCCACCCTTACCTTACTACCTATACCTATTCCTTCCTCAGACGTAGGTAGGTACCTACCTACCTACCTACCTAGTAGCCATACCATTTCCTTTCTCTGCTTCGTCTTACGACGCCCTCGTGACCTGGGCTCGAATCTTGTTCCAGTATATTCAGCCTTGTCGAGGCCTCATCGCGCACCCCTATCCTACGACACTCGAACTTGGTTCGTTTGCGCCCTGAACACGACACATGCTGTCGTTTCATTAGGATGCTCTCGAATTTCGTTTAGTGCGGTCCCAGGACGCGTACCCACTAGATGACGAACCTTCAGGATATCCTCGGCGACCTTTCATCCCTCCTACTTGGTAACGCGCAACAGTTAACTGTATATAGGTACCTCTTTACATTTATATCTCTTGTCGGATTCGCGTCTCCCGTACGTCTTTTCATGGGATTTACAGCTTAGGATGAAAATGCCTTTGCCGCTCCTGCGACAACTGGTTACGATTCTGGAATGGACCAGTGCGGAAAAAGATACGATAAGAATGAGAATGAAGATTCGAGGAAACGATAAGGAACCTAGGTTAAGAAGGATTCTTTAGCGATTTTTCTTAGTATTATTTACATTAACAATTTTTTCTTTACGTTTGGGAAGATATCGATATAAAAAGAAAACTGGATTTGAATTTTTGCTGATAAGGGACGATGCGAAAGGGGTTTCTAAAGTAAATGGATATAGATTGTGTGTAGTATACATGTATAGCGGATGAAACGATCATTTTCGATAACGTAGTACACAGACAGCCTGTATGCATAGATTAGCGTAATGGAATGTCTTTATTATGTGAACATGATGTTCCTATTTTTATGAAATTGAATAGCCAGTCGTAGAGTTTCGTGTTAGACGTCTATTAATTCATCTAGAAAAACAACTAGTTGTGACAGTTTGAACTGTCAGCGGTACTCTGCCGATAACAGCAATAAATATTTTGTCGGCTGTTTACTGTACAGCATAACTATTACTATAAATAAGACGAGCTGAACTTGTCATTGAATTATTTCTAGAAATTTCTATATGGGACTTCCCACGGGATTATTTTTAAAATATAAAAGTTCTCGAAATATTTATTTGAAATTAAAAAAATAATTGGAATATTATAATTTTTACAGCGAATTAGTATTTGATAATTTATATTCATTAATTTTTTTCGACACGATCGGTGCTGGGTCTATCGAACTTTTGAAGAATATTCTTTGGCGAAGTTATTGCGTGAGATAAAAAAGTTTCATGTTGCCAAATAGCGCACGTAAACATGGTGTTCACATAATTTTTTTAGGATGACGTCGCCGACAAGAATGTAGCAGTTACGTGGCTGGTGATGCCTAACGATCGAACCATTATGGCGGCGCTGCCAAAAGCCATGGGGTTACCCGCTATATGTATTCTATCGTGGAATTATGAAAATACGAGGGCGGTCCTTGGTACCCACAGAGCTTGCAATATTGTCGTCATTCCGAGACCGTAGAATCTTAACTAGGTCGCATTATCTTCTCGCCGTTGTTAACGACCCGTAAACTCTCTATTCCCATGGATCTAACGTTAAACTTAATGGCTGCTGACACTAAGGCCTTTCCAAACTTTAATCCTCGAGATTCGCCTAACATCGACTTACAATGTTCTCCGCGAAAATTTGCCTATGTATTCATACGTTAACGGAATATCTGTATAGATACAGGTACAAGCACAAATAATTTATTAAAAAAAAACAAAAACCAATGGAAAATCGCAGCACATATGTATATCCTTCCACAGGCACGTTCTGCCTATTTGGCAAAACTCTTAAGAGATCCAATCCAATCAACTTGAAGTTTACTTATCCACAAGAGCTTCATCAGCGTCTTATAGAGTTTAAATATATATCTGTTGCAAGAAGGTTTCACATGGTGTGTTGCATTAAAGTAAGTTAAATTTATAGAGGAATTTTAAGATAGCCTCAATCGGAGAATTAGGTTACTGGCCAATTACGAAGATAGGATTTTTGAAAATTTGTTCTCAACAAACTTACCTAGCTTTGATGATTTTGCAAATGAAAATGATTTTAGGTATTTATACGAACAGAGTAGATGCGCAGGAGCTGCCATCCTGACAGCAACAACCAGTACGAAGGTTCAAACTGAAATGACATTCAAAGTCAATCCTACTTTCGCATAATAACGGCGTAGGCACCCGTTTGGCTCTTACGTGCGAGAACCTAACCCTTTTTTTGCGGGTCACCATAAAATACTTCTTGCTGAAGTAGGAAGGCAGCGAAGGAGCCGATGTTGTGAGGGGCTAACGGTAACTATTCCAGTGCCATCACTTTTTTCGCCATCTTATTCCAAGCTGTAAAGCTCAACAATCAAGGGAACCGCCGTGTTTTTTTTCGAGGGATTTACCGGAAAATTATCCTGAAAAAAAAGTAACGGCTGTGTGGCTTTGCTTTTTGTGAAAGGCAGGTCATTGAAATATCGCGGGAACTGCAGACACACAGTTTTCCCGGCAATATTCACGGAAAATAATTCTTAATGTAACAAGTGTATGGAATAATTGCGTAAAATCAAGGCTTTTTGAATTATCGAAAAAAAGGGGCACGTACTTTGCATATAAGACAACGACGTATATCTATATTTCGTAAAAATTATACTGGGCAATACTCATTTAATCTATAAACATCCATGAATTCGCTATTCAAAATTTGAGAACACTCAAAATGTTTGGCTATATATCCACTAGCTATCGTGTTGTAATATACCTATGTATTCTTTATAATTTAAAAAATGATTTGAATCGTAGATATTTTAAAAGAATTATATACTCGCCAAATTCATGGGTACTTTTAGGATCGATCAAAAATATGACGAACGGCGATGCGTTTAAAAGGATTGATATAAATGCTGTTCAAACTACTCATTACACTACCGTAACCGGGTGTGCCGGTGGTACACGAGTTGTTTGGAGTTTAAGGCATAATCGCCGACTCATAAAAGTGTATGATGCGTTTTTAAAGGGTGCTTCTGTTAAGCAATAAACGGCAGCCAACGACTCGGGTCGGCTTGGTGTAATCTGGGATCTAGATGTGAGACAGTGTATGGCCGCGAAATTCCCCTTTTTCCATGTCATGACAATTTTTAACATTTCATTCACTTCCCTTGAGAGTGATGTATCTATTTATGATTATCTTTTTATTATCAATAAGTGTCTGTTTCTTGTTTTTTATAAGTTGTTAATGATTTGCTTAAATAATGTTTTAGTCATTTTTTTGGAATATTATTCGCATATCGTATTCCTTATGGTAATGGTGAACTTCTGGTCTGATAGCGATAGTAAATACGATTCGCGGGAACATTAATGAAAAAATATAATTTATAACGCTACGCATCACAAATCAACCTTTATAAATGCATGCAATTATTTTAGTATTTATTATCGTCATTAAGAGATTGTAGAATTCTGAGTAGAATCCAGAATTTAGTATCTTAATACTTTTCGTATGTTCTGTAGAAGTGACAGTATTCTTTCTTAATCAAATATACGTATACCGACGTGTCCATGGATTTCGAAAAAGATTTTTGAGAATTTCAAATAAATAGCTCGAACACGGTGTAAACACTGTAATTTTAGTTTTTTGCTTCAAATTGTTTGTGCTCAATGGAAACATATGAGTATATAATTTTCACCTGTTATCAAAACTATAATTAATATTAATTGTAAACTTTAGACCTGATCGTCAAACTGTATTTCCATTCATAATCGTGAGTCCTGCAGGCAGCCATAGGTCGAGTTTTCGAGAATTTCGTAGAATCGTATTGAACGAAGAGGCTGTGCCATGGTGAAAAAAAAATGGCGTCGGGTCAGATGGGCTCGGAAAAAAAGATGAAAAACTGTAACAAAAAATATTCGAGCGAGCCTCTAAGAGAAATTCCAAGGAGCAGCGTAGGGAGTGGTCGAAAGGACTGCACTTCGCAGTTCAACCATAACCAAAGGGATCCAGTCCGGTTCGTACGCCATGGGGCAGGTTTTATGAAATCATAGTAACGATACGTGAGTCCGAAGATCAGGGCCGTACACAGAGCGCAGCTATACAGTAAAATTGTAAGAAAACATCGCTAAGAGAAAGCTCCATAAAAATTAGTAAGTGAAATTTTTTTGTTTATTCTTTCACAAACAAAAAAAATAAAAAATATATTTCTTAATGACCAAGAAATATTGATAAAAATACCAAGTCCCACCTTTCTTACGTCATGGTTCTCCATTTATAGAGTACGCTCCTGAAAATCCTGACCCACCCTCGTTTCCCAAGAAATCACTCTCCATTCTTTTCGCCTTCGTTTTTCGTTATGGGTGCCAAAGTTCGCCCCACATCCCTTCCCAGTGTCCCTCTACCTTTCACGCCATAGTTACGGATTACATGTCAACCTTCTCTCTTCATCCCTTCCATCAAGCCCATCCCCCAGAAAACTCCCTCGTGTCCTACATTCGGCACATAGGGACGTATATAACTGTTTTTTTTCCCCACTACTTTATGCACATGGTCTCATATGCGAGATTATCGTACGCAACTTGATTATTTATGGGGCCCCCTTACCACCTCAAGAAACTTTGAAGATACCGACTTCTTCACTTTCGGCCTCTTGGTTTCTCAACAGCTCCGGTAGCATCGAGGACATATAGTCGAGTGCCATAAATTTCACCGTACACGTAGTTAGCTCAAACTAACGGGCCAAATGGGGTTAAGAAGGTCAGAACGCGAGAAAATGTTTTCTTACGGAGCTGTTGAGAAGTTTATGCTCCTAATAATTTGTATTATCTGTTGGGCTGTATTGGCAAATTTTGCGTAGACATATAGATACACACGTCTTATTGAGATGAACATAAACCTAACTGTATTCAATGAATACTATTCATAGAGCACCCTTTTCTCAGTCTGTATTATATTTCACCATCTTAGTCATAAACAAATTTTCCGAAATTGTATTCTTTTCCAAACGCTGTTTTTCGTTCTAGAAGAGATCACGCCTTACCAAGCCCGTAGTCCCATATACATGCAACTAGCGGCCATACTCCGGCTTGGCAAACCTTAGTATGTAACGTTGTATACAATTTATATAAATTGTAGTACATGACTGCATGAGAGTGGGGACAAATGATACGGGCATGACATGCATATACGATGCTGTATTCATTTGTATAGCACATCAAAGGCCTTGCAGGTCTTCACATCAAGATTTAATTTTTTTAGTCAGGACTGCCACTCTTCAGGAGCTAGGACGTGTGCAGTACTTATATCTCGGATAAGGGAATACAGTGATAATTATCATAATTGTGAAAACAGTGGATTTGTGTATTGGATAATTCAATTTTGATTAGTGATATCAGTGGTACCTTCTGGTTTGAAAGTTATTGTTTTTTTTTTTCGTTCATTTTAAACACGCTTTAGACAGTTATGAATTTATAGTGTGCTCATAAGATGGAGATTTATGAGTATTTATTAAGAACAGTGTAGCACAAGCAGTGCGATATCGTGAGTTATCTGGCTAGAACAACGACAGTTATTGTGGTGTTATTATTTTATGCCGTGAAATTCTCGTAGGCCGGGTTTTTGCTCTGTTGTCATAAATGTATGTAACATTGTTCAGTCTGGCCACTGGCAACGTGTTAAACATAGGTAATGCTATTTTCATGAGAACGACGATGAGAGTTTAACGAGGTGACGCTATATTTACCTAGTAATAAATTATATTACGGTGATAACTGATACTTCGCGTGTCTCCCTGATTTATGATGAAGTTCGTGCGTTACGCGTAAACCACACTTGCATTGACTGTCAAACCGGTTTCACATTCTGTGTACTTCGATTGGAATTTGATAATACATAGATAGATCAGCGAGACAATAAATCAATGGTGAATCAATACAATTTTCCATATTCGGATTTGGTAATTTGATAAATATCATTTGTAACATTTGTGCTAAATAAAATTTCAAAAAGGATCATATATGTTAAAAATGAGATTTTACTCAAATTTAATTACTTTACAAAAATAATACGAATCTTTTACTTCTTTCGTGTGTTTACGCCGATCTTTATATTTCCAGTTTTCTATCGTCACAAGCTTTTTCATTGGCTACCATTGCATGTTACCATTGAATTGACGTTTGTAGTTGCGCTATGGATGAAATTACGTAAGGTAACATTTTCATTCAAGCATTTATGACAATTCCGAATAGTATGTCGCGCGTTTTAAAAGCGCCCTTATTTTGAGTAAATGCTTGTTACTTAGCAAAGTCGACGATGAGTGACGTCGGCGTCAGAATCGATCGCTAGGTCGGTAATAAGGCGCTCGTATAGAAGGGACCCCCGTTTCAAACGTAACTTACCGGCAGGGATGCTACGCTTTTTCCGATAACTACCAACCCCCTCTGTAACGACGCTGTCCGCCATAGAACTGTAACTTGAGCTGTTTTGGGCTTGACAGTTTTTAAAGAAAAAAATACATAAGAAATTGTTTAAATTACCAAATGTGGATAAGAATTATAAAAATTAACTTTCCAAGGGGATTGACAATTTCTAATGAAACAACCAGTAGAACCGCTACATATAAATTTTTGACGATTTTTCATTCTATCACTTGTTTACAGCATACAAATAAAAAACTCTGATGTTACTACAATGGAAAGAACATTAATAAGCAAAGCAGAAGTAAAGTCATAGAGAATCTTCGTGCCTAGACTCACTAAATATTTCAAATACAACTTGCTACACTCTAAGAATACTCATTTTGTAAATCGTGTAGAGTCAATAGGCTAGATCGAAAGCATTAGGATTAGAACTATCTTTAGTTATAGAAATGATGCTTTTTCAATCGGACAAATTGTAAAATCGCAATGTCCTCACGCGATGTTATAATTTCGTACATTTGTACGGTGTAAACCAGGCTTGTGTCGTGGTAGAATTTTCATAACGTTCTCGCGAATGGCGCAGGCGCTCTGCTATAGGCTAGCAGGAAGGTTATGGTTGATCCTCGAGTTTTGTAGGAGTGGAAGTGAAGGCTGCGCCACGCCTGGCTTATTTCAGATTTAGCTGAGACTCAAACCTGAACGTTGGTCGTTACCGTTAGCGGAATGGACCAGTCAACCAGCTATACCTTCTACGACTTATTTCAATGACCGCCATACAGATGCCGCTGCGATAATGATTGGACCCTGGTGGCGAAACTTGTGCAACTTGCAGATCCTGCGCCAATGGTTAGTCTGAAGAGTTTTTGCCGTTATTGGTATCGTTTTGTGTACGTAGAGAGAATATGTTTAAACAACGTTTGCACGTAAGCGGATACTTGAAGGCGTAAGCATGACCACGATAAGGCGAATATGTAGGAAACTGCCCTACGATCTCGGGTTTCGTGTAAATAAACATTTCTACTTTATACATTGGCGTGCCATGCGGTCGTGAGTTTTATTTTTACTTTGAGTGCACAGTACTCTTGCATGCTTCAGGAGATCTGTGTTGCACACCGTAATAAGCTTCAATTCTGAGAGTTCACAAGGTTAGACATCATATGGTTGTTTATCGCAGACAGAAAATTATGGAATTTTACGTTCGAGTGAGTATCTACACGACTTATTATATTCAGATAATGAATGTAGTAACGACGGTTGATCATAATTATAAAATTATGACTTTCGATTAATTCATATAAATGAATTACATACTAGTTGCAATCTTATTCCGATTGGATGATAAGCACGAGACTACTAGTTATCTCGTGTATCTAAGCATGTAACTCGGAGCCGCGGTCGCCAAATTACCACAGTTCTATTTTAGCTCGTCGTAAAGCTACAAAGCACGCTTGAAATAGTAGCCACCTGTTGACAAGATACATTAAACTATTTGCTTTTTTTGTCATAAAGGTATCTAACTGACGATCTTCGAAGCATTCTTTTGACAAGATTATTTATCGATTGTCTATTATTTCCGATGGTTTTTTTTTCGATTCTTGATTTTTTTTACTCTTACCTGATAACTATGTATATTAGTCAGTTTCTAATATTGGAGCTAGTATTACCCTGTGCACTCAGACAGATTTCATTGAATCTCATTTTACGTTCAAGAATTTAGTTGCATTGCCATAAACAGTACTCGAGGTCGAGTAAGGTCTTCCAGAATGCTACGAAACGAAGGTCCAATTTTATTCTTTCCTAGTGACATTACTGGAAATCATATTTTCGCCAATATCTATACACGTGCAGACGTACCAACGTATATCTATGATCCTTGAAGAGATGCCAGAAGTCGCTTTGGCGCACTCCTAGCATACAGGGTGCCGTCGCGCTCTCGTAAAGAGACTTTGAAGGAAGGAGAGACCGTACCGTAAAACTTCCGGCCCTTCCTACCCGTTTCCATGTGGCGCTCGGATAAACGAGACGTGGGCGGCCACTGTCGCGACATTGTGGTTAAAATGTTTCATGGATGACACGGCGTCGCACGGAGTAAAAGACGTCGGCCGTTGAGTCCTTCGCTTCGTTCTAGAGACCCGAGTGGATTTGCTACTTGGACGCTTATTTATTTTTGTCTGAGTTCGTTTCGTTCTCCCTATCATCTCACAGCGACGGAACTAACCTAACCCGGCAAGAATATGGGAAATACGTCGGCTGCTTACCTAATGAGGATTTCTATCAGAGCGATGGTACTCCATTACCTTTTTTCTTATTCTACACCGTCCCTTGTATTTGATTAATAAAAAGAACACCCATCGCCTTGGTACCCTCTGGGACTAATGTTTTAGAAGATTTGATTGGAGTTAACTCAGAATAAGTTGTATCTTTGTAATTATGTGCTAGAGAATACACGCTGTCTGAGTCCCCGTTGGAATATTTGCTATAGTTGCGGCAGTCGAATTTTACAGGTTGGTTAGTACAACTTCGGAATAATAGAATTGCGGGTATCGCTACGCCTATGGGGTACTTTGGGAATTAGGGTGTCCACGGCCAGCATCGTGTAATAGTGGTGTCATGGGCCCCATGGGATTTGACGTCCATATTTGGTAGGGTAGCCATGATGTTGTTGGGCCGGGCTTCTTACCTACGAAGATGCGTTATTGTTATTTGTCAAAGACCATTGGTCGCTGTCCGACTCCGAGTATCGGCGGCCATTGACATACCGTGCAGGCCCAATATGCTTGGTATGCTCTATCGGTCCTATTATTACGGTTTATCCCCACTATATTAATATTAACGGCTCTCTAACTCACATTGCCAAATGTTACTTTACTGTAAAATTTACTGTGAAATTCGAGACAAATGTCGTCGCTAGGTACAGTCCGATACGGCAATTGCGCTAGACAAGTTCCAGTAGTTCCATATTCCTATGAATAAATTTATTCATCATGCAGTACGCGCACGCGACAATTTCCTCTCAGAGTATACCTTAAGTGTACATAGATAATTTTGGAAAAAAAATAGTGACAGTGTTACAAAGATTTTGTAAATAACCAGAAAACTTGCGTGACTCGATAGAAGAATGAAAGTGAAAATTGTATAGCCCTTAAGCGTTATCTTATTTTTAGGTATCAGGTTTGTTAATAAGTAATAAGCAAAGTTTAATAACCTAATTTTTTTTAATCGCAGTTTTATACTTTCAAAAATCTCATCTATATACCCATATACATTTTTTTCACCCAATATTTTCTTATCGTAACTAACGTGACTCGAGTGTCATACCGGATGAGCCAATAGCATTTCTTGAAATAGAAGCGGAACGTTTAAATCACGTTTTACGAGAAACGAAACGCTCAACGTCGCATGAAACGCTGCCGCATCGTGACAATTTACAAGGCATTACTTTTACGACAGAAGGACAAAGTGTTTCTGGTGTGATAAGTGGACGAACACCAATAGTTGTACCTATACGTACCTACGGCTGAACAGACAGAGTGACGAATACTGATTTAGTTCATGGTGAACTATGGCCGTATGGTTTCTTAGCGAGGCTATATTATACTACCTCGTAAACCACGATCATTACTCTATTACGGGCTGACTGTCGGATACCTATTACTAATTATCAGACAGAAACACGTGTACTGACAACAATCTCAATGACTTGCATTCGTCCCGCCGCGAATAGGCCTATTGCATATTGATTGATCATCTGAACATTTTCTTTTTCCTGTCATGAAAACCGTTTTGGTTTAATGTATCTTCGAGGATTTTATAGACTTATTACTGTAACTGAGATGTCATTCCATCTTGTGGAAATTACTGACAACTTGATAGTGCTTTTAGTAGGGTTGTAAATCATTGTTATTATTTTACGATCGAACACCACGTGCACCTGCTAATTGTTAGGTTAGGTTGGGATTCAATTACTGAAAACGGTTTGAGTTTGTACTTAAGGTTTCTTTAATTGATGCTGCACGCGCTGTAGTGTAAAAAACAGATTGCAATAAAAATTTTGTTGGATTTGGCTAGCACTGACTTAGCACAGTACTTGGTTACCGGATATTTCTGTTTATTTTGGTATTACGGTTTTTTGAGCTACACTGTTAACCTGCTATTTCTCACCTCGTCGTTAATACTGACTACGAGGTTGAGTTTAGTAGCTTCTTGATTTTTATATTACTGGTTGTAAAACGCGATTATTGCTTTACGGCCAGCCGTCTGTCGCGTGTCTATTTAATGGTATGCTATGGAAATATTTATTGGGGACTTTTGGTTAATCTAGGGAGATTTCTTTATTAAGTGAATAGAGTATTGGGATAGGTTAGTATTGTCGTACAAATTTATTTTTTATAATTCTAAATTCTTTTTTATTATTTTTTTATGTGTGTAAGCACTGTTTTATTTGCGATATATCGTCCATTAAATTAGTTATTGTTTTCTAATGTTGAAAGCTTCAACAGCTTTTGAAGCTCCTTAGGCGATTTGTCTACGGGTGTCTTGCAATACCGTCGGCTCCATGGATTCCCTGAAATAAAAGATAGGGATTGATGTACAATGCAATTGAATACGACAAGTAATAATTATAGTTAATGCTTCTTAAAGCATTTTCTTTATATAACTGCAGTTAAGCAAATTGTAGCGTAATTTACATTTTATCCGAACTGATTTCACTAATCTATATGTAAAATAATTAAAAAATCTCCGTGAAAGCTTATGACGCATCATAGATGTATGTGACCTGGTAAATTTTAATTTTTTATTTCTTTTTTCACTTTTCTATTCTCCCGTGTCAAAAAACGTTGTATCTACGTAATATGATATAAAGACGTGTTCATATGTAGCGTTTACTTTGTAACCGTGACTCATAAATATTTTAGCTCATATAGCCATAGTCTTTTGTACTTTGTAATTTGTAAGTGAATGTCTGGTCACGGATAACAAAATGTTAAGAGAGTCAATGGGGCGAGAAAACCTTTAAAAAAGACGAAATGGAGCTGTAACCACTTAATGATTTGAGGCGCAACATGTGACGGAACGCTTCATATTTTTTGAAGAAAATATAAGAAGTGAGAGGAAAAATAGCAATGGAGTAAAGAAAAAGGAAATACAAAAATCATCTGAAAACCGTTTCATACTTAGAACGTGCCGACGTCTCTTGTAACGTGTGGAAGTTTTGAGTTACGATGGGTCGTGTGACGCTTACATAACAATTTTCATGACGACCGCTATGTATCGTTTTTTTGAACACCCATAAATTTTTCATTATACAACTCCTAATGTTTGTATAAATTTCCTAAAATTCTGGTACCGTTGAAATTTGATTAAAGGAGCTTTAATATAAGTTATGACATTTATACAAGTATATAATGAATTTCTAGTGATTTTTATTAATTCAAAAATATGGTTTCTAAAAGTCAGAATAGTCAAACGATCATGTGCGATTTTCATATATTTTATATATTTTCCTTATCTTCGTTCGCACGAGTATTTATACACATTGGCCGTACGTTAAAAACAAAAGGCTGCTCACGTACAATGGCCACGTAGGAATTTTCGTATTTGACGGAGATCACGTGTGGATAAAATGGCAGCACGAACCCCCTGCTGACGTCGATATCCCCTCGTAGAGACCAGAACACAGTTAGCCACTACAGTGTCGTACATATATCTACGTTACTCCTTTGACAGCCTATGTTCATTACACGTTGCCCACGTATAGGCAAGAAAGATGCCACAATGGATGCCATTATCATTATGGACCAAAAAAACCCACGGCAAGTAACACGTGATTCCACATCACTATCGCAAAAATCTAAGTCTTCCATCCTATCAATTCATTTAAAAAAAATTTTTTTATCATCCCCACGATAATAAGAAAAAATCTATATTTCATTGATATATTTAATCTAATTAAAGAATCATCACTCATATGACCCGCACACACGTGACAACCTGGCTTAAGTACAACAAAATATTTTACTTTCATCTCCATGACATTCGAGAACATTTCTACGGGCCAAAAACTCTGCATTTCCGAAAATATATCTAAGCGTGTATAGGGATTGATATTTCCGACCCAAGTGTACCAATCTCTCCTCCCATATATGGTATATTCTACTCTCATATATATCTGGGATATGTGATACGGGTTCGAAGTACCTTCAACGGGTAAAGGTACACCTATGTGGCCACTACAGCTGGGTACCAATATCGCTCCATATTTCCCGTGGGATGCAAGGGTGGATTTCAGACGTGCAAGCTCAAGAAGATGGCAGAAAATATGAAGCCCAGTCGGCTCCCATTTTGCGCAATGCTACTCCGAGCTGCGGCTGTTGCGCCTGCAGTGATTAGAAGTAAGTCTCTACGTTTCCCATCTGTCTCTCGTTGGCCTCACGGTTGCGCGGATTCGGAATGCTTTCAACTCTGTTTTATGTCCGCCATTTTCTTACCCCCACTCTTGTCTCCTTGTGTCACTACCTCGATGGTACGATCCAGTAGATACGGTACTTTACCCTCTTGTTGTCCCAGGCCGATTTACATAGAGAGTTTAATGGCATCATCCCGTGATGTTATCATTGGGATTGGAGAATTTCTGTAAGAAAAAGAAAAAAAAAAGAAAAAGAATAATGGATTAATTCAATGCAGATATATATATGTATATGTAATATACGCATCGGATCAGCTTGAAGTCATTGACTTGTAAACATACACTGAAAGCATAGCGTGACGTAACGAAGTAACGTAATAACGTATTAGCAACGCGAGTTATTGAATTTTCTCCTCGAAACTATGTATATGCTTTATACACGTTCGTGTCGTCAGCTATGTTGCGCTAGAGTATATTTAATTTAGACTTTATTATTCATATTATTTTAGTATGCTTTTACACGAGGCTCAGATTGCTACCGGGATTGATTCCATAAATAAGTGCGTTGATGACTCCGGGTTTACGACAAGATAAATCTTTTAATTTGGGACTAAGTCACTAATTTGTCAGTTCTCAATTTAGAGTGAAGAGATATTCTTGCACAGAGAAAAATAATATTTCATGGTTGATTTGTTTTAAGAAAGTTTTTTTAAAACCTGTTTTTTTTTATATGCTCATTAAAACGATGATCTTGTCAACTGTCAATTATATCGCCAGTATGAAAATTAGGTTGAAGTGTCTAAGTGATGGGTTTAAGTTAATAAAGGTCGTAAAACGAGGAGATGACTTAGGATAATTCACTATCTTGAGGTCGCTAGGTCATCATGATTTGGGGTCGTAAAAGAAGACTGTATGCAGATATAGTAGCAGTACGTTAGTACCATATGGTACTCAATGTTGGTATACACATATAGTCAGTCATCTAGCGCATATAACTAATCAGAGTGCAGTAAATCCCTAACAAGATTTACCTGCACGCATGATAAAATTTAATTAAATTGCATTTTACACTCTGATAGGAAATTACTTTTCTGTCCGGCATAGACGAAGCTGTACGAGATGACTGCACTTTAAGTGGCTGTGTTATTGGTATCGGTGAGCGATTGTATCAGACACCTATGCAAAGCGCTGGTGGTTCGTTTTCTTATCACCGAAGGGAACCATGCTGGTTATTGCTTCTATGCTTTGCAGGCAGAGACTGGGGTATAACGAAGTATCGTTAAGTAGAGGCTGTTATCAGTCACCTGTATTTAATCGAATTAAACACAGTGAAGTGATAATAAATATACCAGTGATACCTCGAATAATATTGTGATTATTGTATTAATTAAAGTAATGATAACGGTATATAATTTAAAAAACCAATTTTCAAAAAGTATATCTCGTTTTAATAAATAACAAAGTCGGTGAAAAATATTATGATTATTGTGAATTATTGATATCAGTGATACGGCTATTGGATGAGTGAAGTTATTACGAACAGGATATAATAGTGTAACTAGGCAGTGTAATCCAGATACCAAGGTACTGGACCAATGCGCTCTGGAGGATTAATCGTCATTGTGTATATCGGTCACTATACGATTGTTTACTTAATACACTTTTGCTCACAATGGACACTTTCCATGCTTTATTTGTCCTACGAGTAATACGTGGCAGGTTTCTCAATGCTCGGTGGGGATAGCGTATTTCGTAGCGGAGAAAAAGAGAAAAAAATACTTCAGCGATTATCCGATAAGCGACGTAAAAGTCTATAACTGGCGTATCTGGTGGCAATAAAGTTCACATGCAGAATAGCTCGGTAACAGTACGTATAAGAGGTGCTGCACGGTAACGAGGTGGTGCAGTATTCAATCCAAGGAGCGTTCAAGAAGGTTCCGGAAAAACGTCCATTAACACTACAAGTCATCATTATTCTACCCGAAGTGATGAGATACGTTTCCACGCGTAGCCAAGGGTAAGCGATTTTGTTTTTCTCGTGAACAGTGATATAACCTCAGTGATGGTCCTGGAATTTTTCTTTACGTACGTTTCTCTTCTTTTGGTGTCCTTTTTTCCCCAGCTTCCTCTTCTCTTTCCTGTCGCGACAGAAGGATCCACGAACTAACCTAACGGTATCGAATTGTCATCTGGTGAAAAGGAGCGCGACAGGATTCTCTTAGGCAGGTATCTCTCGGAAGGGTTTCACTGTTTTTTTTCTACAATTTTTTTTCTTATTCTCCACCAAAACCCACCACCGTATTCTTCACGGTCTTATGGAAATGGTAATGGCCGACGTCTGACTATCCTCCTGTAGGTCTTTAGTTGCTCCCTTTTTGTGGGTTACGAACCTTTTTTTTTCTATGAACTGTATATATAGAGCATGAGTCATCGGAACGGTATCCATATATACTACTAACTCTACAGTTATTCCATATCATGAAGTGGAAGTTCCTTAACTCTAGCTTCAGCATCATTCGTAACAACATTGCTATTGTTGTTGTATCGAACAACACATAACTTGCGTCTCATATTCCTGTAAACATATACTAGGTACCGCTAGGTTTGTTTTGAGGTACAATAAGTCCCAAGTTTGATATTTTGACAATGGAACTACCCTATGCTTGCGCACAGTAGATATAGGGTATATATACGTAATATCTGAAGTTAACTTCCACTTGAAGGTATCACCAAAATTATCAGGACCTCCCGGGATCGCATAGATACGTTGTAGTATCTGGTCCGTCCTAAAATTGTGAAAGGAAACTATAGACAAGCAAGTTTACGAAGGCGACGTTAGAAGATAATGGGGTCGTGTCTTTTGTTAGGTTAACGTAGTGACATAGACTACGTAGAGAGATAGTTTGTAAGCCGCGTTTCTATGTGGCGACCGTGCGTCTCGATTCTATAATAATGCTTGTAATGAAGGTGATAGAGGGATGACATCGGTGAGAGATACTATGTATCGTATGGATCGGGTTAATACGGGCCTAGGGAATGCTGGATTTGATCCTGGGTAGGCTGCTTCATCTCTTGTGATGCGATTTCATCTCGGTACCGAAGCCATCTTATATATATGGATATACGTATAGAAAGTGAGCAGAGGCTGCTATTTTCCAGTGAGAAACTAGTTATGTAGGTACGTATACTGATTCCATCTCTTGGCTCCATCATGGTCCGCCATCTCCTTTTTCGAAGAAGATTCGACCCGTGAGCTTCGTATGAAGACATTTGGGAAATGCAAGGTGCGATAAGGGTATATGTGTATCGAATCTAGGTTGTCATATGTGACGTGAGCATGCGAACTGATTTGGTATTCTTTTTATATTAAAGTTTGAAAATATATTGGATACAGGATCCAGTTGACGGTGAAACTTTTTTTAGTTTAAATATTTTTTAGCCAAGTAAATATTTTGGATTTTCTTATTATTTTTCGGGTTTACATAAAGCTTCATTAGAGTGCTACTGTGATCAGTATGGTCTTTGGGTTATACGATGTTATGGTAGGTGTTTTATGTGTCTCGATACATGCTTGATTTACAAATCTACCTTGTTGTACTGTAATACTATGAGATTGTATACATCCTCGTTTTACTTGATTATGCCAATTTATTTTCGTACTTGCATAACTGCTCGGCGCATGCAGCAATGTGGCTCGACATAATAGTGACGTAAGGTTCGCGAAATTCCTCTGTGTTATATACTGTTGCACTTCTGTTATTAATTTACTTCCAGATAAAAATAGGATCCAGGGTAAATGCATGATTCGTATGATTACCAACGTACGACTCGGCGAATGCAGACGACCGTATATAAAATAAAGTATACTTCTTCGTTCAATTTTACAAAAATAATTTTCGCCTCGAATTTTTAAATTTCTTAAACATCTTTTTTAGCTGTCACGAGTATAACTAATTGCGCAACAACGTAAATGTGATTAATAACTTTCAACTGTTACGACCGCTACACAATATATTATGTACAGCAGGCAACGCAAGTATCAGATATTAAATGTCCTAACGTACGGTTAACATGGTGCGTATTTCAGGTAAAATAGTAATATACGGAGTAAAGGCCAAGGAGCGTCTTTCAGGGGTAAGCTCATTAGGCCAGAGAGTTATGTAACTTTAGACAGGTGTGCGTAGGATTCTCACATAGACAGGTTATCTAGTATATACTACACGTTATTTCAGCGACATGTAAATGCTAATTAGCTCCGTGCACTATTCCAGGTACTGCATACCGCAAGCATAAAGAAATTCCCATAAACATAACAATCCCGACATTTTCATTCTGCGACGTTGGGCATTCCTAACTCCTTGCATATTTCAGTCACTTTAAAAACCATTCGCAATTAACGTACCATTGCCAAAACGTGAAGCAGCACCCTCACACGTACTTTACTACGGCATATTCCACCACGATCATTACTGCTCCCTCTGAACCTTAAAGGACATAAAAAAAGGACTCGGGTCACAGACGTACTCATAGCTCTAAATTTATCCGACTATATCTGATTGTGAGAATATCTGTACACCGTGTTGTATAAAGCTGAAAGAAAATAATATAGAAAATTATTTCTATCGAGTCTACATCCCTCGGTGCATCCATCGATACCCTTAAGGATTTTCAGTCTGCTGCTACAGGCTCCACCACAATTTTTTCCAACCCCTCGAACTCCATTGTCCTTTTTCGTGAGAACCGAGTTTTAAGGCGGGTGCAGCTGGAGTAAGTAGGTGGGGTCGAAGGCTGTCGGGGCGTCCCGACGACTCGTTTCGCGTCCCTGGCACAAGGGGTGCAGGCTACTCCGTCATGGAATCGACTGATTCGACCTCTAACACTGAAAGCCTGTCTGGGTATCTATAGCCATAGCATCAGGGGTTGAAACGTGGTTCCACAAGACACCATACTCTATCCAAGTAAATGTACTAGAAAGACGCGCATTTCTTTCCAAGACATACCTCGCACAAGGAGCGTTTACCTATTTCCGCATACCACATATGATCATGTGGCTCGTGTGGGACGTATTGCGAAAACGTCACGTAGTAAAGTGGCGTCTGCAGTTTTCTTGGGATATATATATATGTATGTATACATAACGTGGAAACTTTGTACGTGCGTTACGAACCCAGAAAAGTTCCCAGAGTGCCTATAAGTATGGAGTACTCAAAGTGAAGGGTTGAAGCCGTGAGATGCTGGAGTTATCTTTCTTCCAAGTATCTGTATATGCTTGCGTGTGTTTATATAGATACGGGATATCGGTATCGTTGGGCGAATATGTAATACGGCGGACTTGAAGCTCACTTCGTGCTTATATGATAATTAATTTACGGACGGGTCATCATGCCGTGTAATTACCGTTATTGTCCCGCCGTTTTGAAGGCTGATATTAATGGGTCTCATGACGCCGTGTATGTTAAACGTGCAGCCGCTTGGAGACGCAGCCATACCTTACTGTTTAATCTTTCAAGTATTACACATCGAAATGGCGTAACGGCGGGTTGGCGCGTTGCCAGAAACTTTGTCGCCCTGATTAAATTTCAGAGGGAAGACACGCACTTACTTTACTAAATATTGTAACTCTAACTTTTTTACCACTGGCAATCCTGCCTCATTGTACGGCAAATTTTTTAAAATTCGAGGAAATATACGTGCCTCGCGCAGTACTGTTCTTAAAAGGTTAATGATGATTTATACTAGAACGTAAAATCCTTGCGAAATTTTTTTTCTGGAATATTTGGCGGTTCAATGTATAACCTGTTTTATCGATCGCTCGACGTGGAGAACGCGGAAGAGTCGTAACACGTGTCCTCTTTTGTGAATGAGCCTTTATCAAGTCGGCGTTAAGACTGTCGGATGCTGCCTTCGGTCCATTACGATAACTGCGACTCTGACAGTGAAGTTGGGACTTATGAAAATCAATGACGATTTTTAAATGATCTTTTATATATATGACGCTGTCATCAGACTTTTTTAGACATCTTATTTCTTATCCACTCTTTCACTGATAATTCTTTAATGAGGATTCTCTGTCAAATTTCTTGATTTTAGGTAAAACTTTATGTTTCATTCTCACGAGTCACGTTCTAGAATTGGAAATGAGGACCAAACTTAAATTCTTATATCTAAACGACATTCTATCATGCTATCTTGCCTGTAAAATTCGGATTTTTCAAATAAAAATTGAGAAAATTAAAAGCGTACTGGACGAGTCTGATGTGGATATACATAATGGTACAGCCAGCCTCCATTACCATTCAGAAGTCTAGAACGATATGGCATCGTGGATCTAGCACAGTTCTCAAACTATTGATCTTGATTTCCATGCCCTGAAAACATTAATGTAATAGTACGATTGTGTTTCCGTTGTGTTTTTATAGGTCAGTTCCCCGTATACTCAACGCTTTCTAGTTTCCATACGTGTACTGCATACCTATGCTGGCTACTTGATACGGTACAATTCCTATGGTCAGTTCAGCGTGAACTCATATGTATACCTACATATACATATAGTATATGTGTACATGCTCTTTGAGCAGTCCTAAGCATGAGATTAAAATCGGTATGCGTAAGTCATGTGTATTATTGCTGATTAGACCAGGTGAAATAGGCATGGAGCATATGTGTAGACATTTCGTGAAATGACGAGGGAACGTGAAGATAGTACGTGGTAGCTTAAAGAAACAATTGACTGGCCATACGTTACGATTATCTTTGCTATGGAAATTAACGATCTTGAACCATTTGCTTTTGTTCTTATCAGTTTCAATTTTGTTTTTTCCTGATAGCACATGTGTCACGTTGTTGATATATCGTATATATATGTATATACATACTATTGCGATATCTAGCGAGGTCTGATTAAACGTTATGCTAATTAAGCATGTTTTCAAAACAATGATTTCACCGTGGTTGATTACTTATCGATTCTGAATTTTGATAAGAACTATCTGTGGACATGAGAAGTTTATGGAAAATTAAAAGAAAATTAATTTGCTAACGAGAAAATTTATGTGATTGACTAATAGTAACTGTACATTGAAGACTGAATATAATGTTTTGCTAAATAAAATATATATTTGTTTTCTTTTTTACAGATGTGGAAAAGATGTCGATTGCAATGGCGGCCCGGTGATCAATGGGTAAGCCAAAATTACCACTGACTTTAATTTCCAGACGACTTGATTCGAAAGTCCGATGATTTGTATGCAGGTCCAGCCTGCCTCTTAATGAGGGACCGCCCTCTTCGTGAAACTGCTTTACAAAAGTTTCATCTTTCTTATATTGGATTCTTAAGCTTGAGATACTCGATCCCAGCCAAATGGCTTGTATCGGTCGTGCCTATTATCAGATGCAAATTTCTGAAAAAATCCTCCTTTAGATCCTCGTCTGTTGCTTCGTATTAACGTGTAGAACAAAAAGTATTGTTAATATCATCCAATAGTTCGAATGCTCCTCGAGAAAAATAATTTTGTAAATTTCTCGTGAATTTATTTAATCTTGATTGTAATTAAAAAAATCTTTAAATATAATCATAACATAATTCGTTGATTCGCGTCGATGAGGTGCTGATGCAGATAACCATAAAACAAAGTGTTGTGCCTGCAGGGGAAAATGTGACGAAGAAACATTCATATAATCGTATAAGAGTACCATAGGACCACGACCCTATTTTTTATACCGCTACCTTTCCCCAAGAAGGTTTCACCGTTAGATTTTACCCCAGAACTTTGACCATCCGCAAAAATCAAATGGACCGTTTCGAACGCGTATCTTCCTCCCGTATATTCATCCGACGCTTTATAGTCTGAAAAGCACTCAGTCTCTTCGCAAATGTTCCTATTAGTTTATTTTCGCATATTCCTACCAAGCCATGCGAAAATCGTCATTCCCGTAAAAAATTATTGCATTTAAAATATCCTTTGGAAATATTGGGCAAATATATTTCAAACATATTGAACCCGTTGCATTGAGTCCTGGTAGGTGGTACAGATATATCTTTCAAGATTGAAGGTATTATATAAGAGCAAATATTAAGATATAGCGGATATATAATGTAATGAAATAGTATATCTAGACTTGCGAAGTAGTCATTCGCAAACAGCAGGAGCTCGAGTGAAGAAGGGTGGATGGTTCGCTTAAAACGTCTGCAAAGAAGGCCGACATAGATCCGTATCTTAATTTAATTCACCCTTAATGACAGAGCTCACGCTCCGAAAGAGAGTACCTAAATTTCCAGCATCTCTTCTTCGAGTGTATCTTCGAGGGTCCCCTGTTCGAGAGGCGGATAAGAAAGGCGAGTTAAAAGTGGAAGGGATAGGGGTGGCCAATGAATAAGGGAAGTGCCAGTAGCTATTCCGGATTAATTAAGTCGATTATCATCGGAGGTAGAGAAGTGGAGGTCGGTGCCCTACTGAAAAGCGAGTGGGCACAATTGCCAGGAAGAAAATCAAGTAGCTAGCCTATCTCACGAGAGTGGGGGTGGGGCTGGGGGCGACGGGGTGGTGGGTGGAGTTACGGCGAGTAGGGGGATGAAGTAGCCACTTTTCGAAATGGAAGTCCCGCGTTGAATACACAGAATACTTTGGGGCTTGCCTTTTGCCAGACGTCTAGGTGGGAGTTTACCTCGTTTCGGAATAATTTTCCGTCGGTACCTGAATGCGAAATTAGATGGTGCTGATTCGTGCCGAGAGTAACAAAAATAAATGTTTACTTTTTCAGGTACCTTCGTATTGTAAATTACGACGTGGGTAAATTTTGTGATTTGCCAAATATGATGGGTGACGCGATCGGGTTTTTATTCAAAAATTTTTACGCCGTCAAACCAACCCTAGTAAGACTTTCCTTTTTTGGAGTTCGATTAAGTCAATTTATTGTATTATCACGGATGACTTTTAATGATTTTAAATGATAGAAAAAATGGATTACTTAGAAATACCTTATATGTAATAAAATGTCAACGATCATGGTTATTTATATCACATTAGATATCCGTTTGAAAAAAGCAACTGGTTCTTGAAATTTAAAAGTGATACGTCACTCCGATAACGTCACGGAGAAGATTACAACCCCTTTCATTCGTCGTAAACTAAAGTGGCTACCGAGTTTATGTCGCGCGAAACGCTCAGTCAAGAAGCGAGACTTTTGAGAAAACTAACCAGCTGGAAATCTAGGGTCGGGATTCTGAGGACACTTTTGCCTTGTTCAAAATTTTAGTTCAATTCCTATCGCTGTAGCCATACGCAGACCTCGGTGTACGAGAAAATCTCCTATGCGAAAAACCTTTAAAAGGTGGAAAGTCAGGAGCAACGATAATGGCGGTGGCTCTACTTCTTACGAAGTCAAAAGCATTATGGAGGCTGAAGCGGTCCACGGGTCCAAATTGTCTGGAGGAACAGAGGCTGGCTTGGCGACTAGATTCGAGTGGGAAAGGGGAAAAGAGTATCTGATCGGGGTTGGGTGTTGGACTTTTGAATGTCACGTTGGTATGCCGTGCATGTCGGTACAGAGGGGTTCGCATTGATCGGCCGGCAGAGAAAAGCTTGGCTCTGATTGGCCACCAGGACCAAACCTTCCTTGTCGTCTGTTTGGAAGCATCAGGCTCGAGGAAGGGAAGGATAGAAATTCCTGGGGATCTTAAGATTCGAGACGTTCAAGGAGTCTGCGTCATGGAGACAGGACCAAGGAATCTTGAGGATCATCTTGAGAGATGATAGAAAAATATATTTCCGTTTCTTATCTTCTTATAGAACTTTGCTGCAACATTTTTTTTCTTCACGTTTTTCACGGACCTAGGTGTCCATGTTGGGAGATGAAGATGACTTTGTATTCTATTGAAGTGCACGATGACTTCATTTATTTATTATTCTAATCTTATACTTTATCAGCAATAACTTTTGGGTGGATTTAATCATAAATTAGTTATTTATGGTATAGTAAGTTATATAGTTAACGGTACGAGGTCATTTAAATATTTTTTTTTCTTGCTTTCCCACACTTATTTTTATTGCTCTGGCACTAATCTGTCTCATTAGTTATATTAATAATACCGGATGCGTCTGTATATTGTATAATTAAAAGTAAAATAAGTAAAGAAATTCGAAATGCAGTCGGCTCCTTTATTCCCTTTAGTCGCCATGATGCATCCCGCGATAACGACTACTAGTCGTCCAGTGTCTGTGATCTTGAAACAGTAAAGGAAAAAAGGAGATATATAACTCAGCGATGAAATTGTCCGAGGAAAACTATTCTGTACACGTCGTACTGCCTTCGCGAGGATTCGTATGATTTCCAGCAAATGATTCTTTTTTCTTGGTTGGTCTAAGTTCAATCTTTAATTTATTTATCTGTTTGCTTGGTTTTTTCCGTAGAATTTGTATTGAGAAAATCTTCGGTAAATCAAACCAATTTAAAAGAGTTAGTTCCTGTGGCTTTCCTTTACTATACAAAGTACTTAGTGCTGTCGATCAAATCCTCTAACAAAACTACTTAGTGCACCAAGTTCCTAGGAGACAAAGTAGCTTCCGCCAAGTTTGGATTAGATGGATCCCAGTAATGAGAGTTTCTCATGGTGCTCCATATATAACGCTACAAAGTGTTGAAGCTGCTGCTAACTGTACTTTAGGAAGTTTCTAAGCCAGGCAAGTCATCCCAGTTCTACTCAGATGCATTTAGTTCCTTAGCGCGCGAAGCGCGGCTGAGGCGGCAGCTGCGGCTGCAGCCAGTGGTTTTGATACCCTGAAATCCAATGGCGTGGCACAGGATTAAGCGCATGAAAAACAATGACTTGCTACTCTCAACTGGAGTTCAGTAGGCTTCAATCCAAGATAACTCAGAATCCCTTTTTCGTTGGAAAACCAAAATACAACAATTTCTAAACCAATAGAATTTTGAGTAGACTGCAATGAAATACGATATCTGTCGATGACACTTGTTTATAATTAAGAGTCCAAGTAGTGACACGTAGCAGTGACAACAAATTTTTTTTCAAGATTTTCTAGAAATATTCAAGTACAGGCAAAACGGTGTACCGCTCCATTATTCAATTTTATGAAATTTGCAGGACGTGCATAATTTGATAGTCTTTTTTACACAACAGATAACATACTGGAGTATAAAGTAAAATTAACATTGCAAATCAATAAGTTTGAACTCTACGTTCAAAGTCTATCATAGATGTAGATGCCGTTGGAATTGGTTTGATATTTACGAATAAAATAAGAGCATATGCTTACTCGTATGCTATGCGCATACTGAGAGTAAAAATGCACTTGCAACAGAATGCATTCGGTAGCTGCAGTCGTGGTCGATGGTTAGAGCCACGGGCCTTATTGATCAGAGAAGGAAAGGTTCTTGTAGTCGGAGCACGTGGCGCCATCTCTCGTGAGAACGTCGAGTCAATTTTCGTTAACCACGAGGAAAGTCGTGCGCAGAGGGTCGGGGTGTTTTTCGCTGAGGCGGGGAGCGAACAGCAGGTATCAAAGGGGGTTGCACGGCGACGAAAAGGGATGGGAGCGGAATAGGCGGGAGGGACACGCCAGTCGGCCGCACCCTAACAAGGCGTACCAACCCCCCGTTGTGTAAGGGGTTGTCGGTCGGAGTATCGATCTAGTACACGTTACACGATGACGATTTGAATACGCTTGATCTTCTATTTGAACTGCATAGAACGCCATCCCATATAAATTACACTAGTTAAAAATAAAATTTAAAATAAAAATACTGTTGCGCTGTCAGTTCTCCCAATTTTTTAATACGTTCTAATTAATTTTTTATCGCGCCCGATAAAGTCACGTGAAAAATTCTGCATGATTTTTTTGCATTCATTGATAAACCGCAATTTGCGATACGCATGAGAGCGATCGAAGAAGGCTGTATTTATTTTGCACTAGGATCTAATTGCCACCCCTTAGAATGTATATCAGGCACATTGCGCGGATGTAGGTTGAATTCAAAAAAATATTAAACATCGCGGTCCAGCGTGTTCATAAAGATGCTAATTTATTCAAGTTGCTTCCGTCTTATAAGGGTCGTCATTGACCGATCGTCGTGCAGATAAATGTTTTATGAGCATTTAAGTGCATAACTGTCCAAGCGGGATGCAGCGAGTGGCTTAAAAGGACCAAACAATAAACAAGGATGTTTCTAATAGAGTGCAGTTGATGGGATAATTAAGGAGAGTTCATTGCTCAAGTCAATTAAGGCTTCCCTGGTGGCTAGAAAATCGTGAATAATATCAACCTCTAAATCCTCATTCGACGGCTCGATTATTTCAATCCTAAATTCCACCTGGGAATTAATAACTTCTTGGATCATCCTTTTTAAGTTAAATTTTCTACTCCGCAAACCTGCTTGAACTTTTATTTATTCTATGAGAGATTCAACGAGGCCACTCCAAAACTCCTTGCTAAGGGTTTGATTATTCGAGGGCGGTGCTTTAACTTTCGTAATTTCGGTGGAAAACTTGAAAACTAATTGGATCGGCCTAGTTCCTTAAGCTGTGGGAAAGTCCTTGAGTGCCTGTGTCAGGTACTGTTAACGTAACTATGTCGGTATAGCCTCGTGTAACCTGGACTTAGCTAACAAGTTTGATGCACGTTTACTAGATGGCGCCACGGTAAAGGCGTCTGTCTTCGAAGTTTCTGAGTGGTCGCTGCCCTGCTCGAATCATCTTCTTCGACGTTATCGTGTTGCCAGGCATGGGCTTCGAAGCTTGGACCTGATGCAGCTGGCCCCGCTGCCTTCTCGCAATCCAGTTACATTCTTTTTCGTTCCTGTTTTTCTTCCTCGTTTATTTTATCCGAACGCTGGTATTTATAAACTCACTGAATTACGAGAGCTTTTACCCGGTAACGCGCTTAGATACACGCACGCCATCTTTTTCAAATACGTAACGATCCTTGGCAAATTCTTTAAATCTGACCCACTCCCTTTGGAGGAACGACGACCCTTAACTCATCTATTAATACTACTTAAACCGAAATACAAGGCGCATCCATAATTCTTATTTTGATCAGTTTTACCCATTTATACTAATTTAATGACACGCACGTACGTGACTAAAGTGCGTGCTATATTCGAATTCATGTTTTACCCTGTCGTATTTTTAATCTCTCTCCTCTACACAGTCGGCTCGTTATACTTCTTCCTGAACTCTCGAGGCTCGTGGCTTGATATATTTATGTTATTTTTGGATAGAATCCGTAACATTTCATTATCACGTAAGACCTTACTTATCGCATAGGTCTATAAACTTTATCGCGTTGTAATCTCGCCCAAGTGAGTTTTCTAGCGAAATCCACGTGATTTATGCATCGCCGCGGAGGATACGTGCTCGATGCGTTGCAGTCGAACGCACAATACCGACGAAGAAATGCCGTCTGGGAAATATTGAAGATTAATAAAAATCTTTCGTATAACAACATGATTGTTTATCGGACTTTAAGATTTATGACCGTCTTCGTTGTGCATTGACTGCGATTGGCTCGAGCAGTATAGATTTATTAAAAATGCATTTCATTCGATCAGAACCAGAAATAATAATGTAATTCGCAATGCATTACGTACAATATTACTAGGGGATACGTACATGGTTTACGTTGTATTACGACTGAAGGTCGTAACACTTGGCATATGGTAATAGTACAATAGTAATATGTATTGCTAGCAGCAGTCAGGTATTGTTGAATCTTGTTCTTTGATAAATATTATTGTTTTTTGAATATGTCACAGATAGCGATACTTGAAGTGGTATGACATTTTTTCAAGAAACTATGAACCGCATTTTTTGAAAATATAAAAAAAGAATGTCATTTTCAAATTCGGCATTTTCCATAGCTAAAGACTATTTTGAGGATTTTACCCCTAATTTAACCCGTTAAAGGGTATTTTATGGCCGTTTTTGCATTTATTACCGTCCCCAAACTAAGAAGGATCCGGAAAGAAAGTACTGGTAAAAAGTTACTATACACAACCTTCTATTTTCACTTACATAGAAAATCTTCAAATTACATATCTTTCCCCGAAAATTCAGAATTGACTTACGAAAAATTTTATGTGTTTCAAAAGTTTTCCAATATTTAATACGTAACATTTATGATATGCAAGTCTACGCATATGCTGTACTTATAAAACTCATATATTAGCGCAAACTTCATAATGCTCTCAAGTAGTAGCTTTACTTAATATAAATACCGTAATTTAGACTAGTAACATATTTTGATTGTTTTTTAATTTATAAGGAAATAGAAGTGAGTCCGTAATGCGTTATGTTAACTATCTTAAACTCGACATTACAGCTAGTATATTTACCGACGTTCTTTACAAACTGGAGTCCTTATCCATTACTGGTTATGTTAAGTAGGCGTTTTCAGGTTATTTCAAGAAAATATGTTTCCTTGCCTACCCGTATTATACGAGTGCATTGACACCTACACGCTCACAGGCTCTCTTGGATAATATCCGTATGTTATTATCATCATGGCGCACGTGGTGATAAGCGGTATCATGGCTCACTCTTCGATACTCATGTCCAAGTTTTTCACATGCCCCAATACGTCTGGCACTCAGCATTGAATTACATTTATGGCGCCAAGATGGGTCGATAAATTCATTGGTTGACAGGCACTCGTTATGCCATATATCATTTCACAGTGTAAACACTATTTTGGATCCTTTAAAGATTAACGGGACTATTTTTTTAAGTTTTCTTTTACTTTTGGGTTCACGGCCCTTCGCGATCATTTCCTTGAATATGATTCTACTATAACTATTTCGTTATCAAAAAATTCAAACTTATCTAATAAAGAATGCCATCCACCTCTCAAAAGACAAGTGAGATTTCAACAAACCGGAAGAGCGCGAATTATCGTCCGAGTTTTTGTATAGTCACTTCCGGAACGAACGTCCCTTCCGTAAGAAAAAGTGCAGTGGCGGTACTACGGTCGCAGATGTCGCGACCAGTTACATCTCATTATACGAAATTGTCGGAGAAAAATTTTTCATTTCATGTAATAATCCTCGCAGCTGCTACGCGCATCAGTTATGCGCAACGTGTGTACGTCGGCGTTTCTAGACTTTGATATCGAAAGTTTTGCCTCGTTTTATACTTTTTTTTTTCCTTTTTCTCTCTGACTGTAGCGTATCTCAAAGGGCTGCGATGTATCCGCGAGGATAAAGCATGGCTTGCATCTATTTGCACTCCTAATCTTGATATTTCAAGACTTTAGGTCTAAGCCTGACTCTACGGTAACGAGACTCAGCCGACGGCAGACGAAAGGTATAAAACTTAGCGACTGTCGCTTCATAGAAATCAAAAGCGATAGCACCTTTTTTGTTTTAAACGGATAATATTATATTTTTGATCCCTGTATTCTGTCGATTAAATAATTTATTTATTTCCAAATTATTGTCGCCAACTTTCAATATCGTTACTAGAAACGCTGCTTAGAATCCGCTGTCTCTATATTTTCTCGGCTCCAGCATCTATCTGTTATGTAGATACATTGGTACCGAAAATGAACAGCGTGAAGTTTGCACAATATACATATGTACGTATATTTATATGTCCCGAGTTGCGCTACCTTCCTCAGATACCATTTCTAGGATGCGGACAAGCTATCTGTTAACCTAACCTAACCTAGAGTACAGTTCCCGAGGGAAACGATAAGGCTTCTACTGGGATAGAGTTATTCTACGAAATGCTCTCCCTATCCTGCTTGCACCTACAAAAACGCATCTCCAGGCTCCCAAAGGATATCCTGGTAGAACCTTAATAAACTACAAGTAATTCAATTGGACTTTCCTTGCGATCTGTAATTCTACTAGAAAAAAAAAATAAGATCTTTCTATTTACCTTATGCAATACACGAAGTATAGAAAAGCCAGTATATCGACCTAGTAATGTATATTTTGATGAATTAAAAAATAGAAAACACTTTCTTTTTCAATACGAAATATAGCATAGTGAAACAATTATAATATTAACAAGTTGCCATTTCTTTGACTAGATATGAACAAAATTGTATAATACAGTTGATAATTCTATTCAAGAATTCTTTTTATACAGATACATTGTACAAACTAGGAATCTCCATTTAATCCAGGTACTCTCGAAACTTCCCTCTAGATATACACGTAGCCATAGGAGGTAAATTCTAGCAAGAAGATGGAAATGAGGATAGAGCTAGAAAACTTTCTATGGCGAAATCGCCCCTATCTCCCCCCTCAAAAGTAAACTTTATGCAGTCATATTGCACGATAGCCGAACGGGATAGAAAGCGAGAGAGAGAGAGTGAGAGCTAGGTACAGATAAGACGATGCATTTCCATAGAGAATTGCAACACCATAATACCGCGTTGCATCGGATACCAAATTAACGTCTGAGAAATTTTTGTACGCGAACAATAGTCTGGCAATTGGCTCGCTGCGTATCTAAACTCAGGCCGGCTCCGACGGCCTTTACGAAGCTCCGTGTCATACCGGTAAAGATATAAGGCGAGTTTTCATCCTGAATTTTCCGGCTTCATTTACCAACCCCCGCCATCTTTCATCCCCGGGTCGAGTAAGTCTGGCCAAACCCACATGCCCCCGATTCGATCTCATACCAACCCTCCCAACTGGCTCAGTCTCAGTCAGCCAGGCTGGATCCTCTTTTTACGTTGGATACGTACCAACCTAACCTAACTTCGCGATGGCGAGCCCGGGCAGCGTAGACGGAAGCGAAAAACGAAATACATGACAAAGATTTTTCCGGGTCGTTCCTTGAAATTGAACTTCTGTTGTTCCGTCCTGAAAGGAAAGTCGCGTCGTGACTCGCGAATCTATTCCACCTCTGGATACCCTCTTGTTTTTCTTTTATTTCATCTCTTACCTTTTTTCCTTTTAAGAATATTTTCTGATACTTTGTATATGTATACACGCGTACTAGACAACCTGACACATTTTCACTGTAGATGCGTACCATGATGGATATAACGTTTCTTTTTTTCCTATAATTAATGTATTATATACTGATATAGATTTACGTATACGGTGTACCCTTTACGTATTTTTGCCTGTTCGATTGGTAACAACGTCTGTTCCTTTTCTATTTTTTTTCACGCACAAACTGGTGACGCAATCTCCTCGCGTCACCCCTTTCGAAGTTGCGCTTGGTGATAATGAAATCCGCGAATTTACGGAATGCACTGGCTTTTACGGGTGTACTGTAACGCGATATAACGCAACGCTGTTGCTTGAGCTTTTCAGGATGGAACCAGTTACGTTATAAAGTTCAAGGTATGTCACTGAAACACGATATATGTACATACATAGCGTATAAGCGTAGCTTCCCAGCCACCATTTATATACGACCATGGTCCATGAAGGAGCTATAATACACGACCTACACAATCTACTGGCTCAGTAGTTCTCCTTTATGCCGATGGCGCTTGTAGTATATACATGTACGTGTTACACGCAGTAGACAATTATATACAAGTTCCTGGTCATCATATGACAAATATAGTATATAGTAAAGACCACCCAAGTACATAGGGTACACGTATAGGTATGATTGTAATCGCCTTTTGTACGTATCGTCTTCACTATCGCACATAAATATCTTGGGAATAAAAATATCGTGCGTCTTTATAGATATGTAAACCAGCCAAAGTGTCATGGACAGTACATTTCGTAATATCGAGTTTAGATTGGCGGGAAATTTGAATGTTAAATTTTTAAAAATTTTTTACTGTTCCAAGTGCGTCAAAGGTCAACGTAAGTGAACGTTGTGCAAGTCGTATATATTATATTGAGAAATGTCAATGTCTTTTTTTTTTAAAATTATTATAGACGATTAATTTAGTGACAGGTCTCTTACGTATACACTTTATCCTCACTATATGGAGTTGATTAACGAGCGGACTTACATACCTCAGGCAGGTGTTTCGTTTAAGGATAATCTGTAGAATCCGTGGAACCTTGAGAGCTAGAGGCTTCACCTTGACGTTTCGAGGAGACGAGTTCTCGCGAGACCTTGAAGCCGCAGACTGACCTCGGCTCACCTGAAGGAATTTCGAGGTTTTTGCTTTAGACGGCTCCGATTTGTCGAGGCAGATAACTGTACTGGGGTTTCAGTTTACCCCTTTCCTGTCAATTCTAGTGAAAAAAAGGGTTCTTCCTCCTTTTTTTATTTTCTCGACCGTCGATCCTTGACGCTTTTTTCCTGACAACGTTTAAATCGATTTATTACACTGAAAAATAGCCGAAACCCTTTTCGCGTCCTTTATTGCCAAGGTGAACGGCAGGTAAATATCCTGCAAGGACTCTTAACTAGGAAAGGGTTATGAAGAAAGGACACCATCCCCCACTCTGCATCCCTTGCCAGAAGTGACAGTCATTCTTGCGTCAGTTTCGATTTGCTAGGTTCTCCCTCGACTTGGTCAAATTTTTACTGGCACACGTATACGTATGTCTATTACGTATACAAAACGTTTGATTATTTGCTCGCGACAGAAAACAGTGGATTGCAAGGATTCGATGTAAGTACTGCATTCGAATAAGAGCTGTGTTTGGTACCTACATATATTTATATCGGTTTCATGCGATTCAAGGAACATTGGATTTCGTCTTCTTTCATTTCGATTCAACGTGTCGCGCTTGACTCTGGCTTTCCAATTTACATATCTTGACCAGGACGCCAACTCAGCGTCTACGTTCATTTTTTGTTACCGATTCGCATATCCCCGCAACTGCATGCAGTATTATAGCCGGAGTGCAGTCGGTACTCGAAGATTGACTAGTGGTCATATATTTAAATTCTGACTTTTACTTCGGGCGATATAGTCCTTTATAGTATGCATATTAGACTCCGTATCAAGATGAGATCATTGCATTGATTCAGTGGGTTTGAAAAATGATAAATTTTTATCTTCTCAATATTTATAGCATGTCCTAATCGGTACTACTCTAATTAGTATGTGTTTCTCTATATATCCATGTCATGTTACTTACATTTGTAAAGCTTCGTAAAAAATGGCAACAAGATACAAGATATTGCACTGTTATTCCGTGTATTCGCAGATCTTTCTGTGTTATTCACACATAAAGTCATATGGTACGAGAAAAATCTTCTTTATTGGTTCATTATCGCGTACGGCATTGCTCGATAAATATCAGAGACCCGGCGCAGCATCCTCAATGTAATAATTTCAAACTGGCCAGTTAGTTTTGTCGTGTCTTCCAACATAGTAGTACATGTTATTAATATTGTGCCTGCAAATGAATTCGCGCTTGTAATTTCATGCCACGTGAGTAAAATTTGCATTTGGACGTCTTAAAGTTGCACGGGTCACAGCGAAAATTGGCAGTAAAGTATGGCAGGCTATGGAGACGACCTTGATCGAATCTGGTGAGTATAGATGCAACGTGCACTCGGGTATTTCCATAGTAACGGATGCGGCCATCATCTGTACCCAGTGTACACAGTTGCGCGCGCAACTGTTCAATACCAGCGAATCGTGCCTCTTTCTCTTCTCAGACACTTTTTTTCCCACCCTTCCTTGATCCCACGACCTTCCACTCCCCCCCTGTGCATTACTCGTCCAGCCTCCATTACGTGTACATGCAACATTCTCAGAACTCCTCGACTCTCGCCACTCGAAAGTTCATCTCATCTTCTCCTCTCAACCCTTCCAACTTTTCTTGGCCTCGCTGAGAGAACCCTTACTGACTTGTCTGCACGTAACGTCGATCTATCTTAAATGCATGCACGGACTTACAAATGGCCGATCATTGAAAGATCTGCGAGATAATGGTCATCACTAGGCACTACAGTGACTTCCGGCGTTGGACACGTTTGCGATGTTAAGGAGGTCTATCTTTTAAATATTGACAGTAAGATATTATATATGATAATGGAGTATGGGTTAAACTTGGGGCTTAAGGGTTTACAGGTATTGGATGGGGAAAGTAATATTTCTTATTTCTCAGTTTATCACGATTTACTTTTTTCCTTTTTCCCCCCCTTTTAAAGAAACTGATAAGGGAGTATAATTTTTAAAGCCGGCTCTTTGCTCACGAGCTCCATTCATTGGGGTTGTAAGCGGGTAGTGGTGAATACCAACATCGCCAAGTAATGGAGGGTCGATACGCACGGTGATAACGATAACATATAGAAAAAAGTCGAGTGCAAAACCCTTGGGAATAATTATCCTCTTTTTACGAAAGTTCTGGGAGACTTTCTAAGGGGCTCAAAAATATACACTACAGGTACTCGATAGAAAGCATCGTGAAATGGGACCATTTTTCAAGATTAGCGAGAGATGAGAAAAGTTTTAATGCCGACGTTATACCGAGTCTAGCTTACCTACCGATACTATCCTTACTACCTATGGAGTCTGTCGGAGCTTGGTTTGCTGAGTACCTACATTCTTATGGGATAAGTGCTCCAGTCCGGGCACCATATAATTCGGAAGTTATGAAATCTGACTAAAAATTTTTACCATATAGAAAACTACATTCTTCTTCGATACTCATCCTCATACTCATAGGCGGAAACACGTATAGGGTTTTATAGGCATTCTCGACATTATCTTCGTTAACAGTCAGACAGTTCTATGCTGAATAAAATATTACCTTATTATGTAATTGTTTTCCCGTCTACGCATCTATTTTCAAAAAATACATTTTGTTAGACATGTATACACCTTTTTCATTCCTATACAAAAATATGGTACAGTACGTAATCTCATATAGTATGTAACATGCAGGGCCTTCAGCATACGAATGAAGAGAAAAAAAATTGAAATATTAAGCCAGTGACGTAATACATACACGTGCCGTATACCAGAGAGAACGTATAGCTTATGATAACGATAATTAGCACGTAAGAACTACGAACTTCAAGGCGTCTGTATGAAATGTCTAAACCATAATTGAGAGTAACGCATGGATGGGACCATTGGACTAAGACTCGAGGAACGAAGAGATAAGAGTTACACTGACAGACATTCCGTTCGCGTTGAAAGTTTTCTCGGTCTGATAGATAAGAAGAAAAATGGTTGCCACTCTGGTACATTAAGGATTGCTTATATTTTCCTGTCGTCGTAAATATTACATGCATAATGTGCTGTGTGCACCATTTTCCTGGATGGCTTTCGTGTATACCTCCGTGAGTAACGTGAGTCTGCGATTACGCAAATTTCGTTTCGATGCGTGTACACGAATTCTTTTGGCATCGTAAATCATTCGGACCAGTGAGTGTGAGTAGTAATACATACGTGCATAAATATATGCACGTAACATACTTCTATTGCTCTTATTACATAGTCTGTTGATGATTACTACAACTCTATGTAGCTGGAGAGAGTATAGCTAATGGTTGGCTTAATTTGTTTGCCAAAGATATGCGAAACCTTTGCGAGTCATAAATCGTTGAGTTTTAAGGATCACGAAAGAGAACAGGAAGTTGACGTATATGGGTTTTAAATTATTCAGATTTCTCGTCTTACGGTACATGTAGCATTGTTCAATGTTAATCAGTATTGCTTCTGTCAATGAACTCTGATTAGAAAACATGCAACACTGGCAGAGATTGTTAACATGAATATTCAATTTTTTATTCTTGGATAGTCATTTTATTATGACATATTGCACACTGATAATTGGATGAGCTATAATCTTTGTCCTTGTCGTCTCTAACTGCACATTCCGTTCTCATAGCCTCGTTCGTAAATTCGCAATCCTTATTCCGCCGGGGGTCACATTTCATTTCGCACTGTCCTTCGCGACAATTGAGTTCAGAATCGACCTCATTACTAGTTGAGCAAGAAACAGAGAATTGGCATTAATGGCCACATTCGTTTGGTACGATATCGCAAGTCCAATTATTCGCGTTTTTAAATATTTTAATTTTGCAAATACTAACGGCTACCGAACCGATGTTTACTAAGCGTAGTATCGGCCGTATAAGTATTATTCTAGACTTTTGTTCCACGTTTGGCGATCCATGCTAAGGAGGTTCCTCGCACTGGGAAAATTTACCGAGCGCCAGTAAAATTATACAAATTAACCGTGGAGTAAATTGAGAAGTAAATTATACAATTACGCTGGAGCGACCGACGGAGCCATGTTGGTGGCCTCGGAAAGGAGGAGTTCAGTGCTTGCTTTGAAAATTGGTAGTGCTGCTGGTGTATGAGGGTGAGGTTAATTCAGGTAGAGGGTTTGGAAAGAGTCCAATCAAGTCCTAATTAGCCTGTGCCCAGACTCTGCTAACTAGCTGACCCCTCTTTGCCCGGTACTACTCTGACGAAGGCTTTAGAAAAATATGACGCTGAACAAAGTTAATAGCTATATACGTATGATACTTTTTCGTTTAATTCCTCTAATTCATTTTTGCTCTTTCACGTCTCATCAACATCAAGCGGACGCGTATCGTACGCTAATCATTATATTCCTATAGTCTTTTCTGTACTAATTTATTGTTATAGATCATTATGGGTGTTGTTGGTGTTATCGTCACAGCTTCACAGGGATTCTTCGTAATGTTTTTAGATAGTATTTTTAGAAGTGTAAACTGGCACTTTCACGAGTATAACAGTTGAGCGAAACGACCTCTAGTGACATGGCGCGTAGAGTACATCCTCTTTTCGCAAAAGGGTACTCAAATGTTATTCCGGCCGCCTGGTTCCTCAGCTGCTCCAATTATAATTCAGCTACTGTAGTTGGCTGTGGTGTCTGCCGTCTCGTTTCGCACCCATCAGTCGCAAGTCAGACCCAACGTGACCTGTGGTCATGCTCGAACCCTCACTTTCATACTGAACCCTGGCGACCTATTCTGCAACGCTTAAAACTTTGGCGTGCTACCGCAAAAAGCTATTTGACGACTCCTCCGTGTCACTCCCTCGTAAACGCACCCGTTCTGTCTACAATTTCTGTTCCACTTGGTGACGTTCACTTGGGTCTTTACACGAATCGTAAATCTGTTCGAAGAACCAAATGGTGTTAGCTTTTTTTTAGAATACTCGTGTTGCTGTTAACCATTCGGAGATACGTGTATCAGGTGTGATTTACGGGAGAAATTAAATTTTTTTTAATATACGAAATGCATGTACGAATATTGCATTGAGAATTTTGTATCTACCGGTTGCTGTTTCGGCACGAGTGAAATCGCCGTTCGTGGGAAATATTAATTTTTTTTATTGTTTCACCGGTATCATTTTGCACTATGGATGATCCAAGGCATATTGCGGTGTGGCATTTTATCGCAGAATACTGTGAATTATCATTAGCGTAGAGCGACTACGCTTCAGCGCGACGTCGACGCCATAAACATTTCGACAGACGTGGTCAGAAATAGGGGAAGCTCTTTTTGAGACACCATTTTGTCTGGCTTCACTCCACTCTCACATCGAGCCAAGTGTGTGATTCATTTCCGGACTCTCCCACGGGAAAGGCTCGCGTACTGGCCAATGACGTAGGCCCGTCTAGTGGGGAGTCTAGAGATAGGTCGTATATGGACTTTAAAAAAAAAGAAAATTTCAATCTGTGCTCCGTAAGAGTAAATCAATTGGTAGAATATTCTTTTACGCGCATCTATACCTACGTTCGTACGTATCGGGGCAAACTTTTTTTATCGATATTAAATTTCTTTTGTTCTTTCTATTCTATACTTCGTTTATTGGTATACCAATGCTGCTTCAATTTGTCCTATATGTAGTAATCAAACGGCGACAAGAGAAACAGAATTTCTTGTCTTATTTTTCGTTCATTTTTTTGTCGAAGAGGGTAGGTCCACAGCATCTTTTCAACGTCTGAAATATATTGGTTGTTTCCGTGTCCTTCGTAGTTACTCTTTGCCAGTGGTAGCATAAGATGGAATTTATGCAGGGTAACTTGTGACCATTGACGCTTGTTACCATGGGAATAGTGCATTACGTTAATATTTGCATAGACGATATGTTCCAGTTGCACGTTACTCCATCTCATCGATATTTTGTGGCATAATTTTTCGTACATATGTATATCTGGGTTCTATTACGTGATCAAGAATAATTGTTGGAACTATAATTGATGGCCAATTTCGAACTTACATTTTTTAAGGTAGAACAGACATCAGAAATATTTGTTTCTGTCGGAGTATGCGATAATAGGAATTTCAAGATTTTTGTGTATTTCTTTTAACGTGTTTGATAATTCTACTAGGATTGATCATGTCTAGAGCCATATCTTTAAAAATTTCAATGCTAGTGTAAAATTTTTCATAATATTGTCAGGCACCATTTCGTTACGCAACGCTTATTTTGGATATGGATAAGATACTGCATCAATATGGAGTCTGTGGATATTAGTAGCTGTATTCGTAGAATTGAGAGAAAAATTTAAAAATGCTTAAAAAAAGGTACATTGCTACACGTAAATTCTTAAATTGAATTGCGTGCACGTAGTTAGCAAATTATCTACTATGAATTACATGTCACATAATTATTCGACATTAGTTGAGCAACGTGAAGATGAAAATACTAAAATTTTCTATTATTAAAAAAATCCTTATCTGTACAATAAATTTCGATACCCGTTACTCGTGAGTTGTTAAGTTTAGATATTTAGATATGTTATAATTGATCTAGTTCCATGGTATAAAGATTATTTACATACATATACACTTTTATATTGCAATTCTAATACGTAAAACAAAAAAGTTTAGCATCATGAAACCCCTACTAATATATGTGTAACATGCGAGTGCCAAGACATAAGAGTCTCGTTAATTCGAAGTTTAACATGAGACAGCTCAAGGTAAATCCGTTTGCACAGCAAAGTTTAATGAATTTATTATATTTATGCATCGTGCAACTGCAGGCTTCCTTTAGATGTTCAGCTACGTTCAGTTATTCAACGTCACAAGTCCGCGTACGCATGCGTAATACCTGCCTTCAGTGAGCATATATCCATAGATATAGTCACACGTGTAGATCGTGCCACCCACCCCGGACAAACTATAAAGCCCCGTTTAACCGCTCGTAAACTCAATGGTGTCGGTCACGTTTGCCCTTGCGGTCCGTCTAGGCAGCAGCAGACACCCACCCTAGGGGCTACCTAGTGGTGCCATTTTCGTGTTTTTTCCCTAAATATTATACTCCCGGATGGATGCAGCCAAACCACGTGTATAACTTGATCGAGTAAAATACTTATGGTTATACTGTATTCCCTTGGGCTTAGGGTAAGAAAACAAGAAAAAAGATGGATATGCGATTCGATGGTACATAATAAATATCACTTGTGGGTTGTAGGGGTCTTGAGGAAAAGATATAATATTTTATATATCTAAATTTGTACGAAGGGTATATGGAGACGTTCTAGGAAAAAATGGCATTTAAAAGGGTTCCGATGTATTTTACCATAGGTTCGGTAAATTTTTTGAAACTCGGTATCCTTCGCGTGGTTCGTGTTTTAGAATTTTAAAATTGTATTCTGGTCATGGTTAAACCCTTGTACTATGAAGTTGGTATATGTATACATATACTGTACGTATATGGTATAGTGTATATACGAACAGTGAGTCCTTTGTCCTTCCGTACGACTATGACCGGCAGGAGCGGCCACCTTCTGGTCGGCAGGCGATTTTTTATTTTCAACAAAAAATTAACCCTTCCGTGCCGCGAGCGGTTTCTTTATGGGTTTTTACTTCAAGGAATATTTATGAGCCTTCACGGACTTGAAACGGTAGGTATGCACGAATTCTACAGGCCCCGGTTTCGGGCCCGTCGAACCGGAATCCATGCTGGACTCACTTTGCTTATGTATTAAAGGGATGAAATGGATGCATGGAATGTACCGGGTGTACATAATGCAATGGCCCGCCGTGGTAGGACTTATTTGCAAATGCCCAGAGGATACAGACGCCTGTGTTTCTTTTGTCCATAATTTCAGTAATCCATACGTGATCTAACTTTACTCATGTGGGTACTTATTATCTTCCCAGAATTAATATTTTAATATGCGATGCAAGAACTTGGAATTCCTTTGTTAGACCGATTTCACGGTGTTTCCTTGGCTCGGATAATAACCGGTGGCAAAACACATGAGCCAATTCTACGGAGAAATTATTAGTGTGGTGTCTGCAGATTTCTCCTGGATATCTATAAGTTCGATATATATATATACACATATTTATGTATACAGGTGTATTGCGGAAGTGGCTACGATGTAATTGCAATAATTTGCACTGGCAAATCATGGATTTTGAATGGCTCGAGGATAAAATAAAATCTCGTTTGGGACAGCGGACCGGAAAATTGACGCCCCCGAAGGAAGTCGAGGGTCTCTTTAGATCTACTGCTTGGATAATATCGCTCTCTGAAAACAGGGGGAAAAATGCTGCTTGGAAGAAGCCATCTTAGGGCTTTCTTGAGAGTTTCTTCGTATTATTAGCAAAGAGAATGACAATAAAAGTACTTTATTAATGGAGACGTGGCTACACGTACACGTACAGTGTTACATAATATATAATTTTTTAAATCTAGTTATTTGGCCTAAGTTTCATTTTAGAGTACGGTTAACTTTTTCCTTGATCGCATAAATTTAGCGAGTATTTTTTTTTGACAATATAAGCTAGTCTTCTTTATAAATTGTATAGAAAAGTTTTGAAGTATGTAATTTCGTGGTATTATTTCAGAATACTTATTGCAATTGTATCAGTGTAGTTACAAAGAATTCCTTTTTTGGTTTTTTTTTTCCCCATAAGTTTTGTCGGATTTTTATATTTGACTCTTCAGATTTTGATGTATTAAAAACTCTCACTCAATTGGTAGAGCACACAAGAAACCCGACAGCTTGTCCACGTTGTGCAAGCGGGCATTCCCAGGCCGATGTCGAGGAAAACGAACAGACTGGCTGAATGAGAATGCCGATGGCGGAGAGGCCGAAGATTTCAGGGGCGTGGCGACAAATACGTATAGACGCCATTATCAATTCCGCCTCTTTCATAGGTATATCGTGAGCCAAGAGAGAATCTCCAATTATTTATTAAATTGTCTCAACGCAATTTAAACGTCATTAGTTGGCGGTTCTTTTAAAAATCGCGTTGATGATCGCGTGAAGAAATTTTTTTTAAATAAAAATTCATTCAATATTCATACAATACAAATCTTCCCAAGGAAGAATTATTTTATACCGTTATCATTGGTCCGGTGTCAAAGGTTAAATTTTCTACTGACAACGAATAAATTTCGTTGCTTTTCGTTTTCGAAGACATTTCGCTCAAATAAATATCTTCTATTTTCGATTACGTCGTAGGGATATAACATAGTAAATTTTACTCCGATATACTCATCAGCCTCTGTTACTCAATTGTTTTTATTTATCGGGCAAGCACTCCGAAAGACACTTTCAAACGAGCGATAGTGCTAAACTTCATTAAAAGGTTCCATGAAACGTGGAAGGGTCCTCTATCTAATTTGGATTATCTTCCAGCAGTCTCGTGATTTAAGATCCAACCCATCTTGCCATGAAGAATTTTTCTATTATTTTTATCCCTTCGTCGAAACTCCATCAGACGACACTCACAAGTTTTCGAATATATCAACCATTACGATTAACCTCAAGAATCTTACACGCAATACTCTCCCTTCTTGTAGAATGTTCATATAATTTTTACCACACAGATAAATTTCCAAATTCAAAAAAAAAGTTTACACGATTGAATTCGCTTCATCCAAAGCCAATAAATAAACGCAATTGAAAAGCATCATCAAAAGTATTGATTATCCCTAAAAACGATTAAACCCCCGTCCGAACGAAACGCATCCCAAGGCCCGTACCTATCCGTCGGAGAACCTCGTCGCGCCATCTCTCGCAACATCGAGGCGTCACACACGTACAAAGAACAAAGCACGAAAGCTGCGGCAGCAGTTGACACCAAGTATACCATAAAATTTTCAAGTCTAAGTAAGCATGAATGAAGTGTAGCCTGACCTAACAATTACGTAACCGTATAACAGTACGTAAACTTTACGGTACCAAGAGGTCCCATTAGGTAGGTCAATTCCTCCCGTTAACCTCACTCTTAACGTATTGACCTTGACAAGAAAAGGTCTCGTTCCCATCACGGTCCCCAGCAAACTGCACGACTAGAGCCATAAGAATGAGGCCAAACCTCAACAACATAAAGTGTTGTCCTAGACCAATGTCACAGTTAACCAGTCAGTCAATCAGCTAATGTGCAAGCTAACCCACTAGCTATACGTATACTCGGTATAATCTGACTCTTCCCGTTGAAAACGAGAAGAAACTAAACGTCCGCTTTTACGGCCGCCAATAAACTTTTAAGTGTGAGTCGAATGAGTTCTCGGCAAAGATATCCGCGGTAAAGCATGACTCCACGAGGTGGTGGATCTTCGTGACGCACCTGTCCATGGATGACCACACGAGCGTAACCCGAATGACTATATACCCGCTCCCGTATATCCTTACGACCCTGTTTACCGTCTACGAGAATGGAGGTCAAGGTCGTCAGTCGTGAACGAGCGTTACGCAATGCTCGTAAAAGGCAAACGAGCATAGTACTGCTATCCACGACAGGAAGTCGTACTATTCCGAATGAACGTAGCACGTATACGATTTTCACTAATATACATATATACATACACATATAAAATTCAAAGGAAACAGCCGTATTCGTACTACGTACACAGTGTACAATATATTACGTAATGACGTATACAAGTTACGTATGCATATGCTGATAACCGTTGAATTCTTTGGATTTCAATGACAATGGGTATTTAGTACACTTCCTATTGCGTGAGAATCGGTTGATTTTATTCACTGTACGTTGCCTTCCTCTTACTTGAATATCGCTCAATTATTATGTGGAGTATATACATGTATGTCTGTTTGAGCTAGGTCAGTGAGTACCGAACGTTTTATAATGGAGATTGCCTGACTTACCTATTTATCGTATGAATGATTCAACGGTTCTTGATCTTCCATATACGTAATACGTATCGTGGTTCAAAAGCATGATGAGTTCATAGACCCGAGGTGGTCTTGATGATGAGGGATCTTGACGTCCATGTGTTGTCTCGGCATGTATGTTGAACGTGAGTCGCGTATGAAAAATATGTGTCGTGTGTTGAAATCTTGTCTCCTTCATGACTGTGTGGTCTTTTTTTTTTTAGTCGTGTGATTCTTCGTAAGGTCACGTGGTCAGGCGGAAACCGCGGTACACCGTGACCTGCCCCAATCCCGACGGGTGTAAAGGCATGGCAGTATAAACGAACGTTTACAGGCTCGTTACATTTTTATGAGCTCAACGCCACTACTACGTCACTAAGGCCATCAACGGAATGTCGTAAACCATCTCACTCTTGCCACCCTGTGTCGTAGGCGACGTGTACCCCCTTCCTCTTCCCCATTCTCTATCAGTCCGCGTGGCATTTACGCGCAACTTCCGTTCTGACGTCACGCGCTTGTTCTAGACCCACTTAAGTTACGTCACTTTATTAGCCGTGATCGTAACAAATTTTACGCCCTTGCTCTCTTGTCTGACTGCCTACTGCCTATATCCACTGTTCACAGTTTGTCGTCTATGAATATTCTTTTTATACTGTTTTTTTTCAATTTGGTCAGTAGGTTATCGTCGTTGTCTGGCATACTTTTAGGGAATTGGAGCAGTATAGTTTAACGATTATAGTATTACTTGGGGAATTCTTTGGATTGCTTCATTTGTGGAGGAATACGAGTTATAATACTTTGGATTTATAAGATTGTACGTATATGTGATACGGATTTGAATAATGTAAATAAAAATGTGATATAAATAAATGTAATTGGAGATGTAAGTGAAGTTCAAGGTGTAACGTAAGATTCGTTTAACTTTCGTCGTAATTACATAAATGCTCGTTTTATGATACATAAATTGCATTTCAGTCTTGGCGATATATAATATTTGAGACATAAAGATTTTCTGGTATTTAAATGAAAAAAATTTAACATGTTAAATGCACGGGATGTGCATTATACACCTGCGGGAGGTTCTGGCTCCATTCTGTACCAGCCCTAAATTGCTCGTGTATCTAAAGATGCCTCCCTCGTGACGTCATTGGCTGCTTTGGTCGGCCATCATGGTACTCATTATGCAAGCAGAACTCGGAATCCATGATGGCCACCGTGCTCCGAACCAATCAGAGTCCAGCACAGAGCGGCCATGATGGAAAGGGTCCGCCCTGCGCTCTGGCGGGCGTATATTCAACTTCTAGGTTCGTTTGTCATCCGACAGATGTCTCTGCATCTCTGAACCAACATTCGAATTGTATGTATTTATTAAAGAAAATGAGAAATCGAAATACCAGTAATATCACTGAACAGAAACGCCAGTTAATTATATGAATGTCATTACGAACGCCTCATGAAAATCAAATAAAATCTGCAGTTGTATACGCGGCACATATCTCTTAGCTTTATTCGCAGGTATCCCCCTGATAACTTCCTTGCCTCATAAGGTCAATTCAGGAACCGAAGGGTCGTGATTCCTGATCAAATTTTTGGAAATTTTTATCAAACCGTTATCTATCCAGTGCTGGTTTAATCTTTTAAACAAATTTTTTTTTCAAGGTCCATCTATAACTACAACCCTCCAATAGGGGGTTTCGAATCCTCAGGGTGTCATCACCCACAAGCACGGGTAACCCTGACAATAAATGAAAATAGGTAAATATGGGTGTATAGCATTTTCTTTATGGGTCCCTTAAAACCCCACGGTTTATGACCCTCCCCGTAATGCCTGCGTAAGTACACCGACGTGTATGCATATTTTATGACGACAAGAAAGCTGTGAATAACGCAAGGTTTTCGTGACATCGATTTCTTCATCGTGATACTTTCCACTTCAAAAGAGAATGAGCTATCTTGAACTTTTTCTTTATTGATACTAAATCCGCTGTTTAATTATGTCTGATTATCTTATGGATAGTGTAATTCAAAATCTGAATACAGAAAAGTTAAACGATTAAAGGCGATAAATAATCGGTCATCCTATTACCAGATTGGAATCGATAATATGAATGCAAAAATCTATATCGAATTTCGACGCCAGTAGGATATCTCGTTGCAGACATACAAAAATCATGACTGCGGAGCAAGATCAAAATCACTACAGTGCTCTTCACGTATAGCGGTCTCTTAAAAGGAGGTAAGCAAGCTGTGTTTAAAGAACACGAACCGCGCTTGAATCCGGATAATTATGTCCAGGGGTTTATTATGGTGGGAGTCCGTGACTTTATTTTGCGGAATAAAATAGGTAGGTATGTGCGGTACAAAAACGCCAGCAAGGAAAGCCCACTGGAATTCAGGATGGCCGCTTAAGATTGGCAATTTAGAGGAAACGTCGCCACGGCAGCTTCAATTCTGCCGGAGCCGGTAGAGTAACAAGGAGAGGAGGATTAGATGAGGTGCGAGAGAGTGGGAGAGAGGGGGGGGGGGGAGAGAGTTAAACGGTATCTAAGGAAGCTGGAGGTCCTGCGAGGATAGTTGGATGGACAAAAAAAAAAGAAAAAAGAAAAAAGATAAAGTTCTTAGATAAACTTCTGATGTCTTCCAAGTTCCTTGGTATTACAAATTTGCATCCTTTTCCGAGTTGGAGATTCGTTGCTTTGTCGCTTTTAAATTTATTCAATCGTTTGCTTTTTGTTATGGAAAAGAAATTGCCCAGGAATATACAACTTTGAAACTGACTTCAGTAAATGCACGCTGCAGATAGTTATTTCCCTTGGCGATACTCGAGAAATCCTTCGAAGTTTGCCTGACTGTCCATTCTGGGTGTCATGGCGATTAATTTTATAGATGTAGTACGGAAATGGAGTTCTGGCTGGTATCTGCATACCTGTATAAATAGTATGGGTGGGTTTTAAAATAAAATTGACAACAGAAAGATTTTTTGACATGTGACAACATTTTGTAAAATCGATTGATAATTTCTGTCTAGAAAATTTTCAAAAAAAGTTCATAATGCATTGGTAATATTTATTATGATTATTTAATGTTACAGCAGGTTAAAATGCACGAAAATTTAAATCCACAATCGTACTTCCAGCTCAAGGTAAAGAAAGTTCGTTCTAGTAGTTGGTAGCTCATCGGATATTTCTTTGTTCTCCTGAAACAGAATCATTAAATAAATGAATTTCGCGCTACTGGACATTAAACCTAAAGAATCCAAGTCCCCTCTTACAAAACAGTCCAAAGCATCAGACATTGCTGATAACATTTTACAACCACAGTGTCATTAATGACCCAAAAAAGGACACTACTCGTAGAATTGCGTAATCGGTAGCATGAACAAAGATCGTTAACCTTAGAACGTTGAGATGATATTATCGGAAATGCCAGCTATATTTTAATTATACGTACAACAATTTTTCCTTATAATTCTAGGGTTAAATTTTCTTTCAAGACAGCCAAAATTTTATAGGCACATATTCTCATACGAATAAGACCCTCTAATCCCGGCAGAACGATCAAGGAATAAGGAACGTAAAAAAAATATAAAGTCCGCATACTACCGGTGCCTGTCCGTAAGCAGGTACCCAGAAGGGTAAACGTCCAAGATCCTGGGATTATCGAGTTTCAAAAACTTAATGGATCGCCTTTCCCAACACGAACCAAGTCCAGTCCAAAGAGTTGACACGTAACTCAATATGGCTGTGCGTTATTTACGACGTCATAAAATTACCAAGTTGATGCTTTAAATTGGAATAAAACGATTGCAGTACCTGCTATAGATATACCTAAGTGTCAACTACCTAAGTACTTACCTGTTTATATATTGTTACGACGATATGGATCCTGAGCATATTTTAATTTATTAGTTACGGATGATTTAAATGTCTCTCAAGGAATTTTCAAACAGTTATTCTTGGTACTATGTTTTTATTTTTAAATAATTTTATGTATAAACGTATATTACGTCGATACACGCTGTAGACATTTACCCTTGATACGAGGGGCTCTGCTGGAAGGGTAGGAAATCTTAAAAAGTTTTACGCTCTTATTATCGTGTTGGCACCACCTGGTAAAGGGTTTGCTTGGAAAACTCTGACTGTATAGTGGAATTGGGGAACTCGTGGGTATAAGTCTCGATTTGCATAACCATGCGATAACTTTCGCGACGCGCTCAGATTTTGTACAGTGTAATTACGATTTTTGCGATTTCGTGTAAAATTAATTCCGCGGGTTTACGTCACAGATGAAGTGTACGCGCTTATGGATTATGTTGTGTTAGTTAAAAAAATTAATGTTAAGGGGTTAAGAAAACTTTATTGCTTCCTCGACACCTCGTGTCTCTTGCAGTATGTATTTATAAAAAAACTATGGCTTTTCACGGGTGTCGCCATTTTTTACGATCATTTTACAAAGTAATAAAATGACCATATGCATCTGTCCGATTTTATCGTCTTGCAAAACTTGTACAAGGTATACCTATAGACAACTATTGTGTAAGTATACTTTATAGCTGTTATGTGGGTAGATAAAAATGACTGATACTTGAAAATTATTATTATGTAAATCGATTTAACATACCGAATAATAAAGTACAATTCTTACAATTTGTATAATTTCTATCAGACACGTCACTGAAATAAATATACGAAAATCTTCTGTTTACGGAAACGTAACTAATTAGCGTTAATAAAAGTAGTATAAGTATGAATTAAATTTGAAGTATCGTATCTTATTTCAATTTTGTGAATTGATATACAATTTTCCATATCCGCAAGCCAACGAATAAAATACCGTATTGTACCGAACGCAACCATAATCATTCCTAGTCTATTTTACTTACGTTTTTCATATGATGTTTCTTTTGTTTGACATATACCGTATGGTATATGCTGTAGTAAAAGAAAATATTAAAAGACACGAATACGGATTCAAATGAAAATGCCAAATACAAAACAATATCAAAAAAGCCAAATGATACATAATAAAGAATAAGTTAATCTCCACGTTGAAAATTAATAAAGCAAAACTGCCAATGAATAATTCTCAAGATACGTAGTCCCAGTTCTTTTTGATTTCCATAAACGACAAGAGGCGGGTTCATCGACCAAGCGTACAGAAGAACGTCACAAGGATCTCTCAAAGAAAAGGATCAGGTTTGTCGTGGGACGTTGGGATAAGGTGTAGGAGCCACATGAAAGAAGCTCATTAAAAAGAAAACGGACGTTTGCGCACCCTCGGCCATGGCCTCTGACACGTTAAATCTACCATGGAATATTTATTGATACGTAACTATTTTCACTAGTCACATTTTACGTTTCTCCCTGCAACAGACTTTTTTTTTACCAAGCCCAAGGGCCTTGTAGATTTCAATATGCCTCGGTAAGAATCAATTAAAAAATTTCGAATAAAAATTCAATAATCTTTGATCATCATATTCATTTTGATCACCCTGTACATACAGTACTTCCTGATATAAATAGTATCTGATCACCATTTGAAAATCTGTTTTTGCGTGCTACCACTATACATCAACTTATTACAGCCGCAATTTTAGTCAGCTTAACTATTCACTGTGTCCCATTAACGTAACTCACGTCAGCCCAAAGCACAATAAGAGTCTCCCATAGTCGCAGTACTTGCGTGCGCGTGCGTAATTTTCACGCGCGGATTCACGGACTTTATGCGTAACCGCACGCATCTGTAAAGCACATGCAAGAGATTAGATTTACTAAGAGGAACTCTGCTATATTTCGCTTTCCTTGTGTCCTCGTATACCACATCGATGTTCTCTTTACGCTCCTGAAGCTTTCTTAAAGTACCGTCTGATTTTGGTATTCGTCGAACCCATCTTTACCGTAGAGAGCCATTCTACAGGGTGTTACAAGCTTGATTACTTTCCATTAAAATTTCCTGGTAAGTTCAGCTTTCCGGGATCCGTGCCAAGAATGAGTTCTGATGGAACCGGTATACCCATGTACATCCAGTAATTCCGTCCAGTCTGAAAATGGCCATGTTCTCATAAAATGAGTATAATTATAGAAAGTATTACAAGGGATGCTTGGAAAGCCTCAACTTCCAGCCCTTGTCAGAGACTGTTTGCTTAATCTGTCTACCACAGAGACGAACGTGTTTTGGTATGAACAAACCCTTTGCATGTAGCGGAACCGTTAACCACGGTTAACTTGAACGTGTAAACCTTGCGTCAGCCATACTGAAACGTCGACGCGCGGTTCCTGCTTGAATCTCGAATAATTACGTCGGCTTGACTTCAGTGATAAATATCGTGTAACAGTACACTGGCGATATTGGTAGACCCGTGGATTTCGTTGCAAGTATAAGCAAAAAAAAATTTTACGAGATTGAATTTATGTTGTCTGTGTCCCGTGTAAGGTCATATGTATGCATATGTAACAGTGGTGTTCCGCCATTACGTGAAAGGCACGTAACGTAACGCGTTTACGTTTATCGTAAATTGAAGAAGCGAGAAGCTGGGTTCTACACGAGATTGAAGCGTGCGTGGTGATAATCCAAGAAGTGACGCAGGTACGGAAGATTTTCATCAGCCGCGTAAAAAAGCACTTTATGCACATCGGCATCTAATAAAGACATCCTTACCTTTTACAACCGAACGCGATTGTCCTGCCATCTATGCCTCGAGTTTATAAATGGAACGTAGCTATCGACGAGAAGTCTGTTCGAATACGAGCACTCAGAGTGCGTGCACTCAACTATTCAGTGTGCCTAAAGATTTTGACTGTTTTACGATCTTTCGAGGGTCGTAGAATCGGTTGGTTAATGGACGGCGTGACAAGCTCGCGTCAAATACCAATCGGTCTATTTTAATTCACAGAACTCAAAGAGGCTCCGATTTCTTCGATTTCGTTTTATCGGATACTAATTTAATTGCGCTCTTTCGATGCTAGATTCCTAACCTAAAAAATATCCTGAATATGGTATATAGCGAGGGTATCGTAAACCCGTTACAGGATACATCACGCATTCACGTTATTCGATTAAGCTAAACTATCCTTGTTATCTGTGTACTATAGTGGGCTGCAGAAAAACTTAAATATTCCATTTGAAACGCGGCAACGTTCTTGGCATTCCCGTAGGGATATAGGAGGCGGCTACCAGCTTCACGGCATTCCGGCTGGCTTTGGGATTATCGTAAAGTTAGACCGGCGCCGGGATAAAGTCGCCCGGTGAAAAGCATACAGTATTTCCACGTAGATTTACCTGAGAGCAGGCGAAAGTTTCCATATATAGCGAAAAGCTCGTCTTTCGCAGATATCCCGGCAGGGAGTGCCTATACGCTTGAGCGTCGGAGTTTTCTCCCTATCGATCGAGAGTGTGATGCTGGAGAGCTCGCGAGAGGGCTCGAATGGGAACGCCGCAACCAACCCCTAACTTGGCTGGCTGCCGGGTCTCAACCCTCCGAATCGACTTGCGTCACGTTGAAACCGCACCGACCTACTATACCTATGGTGCACAGCTCGTACGTGGGTTGCGTTGGATGAGAGGCGCCTGTATAGTGTGTACAAGGGTAGGGGTGAAAATGAATACAGTTAGGGAATGGATAAAGGGGTGGTTTCAATGGCAGCGTGCTGTCCTTGCAGCTGGGTCTGCATCGGCTGCAGGAGGGATAGAAATTGTTGGAAGGGTGAACGTTTGTACTTTCTCCACCCACGCTGACTGGGGTTACCTACCCTCTATTCCCTGTGCATATAGACAACCAACCCTCGAAAAACTTTTACCATTTCACCGTCTACCATGGATAATCCGCCCTTGCATCCCTGCAACGTGCTCCGATACCGTACACCTACAGGTCTGAATACCTATGTGCCTGTGTACTTTCTACTACCCTTAGGAGGGGGTGCGTTCTTATTCTTGTGTTTTCAGAGAGGGATCGCTTCCCTAAAATTCTCTGATTCTCATTGTGTAGGCGGTGCACACAGGTCTGCTGGAGCGTGCTTCAATTAGGCTGGCAACCCCAGGTAATTAGGATAAACAGGATCGTCGGGACTTCGGGCGAGAATTGGATTTTTAGTCGTTTCCCTGGGAACCTGAGGGAGAAAATGGGACTTGCTCATTGCGAAAACGACACCGCGAGGAAACGCCTACTTAGTCTCGTGACAAATTGTACATCCTTCCCGGAATTGTTTCCACGGTATTTGCACTGCCTATCAACGCGTATGGCGTTAGGTTAGATTCGAGGGTAGATAATTTCGCATTCTTATAAAGTCCAGTGGTATAGACAATTTTTGGATAAAATAAATTGTTTCATTTTTTGGTTCATTCGCGAGAAGCATTTTTGTTCGTGAAACTAGAAGCTCTCTCAGATTCAGTTCAGATTGAATTTCAGCTTGTCCATCTTGCCGCGATGCACCGAATGCACCTGCGACCCAGGGGGGAACTACTGGGAATTGACTGGCGCTATATAGACGAAATGCATCGAACTGGAACTGCAACTGGGAAATAAAAGTAATCGCGCCTCTCTGTATACTGTCGTAACACTGGAATTAGCAATATTTTTCCGCTATCTCAAAGTGGAAAAAGAAACTGCGATAAAGACGTGGATTAAAGGATAACTCGAGTAATTTCTTCATTATGGCAGAGCAATTGGTTATTTATAACATTGTCTCGCCCCAGGCTTTAAGCGGGCTTGATAATTGCCACACAGACTTCAAAGTCGTATGATATTAAAAAAAATTTAAGGGTGAATTTTATTATCATCAATAAAATTTCTCATGCGTCGAATTTATTTACTATTCTCATTTATAAAAATATGATGAAATTTTCATCTCAAATCTCGAATAACCAGTTCTTGCCTTGCCAATTTGTTGCAAAAATGTGCAATCTCTTACAAGTAAAGGAATTACGCAACATACGAGATTACTGCACACGATGTAAAGAAATACATAATATTTTATGACAAGCAGCATCAACCAGCTAGACAGCCAAGTCAGCATACGAAGTTTCTTATATTCTGAAAAAGCTATGTAAATATAGATATATACATTTACATACAGGCGGATGAAAAGGGATGGGGTTGTCGTGGCAAGAAATGCACGAATAAAAAAAGGTCAATGCCTGCTTCTGAATAAACAAGAACGATAAAGTGGATCTCGGACGACGCAGCATCCCACCAGCGTAGGTGAAATGAAAACTTACATGTAGGTATCCCATGTCTAGAGGATAGAGGAATCTCTTTTGGAAGGTGTGGCTTCCGTGTCGTTTCAGCGTTACACAAAAAGACAGAGACACCAGAGAAACGTAGGCGTCCTGTATAAATAAGAGCAAGGATCTCCGCAGACGCCTAATCTAATCCTCCAACTAAGGAAGAACCTAGCTAAACCTTGACGTCCATTCTAGACAATACACTGGAATGTTTACGAGGCGATTGTCACATATTGCATGTTTGGCCAGCTGTAATGAGATTCGAGGATGGCCGCCCTGAGACGTCTAAGTATGCTACGGGGAAGTCAGAACCCTAAAGTCACAAGAAACATCATGAATAAACCGTGAACAGCATCGTAATCATTACGGGACATTATTCTCCCAACTTGCGGGGTCATTATTGGCTACCAGTCAAGATTCAATTTCTTTTTATTCTGTATGAAAGAGATCCCTAATTTTCAATATAACTGTATCTGTATGCCTACCTGAAGATACCTTGAAATCGTACAGATACGATATTGGCTGTATAATGATGCAAAATGTCATTGAGAATCTGAACCCGTTTGAAGTACAGCTGGAGTCCCACGGAAGTAAAAAAATTATCATTAAGGAAATTATCGCAAAGTGGATATACCCATGTTCCATAAATATTCATGCTATAGATAATGCACTTTATGTACTTTTTCTGCGTGCATATACATTTTGCATACTGAACAGCGTTTACTTTGATTTAGTTTGTTCACCCCTGTGTGTAACTTTGTTCATCCCTATATGTCCGAATTGTAGGATACCAAACGTGTCTACAGGCACCTAGAGGAGAAGCAACGTTTTCCGTGTTCCTTCGTTATTGCCACCCTTAACCTCCATCGAGTTCACCCCCTAGTCCAGAGCCCTTCGACAATCCAATTTATACACGGGATTATATCGGGGAGAGGAGGCCAGGGGTTGCTCGCGTGGATCGGTCAGAGTTCTCTATACAGACGTCGGCCATTGATACCAATAGGGGATGAAACTTTTCCATCTCTATACCTTTCCGTAACAAACATGGCCGATATCATATTTCTTTCTTGGCTCAGACAAAACCACCCCATAGACCTGGCATTTCTGGTTTCTACGCAAAAAAATATTTCGATCGATCCTACAGATTTCTGTGTTCTTGAGGAAACGTATGCCTTATGTCCTATACATTCGTGAAAGTTCGAGGGCCGATTCACATTGGTACCGTGTAAATTTAGATACTGGGCGTATGCTTTACCCTCCTTGGGGGAGCCCTTGAATTGAGGGGGTGGCGAGTATAAATATTGTAGGGAGTTTAATAAACAAAGGGCCCGAATAGATGCTCTGGATGCTGGAGAAAATAGGACCGTTCCTTCGTACACTTATTTTCGTTTACACCCTTGTAATGCTCCTCTGTTTTTTTTCCTTTCCCTCAGGTTAAAAAAATAGCCAGTTTTCTTACCCTCCCATCTACAATGGCAGTAAGACTTCACTGTATAAACCTAGCTTCGAATATCTTATAGCAGAGCTCGTGTTCAAAGATATCGAGTGTATTGCTATCGTATAGCTGTACTGACCTACCTGATAAAACTATTCAGTAAGTTGTAGATTTGCCTGAATGAAGATAGCTAACCTTAAGGGAGTGGCGTGCCATAGCACGGAATGGCTAGTATAGTGGGTACAGAGGGTTTGCGGTACTTTGACCGTAAAGGGGTTGCGCTGGCGAGGGGTTGCGAGACGTGGTGAGACGTAAACAATGCGAGTGAGACACGCCAATAAATCCAACGAGCCAAGCGTCCCATATCGTAGGTCTTTGGGGTCTGGGAAATGGTCGCTTATCCAACGCCACCAACGAGACTCGTGTACCCATTAGGGCTCTTGAGGATCGCCTATGAAGATTTGCCAAAAGTAGGCTACGTGGGGGACGTTTGCTTTATCGATGATTGACACTGATAGCTGTTCCATTTATGCCTGACAAAACTTCACCAAATCGCTTTCCACCCCAAATACAAATAAATTATGCTCAATATGTTACGTCAGTTTAGCAAAGCATATTGTATTTATCCGGTCGATATATTATACGCGAAACAGTGCATGATCTACGCCGTGGAATACCGTTGCTATTGTTTCTACTACATTAGCTATTGGGTTTCCTTCGAGTTCCAATTACGTTTCTATTTTTATTGCCATGCGCATCGGAGCGAAATAGGGTAGCTGCCCTAAATGGGATTCGGGTTAGAGACAATAATAATGGCCTTCTAATTTATTGATTGCTCATAAGCACAGCACGAGCTCTACTTAATTAACTATTGGTAAGTTAATTGGATGGAATGTCAAATTGTAATTCGTGAAGTAATGTATAGGTATAGTTAGTATAGAGAATACCTCGAGGGGTGTATCTGTTATTGCGTAATCAAATACAAAAATGATTCGTACAAATTTTCATTGTTTTTTTTCGAAATAAAAATTCAACATGGGTCAACAAGAACCGTGAGTAGATCTGACCTTCCAAAAATGTTCAATGAAAATAAATGAAAAAGAAAACGGCTTGGAAAACAGCGCAGGCACTGGGACTGATTTGTTGCTTTTAAGATTGTAGCAACTTCCAAGAGTGACGGCATTTCTGATGATGTCTGTTAATGCTCATGACTGCACTAATAACGTCGTCAACGTCTTTGGCCATAATAAAGATTAGGCGCTTAGTCTGGGTACGTTGGATGATACTACTCGGATCTTATCCAGTTAGATGAAGCTCAGCGGAATATCGAATCTGAGGAAGACATGTGGTTTTCAAACGTCATGACTTCTTAGGGGTGGCGTGCACGTAGGTACATAGGTGTACCTGTATGTACATACTGTACATACCTAATACTGGTCCGATGATAGGCGGTCAGTGGTGCCTCCGTACTTTACAATATATATGAGCCACTTAAATAAATTATACGAACCACGATAAAGCGAGTTTAATTTATTTTAACTACGTCGTATAATCTGGCCGCATAAATTTTATTTAGGACTCGGCAGCCAGCATTCTCGTCTCATTTGCCCCTTCTCGACTGCCGCTTTTCTTGGGCTCTGTACTGTACGAGGGTTTCGATTCTGCTAATTATCGAGAAAAAAAAGTTTCGCTAAATTTCATTCGGGTTCATTAAGCGTTATGTAATAGAAATGTTCTCACGATAGGATAGAGTTGATTCCATTTTTGAAATTATGACCCTATCTGTACAGTTATCTATTTGTAGGGTTATGATAAATTTACATGGTCTCTTCACTTTTTCTGGTAATAACGTAACTTATTTATTATAGATCACATATGTGGTCTAATCATTTTCAATTTATATGTATGTATATCACATTAAATTTTCAGAGGCTCTTTCATTCTGATTGGAACTTTTTTCAGACTTCTTTTACTTCACCTTTTTGCCGTATCGTTTTATCTTTTTCAATATCGTCTCGCAGCGGCTCATGGTTTTCCCTCGATACTCTGTGAATTCAGGTCCCTTCGTTTACTTTAAAGGATAGAGGACCGCGCTTTATGTGGACGGTTTTATCAGCGACTTCGACTTTACGGCCGTCTCGCCATGAGACCGGATAGAATTTTGCTCCGGGATACGAATCCTTTAGCTCTGCCATGTTCGACAAAAGTTTTACTCTTTGGAGCATTTTTTAGTGAAAAAAAGAAAATTCTTAATTCCTCTTGATATTAACTAGCGCGACGGATTTTAAAATTAAACTAGGCTCAGTTCACAGTCTAAGCGCGACGCGTAAAGCTGCGGCCGTCGGAAAGTGAAAATTTGTCTATTAAAGAGAAACTCGTATGTCATTAATTATATTTAAAATATCATCACTATCATGATTCATTTATACGAACAGGACTTGAATATTTTTGAGAATTGTGGACGGAGCAAAATTATTGAGATTCGATCCTCACTGTCATGATTATATCATATAAAATTCCTTAATTGAAAGATTATAAAGTTATTGCTCAAGCGACAAATTAAATGGGAATTGATAATCTCTAACTTCTAGCTTGTCACACAAATTACAATATGGTAGTTTCCACTTTCGAAGAATGTAAATTATATTATGTATATCAGGCAATCGTTGAAGCTTGCTAATTTACTGCTGGCAGCTGTGTTGTATAAATATGAACATTTTTCAACTTCAACAACAAATTCAATACCTATTGCTCCATGTAAGATTTTACTATTATCCAATACGTCTGCACGAAACTATCCGATTCCATAAAAAATCATTTGATACATTGATACGCAAATAATATCTAATACCAGCATATATCATGAATCGAATTATTTAACTCCTTGCTGCATAGAAAGCAATCTTCGTGTGAGCTGCGTGAGACAGTAGTCAATCACTAAACAACTTGCAGCTGTGTACAGTTCAGTTATTTATTACGTGTGTAAAAAGGTCCATAGCACTAACGCAATTATAAATTTTTACTGCTTTTTAACATTCTTGTTACACGTGTTGTGGCTTTATGGCTAATTTATATTTTTACATGCATTAACAGTACATTAACGTTTCTCGCATTATCTCGTTATCCAGCCGTGTAATGCAGCTATGTATTCTATTTTAAGTAACCGCGAAGCGCACTTGATTGATACGGATCTGCCACTACCATTCTTTTTTTTCTCTACTCATCAGTCGCCACGTCGCCACACCTACTCTCGAAGTAGGTAATATCCTTATAGACAATAAAAAGTTAAATATCAAAAATTCTAAAAAATTCTAAAAAATTCTTCACGGCGTGAGTAGAACAGTACTGACGTTTTTAAGAAAACTTGAACAGTCATCTTTTCGTCAAAAGAAAAAGATAAAAGGCAAACCCCGTCTTGTTACGCCTCACGCTTTGTTCTCGTCCCAAAGAGTCGTTAAAGGCAGAAAATTATTTTTGTCGTTGTCACACCCGCACGTCTCATCCTCCACTGCATAATCTGTTAGTCTGAAACATTTATAACACGCAAGGTCGTTATACAGTGTCATCAACGTAATCTGATCGTTGTCAGCCGGTGCTTCGTGGCCAAGCTAATGTGCCCTTCGTCACTGTAGCATCGCAACAGTCCCTTGACATCACCGAAAGGCCGCCCCACAACAATCCGATGATATAATCATGGCTGGTTAAATGGCCCACAAAATATAAAGCGCTCGAATGGGACTAACACGCTGTCATTTTTTGGTCTATGTAAATCTGTATATACATCGTTGAAGCTCAATGTGACAAGTATTACCATACTATATACATGCACGACCCCTGTTTCCTAATAATATAAAAGTGGAATGACCGTTTAGAGGAAATAACCATGATTGTCATAATTTTTTATGGAACATTAGTACATCACTTTTTTTGGAATATTTTCAATAGAGTTTTTATGGCAGTGATAAGTTAGCTATTTTTCATTTGAATTTAGAATTTTTTTTATATGGGAATGAAGGGATTATTTCGAGCGATGGTACATTGGTACTGCACTTTGACGACGTGCACTGGCTGAGACTGACTGTGACAATGGAATGCAGAGTTTATAACGTAAGGACAGTTCAGCGGCCGAGAATGCGAAAAATTCGCAGTGTTAATAACACAGACTCACGTTACGCGTGCGTACATACGTAGTTTCGTACTCGCGAAACTATTACTGGGACATTTTATTGCCGCCGGAATAAAACCCAAGCGTTTCTAGACTGATAAAGTAAGGATAATAGTAAAAAGAGAAATTGCACTAAGTTAAATAATATGTATAATTATATGAACACATTTTGCATTCATTATTATACTAGATCTAATGATTAAAATTATCCTGAAACTTTGTGTAATAAGGGAATGGCCTGTTTTGCTGTTTTTAGTGTGCGATAAAAATTTATTTTTAAAATAGCAGTTAATATCTCTATTTTTCGAATGTGTTGTTTACTTTTTAAAAAGTTATTAAATGTTGCATAAAGCACTTTTTCATGTTTTAAATGTGAAATTGTGCAGTCGGTTTTATTCAGTCTTCGTGTTTTACTGCAATAACTGCAAGTTGCACTGTCATTGTAATATTGCATTGTAACATAATGCATTTCTCGAAACGTTAGAACAGTTGCGTAAGCTGTTCAATCTCAAACGAAAGTAGTGGGTAGCACAGTCAATCTCTCTAAGGAAAAGAAAACCCTTTCGGTGAGTTTTACAGCGTAATAAATAAGGGACTTTCTCCCAACAACCCTTTTACTGAAAAGCTACGCCTTGAGGGGATCCCTTCGTTTAACACGACTTTCTTCGAACCTTGTAAAATACTTTTACTCTTTTTCCGATCACGCTATTTAGGTGCACCTTCATTTTTTCTTGGTGCGTCAACATTTTTTTTGATAAAAGATGTAATTTCTTATTCCTTGTATTCAACATATAAGTGATTCTATTGTCTATCATCAGTCTATTGAAAATTAATTTACAATTTTTTTCGTTATTTTTCAGATTACTGACTCGATGCCGGGCCGCCGATACTTGCGTAGGTGAGTCACGTGATTATGATTGAAAATCAATAACTGCATTCCCTCTTATGAGATACTAACGTCATCTAAATAAAAATGTTGGATTTTCATTAACCTTCATATACGTTATATGAACTACACCGTACGATACATGAAAGTCAAAATGCAAATTCTGATAAGTTTTACAGAATTGGAGCTGTCAAATCAAATTATGGCTTTAACTGATCTATTTTAAGTTGCACCAGAGAATAAAGGTGGTTTGGGGTTACCAAATGTACGGGCGACTCGAGTACCGACGGATTCTACTATCTTAAACAACATGTATATCTATTGTTACGATCGCTCATTAAGTATTTTCTATCAGTATTATTTTTATCAGTTGTAAAATATATTTTTCGCAGACTTACAATATCTGTCATAATTTTCTTAATTATCACTTAACGCAATAGAATCACAGGTATAAATTTCATTGAGGAATTTTGAAGTTAGTCAGCAATTATATTTGAACCTGAAAACACTAAACTGCAAGCTAATTGAGAGCGTAGAAGGCTTCGCTTAATTAGACTCGCAACAGAGTTGCGTTTTGCAATTAAAATTAAGCTTGTAATACAACAAACTAAAGGGATCCTCAAGTATTTCCGCATTGAGGTAGATTCGACGAAACACCAGTCTCATCTTACCATAGACCGTAATTAGTTTTCACATCTATACAGGTACGAAATTATTTGCACGGAAAATTAAATGTCCACTTAAAAACTGTCTAATACGAAGATCAAAATATTATTGATCCATTCAAAAAATACTAAATACAATTTTCGCGATTTGCAAATCAGTCCACTCATTCTTTTTCACTAGGAAATGAAACTTCAAAATATAAAACATGAAATCTATACCAGGGAAGCAAAGAATGCTGTGATTATTTACCTGTAAGATAACACGTATCTTAAAGTATTCTTTCGTTTCCTCATAGTATTCGTCATTCTGATAAAAAAAAACCACAAGGATTCCAGGATCTAGATAAACAAAAGTATCCAAGGAATGCGTATAAATTGCCGTGCTAATTTTTAGTGAAACGTATCACGAAAGCTTGCGTGTATTTATTCGCAAAAACTGTATCCTTAGAAGCAGAAAATATCAATAGGTATAGATTTATTAAACGATCGAAAAAAATATAATTTTCCGTCGGATGTATTATAAATACATGATAAAATTCACTGTAAGAATTGCTACACAGCTATATATAAATGATGCCATTAAAACATTTGCAGCGTGACGTAATGGGCATCGTTACTCTTGTAATGTTAATATAAATAAATGTACGATAGAATCTCGCACTCCAGACGGCTACTCACCGAACGCAATCAAGTAGAATCTAATCTCGTAGACAGCCTTATTAGACCAAGTATTATCAAGCTGGAAGCACGACGGAGACACGACATATTAATAAACTTCATTATCAACAAAGACGTCACCATTCTTTACAGTTATCTAGATATATAGTCGAACTTATCAGTCTACTAAGTTACACGTAAGAGTAGGTAAGGTAAGGGACGGAGAGACTAAAATATGCAAGGAGAGAAAGGACGGCCATGGAGAAAGGCGTCATCCTCGATAGTTGCATTTCCCATACGACGCAGCATCCCATGATGGCTGACAGGGACTCCACCCATCTTCTTTTCTCAGTAGAGTCCCGCAGGACTCGCCTAACCTAACCCTTATTTAAGCTTCCCTTTCGCACGTGGCGGCCATGTTGTCCGAGGGTTGGGCTACCAAAAGAGACGCGGCTACTGATTGGTCGAGAGAGCTTGGGGTTTCTCTCCTTTCTGATATCTACTCACCTTTCTCTTACACCCGTACGTTTTATATACGTCTGTCTCTTTCGCTCTCCTTTCTCCTATGGCTTACGCCGAGCTCTTTCTCTATTTCCCTCTCTCTCTGTTCCTCTCTCTTTGCTGTGTTTCTCTCGCTCAGTTTGCCGACCCTATACTAGCTGACTGTCAGACTGCCAGACCTTCTGTGTATTAACCATGTCAATGACATGTTCAGAGCCATCTCCCGGGCGTGCATGCTTCGATATCTGGTTTACTCTCCCGCCGTCCTCGGCAATTTTCATCTCGAAAGGATTCGACGATCTAGATTGCTTTGCGTCCATGACTAAACTGTCACTGGCTCTTGAATATATTTTGTATGGTAGACTGTATGTCTATATCTGTATCGCGATACGTGCGCGATTGGACTTTCGAATTACAGAGGTGCTTCGATTAATCTGATTTTCCTTGGGTACGAGACTCGAGCGGTTTTAACTTCTATATAACAAAACTTGGATATTTTCCACGTCGAATTTGCTAACTTCTATAGATCAGATTATTGATGTTCGTAAAATTAGACTTTTTGGAGTGGTATTAATTTGCGTATTACTCAATGCAATGCTCGTAAGGAAACAATAAAAGAGATACCGGGTAACGAGGTGTTTTAAAAAATAGGAAAGTGAAAGTATGTATTTAGGGGTAATTAAAGTAGAGAATTTATATACCGAGTGATTATAAATGCGTTGAGGGGAAAACTCTTTTTGAAATACTGTAAAGTAATTGAATTACCTGTAGTTAAAGTTGCTGTGTTTTACTCCTTGTGCAGGTAACGTTGTAGTACTTCGCGTTTGGCAGCTTTGTCAAAACTGAGCAGTTTTTTGATTCTTGAGGAAAAAGTGAAATTTACCCCCACCCTTGCCCAACCCTTTAAGGCACTTTCTCATTTTTGTACGTTTTATTGTACTCTCCACTTTCTCCAACCCTTTCACCATCGTCATTCCTTGACTTTCTTCGCACATTCTTTTTTTTGACGTTACTTGGAAACTCCAACCCTTCACTTTCTCGGCGGCACCCCTCTCTTTTAACTGCTTTTTAACGAGAACCCTAAAATCGAAAGTTTCACGAACCCACGAAGAATCTTTGCCGTCGTGATCAAACTTCAACAACTTATTTATCTTTCTCAGCTCTTGATAAATTGCTTCCGGCAATATTTTTTTACGCGTTAACAAATTTTTATTGACGCTTTTAAAATTTACTTGTATTCACTTCGCAATATCTGCGTTGCACATCTACACACGCGTGCCTACCTAAATCATGCATAATGAATTATTCAAAGCGGACATAGGTTAATTGCAAGTTACGATTTTGATTACGAGCAATTCCGTGCGGTAAATATTTCTTTAAAAGTATAATAAACAGATTTTATCGTGACGTTTGGTATTGTCCGTTAAATTTGATGATACGTTTTATTGCCGTCCCTGACTGTGGTTTGCGGTCGCTGCATGTTTTATACATTACCGTAAGTGGGAATAGTAAAAGTCTACAAAATGTGTGAGATAGATTGATATGCATATAAAAAGCAGTCAGGTGATAACCAATTTTTCATATGGATATATACGAATAAGATAGAAATATTAATAAATAAAATTATTTTATTCGAGGATAGAATTGCTAATCTACATAACATGATAAATACAAGTCTTACATAAAGTTCTTAAGAATGTTACAATTACTTTACAGTCAAATGGCCAAAAATATTTTAAATGCCAACTTAAACGAAAATACATAAATTATCATAGTATAAAATTTATAATAGTCAATTAAATTATGCAAGGTAGAGATTAACCTTGTCTAATTATTTCTATTTCATATAATCGAACACGAATCATCAAATATTCAAATTACACAAATTGAATAACTTAATAGTAGCAAGTCCAAGTAAAATTCATTGATGTCCAGCGAAGTCAACCGAAGCACGGTGTAGCCTCCTGTTACGTATACTGAAGGTATACCGGACAGGAATACACTCAGGATACATTCAGTATACGTACAGGGGGTTTCACAATCCTCATCAAGTTTAACATGATCACCCAGTACAAGATCCATCGATGAAAAGATCTAAGGTCGTCAGGCACCGCATGTAGGAGTCCAGTAACAATCAAAGGAACTACCATCACCGTGCAAGAGACGACCTCAACCTTGTATAAGATTGTAAGTATCCATCGACTCTCCATAAAGCGGCCAGAAAAATCTGAAGAAACTGTGAAATCCGGTTCCAACGACTGATAAGAGTGACTTCCTCAGCGAATATTGCATAATTCATGTATCCGTTCCCTAGCAACACATTGATTTTCTCGATTCCACGTTCATTGGGAAGCTGGTCTGCATAGGAGATGAGAATGCGTTGCCGCATCTGCCTGTGAACATAAATCACCCTCGAGTTATTAATGGCTCCCGCGTTATATACATAAATACGTACATAGACTATATACCAGAGGGTGGTATCCAGTATGGATCATATACACAATATATATGCTCCAATAGGGGAGAACCTTTATGATATCGATGCCAGCACTGCTATCTGCGATTTACGTAGTCTATGGTAAAACCGGGTAGAAGCCCCGAGGGAGCATGAAACCCAGTGTACAGCGGCGTCCGGCTGGTTGCCTATACCACGGGGATGACGATATGCCCGGGCCATCCCTTCTTTAAAATACGACCATATCGTATGACAGGGGATCAATATGGTTCCTCGCATAGACCCAGCTATGCTTTGGTATATGGTACAGACAGCAGGAAACTACGCACCCTTTTTATATATAGAGAGAAAATGTATCACGGATAATCCTGGGAACGTGAAGACAAGTATTTGGGATAAAAAGGTTTGTAGTAAGAAAAGAAACTAACCTTCAATGAATCCAGGATGTGTCGGTATTTGTTTCGTAGAGTTGTGATCCCCACTCTCGAGGTTACATCATCTTCCTTTAAAAATTCCGTCTTTATAAGCTGCTGATTTGACTAATTATCATTCGTGCTCCATGGGGTCTAGTCACGATGCTTCCTTCGTTGAAGTGACAGAGGTACAACAGATTTCTTACGGTGTCAATGACCTCGTGAGTTTGACAGTCAGCTGGACATGCGGCTTTGACGTCTTCTTCGAGGATTCCACGTTCCTGGACAAAGCACGTTCAGGTGCCGAGAGGTCGTAATGTCAAATGGAACAGTTATCTCGGCGTACAGTGTAACGATGAATGCGAAAACGACTGGAGTGACGTAAGGATTGAAGAATTTATCAACGATAGGGATGATAGACGCGCGATGGGGTAGAACACGTCGTAGCAATGCGATTCGACGTGCCCGGCGCGCGGCCAACGTCCAACTGACGACGTCGGCCGCCGCGGCGCTGTTCGATACGCAGCGTACGCGTCACTCGCGATGCGTACAATATAAAACTCGGCGTCTTTACGGAATGGTAAACCCGGACGGAAGGAAGGCGTCGTCGTTCAACGGAGGAAGGCCGACGCCGACGCCGACGCCATGCAACGTCGCTCTGAGTCCTGGATCTGTCCGGAACTTCCCCGTGAGTGTGTTCCTCGCACACGGCTACAGGATCAGTTAGGGGTTAGGAAAGGGAGCACAGAGAGGGGCGGCACTTGATAACGCGCAGGGTCGACCAACCCCTATTCGGCGTCCATTTTCGATGCGCTGCGCAACCACTGGTACTTCCCTACCTTTCTCCCTTTATCTCGTACAATCTTCTCTCTCTCTCTCTCTCTCTCCCCCTCTCTCTCTCTCTCTCTCTCTCTCTTCCTTGTCTTTCTTCCACTCTGTTGTTTACTCGTGATCCGAAACCTGCTCTCTTGCACCCGGATATCCCCACCAGATAGGCCACCCTTGGGATAGAACCTGTAGGGTCAACTTTATGCCAATCCTAGCGGACTCGGATGGTAACCTGGCGCCACCAGCCGCTTTTACATCGAAACTTCTTCCTCAGGTTCGAACGTTTTATTGCGTAATCTTGAAAGGAGTTACAAGAGAGCTCCCTGTGGTCTCACTTTTGTTTACAAGCGCACCGGCTATCATCTTCTGGACTTCTACTATGTCTGTCACAGATAGCAGTGATTATTAATCTTGCGACCATGACTAATCATTACCGTCCTCTCTTCCGATAATTCTTTGTGATAATATCGAGACTCTTTCTACAGCGTTTATTTTGGATCCTGTGAAATATTAAAGGCACACGTGAATAACGTATACGGGTATACATGTAGACAATTTTGTATTGTATCGCATCTTTTAAGTGCATTCAATTTGCAAATGCACTGTCAAATTGAATTGCATATACATATGCCGTTTGCACAAGTATAAGTCTGATTTGTATAGTATACTCACAGTATGTACAGGCATATTTCCAATGCATTTTTACAAATGCTAAAATTGTTGAATATTCATTAGCCATTCGCCACGCGCTGTGTTACTTCTGCTGGAATGAAAAATAAGAAGTTAGGTGGCATTATTGATTTTCATTGGTATAGCGATATGAATTCTATTATTGATGACTTATTTTTATCAGTTTCAAATGAGAACATTTTGAACGCAGTGGCAGATATACGTTTTTTTCGGTTCGTATTTTATGAACTTTTTACTTTTATCTTACTTGAGTCTGAGCACTTCTGCTATGTAGAATTTCCAGTATCTAATCATAGTTATTAATGCCTGTATCATATCAGTAAATATGACAATTTTCATATGCTGTACTTTAACATTATCTATATCATCAATAATTTTGCAGATGTCTAGAAGACGTTTTTATCGTTAGAAGATGTCCACGAACACTTAATAAGGCAGATAAGGATATTAGTTCCACATCAGCTTCACCAATTATCTTCATTTTTCAAATTACAGTTTTGACATTTAGTCGTTGCCAATTACGATATTTATTTTCAAATGCTATGGCCTTAACTGCGTTTATATCTTGAAATTCAATAAGCACTATACTCATCGAATACAAATTTTTTAATAAAATTTATCAAAAATATTTTATAAGCACTATCTGTAAAATTCATTATTGAATGAGATAAGTAGTGTACATTGAACACATTATTATTCATTATTCAGAGATAACTGCTAGTGATGTGTAAAAAAAGAAGTGTTAAGATAAAATTTATACAGGGTTAAGTTAATAATAATTTTTCTATTCTTTTTAGAATTACTCTGACTATCAGAAACCGCAAATATATTCACAGTGTCATATGAAATCTGAAATACCAATTAATCAGTTTGTCGTTATTGAAAATACCAAACTATTAAAAAATGAAAAATCCATCTTAAACGTTTTCATAAAATTTGTGTTTATTTCTTTATCGTTTCCTAACAGCCTTCACGGTCGTCAAACGACAAATAAGAAATATTCATAAGGAATGACAAGGGCCATAAAAATAGCAATAATTATCTCACCCATTCGCGTAATAATTGCTCAACCGGTTTGCTTTCCATGGATCCATGAACGATGCTGCCATCTCTAGTCTGTCGTGCCAACTATCGACAGCAAGAAGAACATACAGGGTTGCCAGAAAATGGTCGAGTTGTGGTCGTCGAAGTGTACAAAATACGTAGGGGATTGTACAGCATCCCCTTCTCAGTCGTTTTCGGCCTGGTATTCTCTGATGTCCTTTGCCAATCGGAAAGGATTCCCTTCAATTGGTACAGGGTAGTAACGTACGAAATGACCAAGGGATACGATCGATCCAATTTCAAATTCACCTCTGGGAACAAATAGTACAAGATAGGTACGTACGTATACGATAAAATAAAACTACAGTTCTCGAGCTTGACGCAGAATAAGTTTGCTCTTGGTATAACTAGAGAATTCAAATATCATTATTATACATAAACCAATCAGATTCTTCAGCCATGAGAATTCGTCTGATATTTCATTGAAGGTAACTGTATTGAAACTTTCCCACATCCGGTTGTACGAGACTCTTGTACTTGTGAGTGTGATTGATAAAATACTTTAGCCAGTATCGTGTTTCAAATACCTTTGACTTGGATGATAGAGGCCTGTGCACCTTTGGAAGGGAAAAAAATATTGGAAGGCTGAAAAAAGGTACGGAAAAGGTTTTTACGTGCGGCATCTTACCTTTGGGATTCTCATATTGGTCATGTTTCCTCTTTCTCTCAGTTTTTCTTCTACTTTGTAAGGCCACTCTAATGGATGCCTGTAAAATAAATAAATGTCATTAACTCCTTAATCCTCCTGCGCTGAGTTTGCTGATTTCCTTTATGATGTACAATAAACTGAAGAACCTGCTTTTCCGCTATTTCACCAGGTAGTACCTTACCTTGACCTCTGAGTATTTGCTTAAAATAAACGACTAATAAGTGACTTTGTGTTTTTTCAGGAAAAGAAGGCTCAATGAAAGTTTTACCTAGCAAAAATGAATTGACGCGGGATAAATATACTATTGATCCATCATGCATCAATACATTTTTTGCCTATAAAAAAAGATAATTCAAATATTTTCAATTTCCTGACTGACTTTTGTTATGAAAATGTGCCTAAGCCCTATAATACTACGAGTATTATCTTCATAAGCCAAAATGAGGTATAGCAGACAATAAGAACTGTATACGATCTGGCGTCATATTGCTGTAGGTGCCATGTGATGGGACTGTCGAAAGTAATAGGAACACGTAGCGCGAACCATGATAATTCCCTTAGAAAAAGTCTGCCGAGTCGAGGGATGTGAAAGGTCATTAACGAGCGACGTAACGTGCACGCGACGCAGGTGCATTTCGTATATCCAGCTGCACGATGCAGTTTGCAAACTGCAGTTGTTATACGGTTCGACAATGGTTTCCACGTTCTGCTTCACCAGCAGGTTTGCCGTGTGTGCATTTGCATATCACTGTATTTCTCATCTACCCCGTATTCTGGTAATCTTGAATTTTAACATTGTCCGTTCTATTCGTCATCTGCATCTTTCTTATATCTTTTTATACGGTGAATATTTTGCATTGCCAGAAAGAAACATATCAGCATAATCCCAGTACAAACTATTGTCCACGGATCATGATACTCATCATGATAAATTTATTCAAAAAAAAAAGAACAATCTACACAAACATTTCTCGTCCAATAAATGACTCTTTGATTTTACTTTCGTTTCAAGCAGGATAGAATCAAGTTGAAAATAAAATATCAGAGCAAATATACGAGTATGACTGGGAGTGGTATAAAATATTCAAAGAGAGCATAAGTAACATAAATACAAAAAAGGAGTACGGGCATACCACTATACCCCGTGTAAGTACGTAATGTACATAGATGTTTACGACTCGATAGAGAAGCTCTTTAAATGTAATAAAAATAAAAGGAATATATAAAGAGAGAGAGCCACATAAATTGCGAATGAGTCGTCAGGGATCGAATCAAAGAACATACGATGTAGTCATAAGGAACGTGCACTAAAATCAAGGCAATAACTTGGCACGCATCTTTTGCCTCTGTAAACCCATCGTAAAGTCTTTCCATGCCTGCTGAGCCAGAATCTTACGAAAATAACGATCATACAAAGCCCTATGATAATTATAATAATGAGCACAAATTCCCATAAGTAAACCAGCAGTTACGGGGGAACGCGCAGTTATCTCGCAAAGCATACACTCTTATTACCGTGTTTTCTTTCGGGCCGTGATAGCTACCGAGTACGAGAGGGCTTATTATGCAATTACACGAGTAATGTAGGTAGGTCGCATTATCCGTATATAAACTGTCCGACTGTTCCAGTAAGATCGTCTTCAACCATAACCTGGTATACCACGGCCTAAAGTAGTCCTATACGATACAATGCACAGACCCATACTTTTGGGCCAGGGCAGTCCCAAACAGCATGGACACGCTTCTCAACGTGTAAGATCTAGCTATCCAGACACTCTAAACCGTCTATCTGTTTTTCCTCTCATCTTCTCTCTCCCTTCCACCCATGTCTATCGTCTATCCCCACCGCCACAAGGTTCCGTCTCCGACGCTGCCATTCAGTCCCCAGCACAGGGCGTCTCTCTTTCTCTCAGCCTCGTAGCAATGGACCAAACGAGTGATGCTGAGAGCAAAGCGGCGGGAGCAGACAGGCTCGCACAGATGCGCGGCGGCCATCATGAATGCCTGTAAAATATGTATTCAGCCGTATGGGTGGGGTAGCCTTTGGAGGGGATAAGTTTAAGCGTAAGAAAGACAGAGAAGGTCGTATGCGTCAGAGAGAGACGTAGATGGTTTCGTTCAGAGTGGGGTTAGAGAGAGCGGGAGCGAATGCTGTGCGAGATAGTGGAAGGGAGAAAAATTACTGTTTACTGCTAGGAGAGTGGGGGTAGAGTGGCACGTGGTGGGGGATGCTATGTACAGCGTGGTGGGGGATTGTCGGGCGGACAGCGAGCCACAGTTTCATTTCACGGTGAGATAGGCAAAAAAGCGGCGCGCTATCGACGCTATGCGGAATAGAGATGACCGTGTATTATACCACCTCGCTGCGACTATATAGATATAGACATACGAGCATCCTGGTGACGTTGGATATAGGATCGGCGGGAACGCATGAATATAGATTGTAATCCGCAATAGAGGCTCAATAGCTCGCGCATTGTTCCCATACCAGTGTAATCTTCATGTATAAACTTTTGAAGATTATTCTGTATTGCAACGATATAAATAACATAAGTATTGCTACGCTTTAGTTTTTTCCTTCTTTTTGATTAGAGAAAGATATTCGGAATTCATGGAAGTAAAACAAATATTTCAATATTAATATAGACTCCCTCTCATCTATAACGACATTAACCGATTGCCTGAATACACAATTCAAATCAGCGAATTCACTTATATAATTAACGTTCATT
>JARQTI010000734.1:1157672-1214087 GCA_030142655.1 Trachelus tabidus
TTCTAGCTAATTACTTACTATCGACTTTCTCACTTATCCTATGGATGTCACTAGGGTCTACTTTTGGGTTCATTACACCAGGATGCTAAAATGAACGGGCATTTTTTTGAGAAGAATATTTGGTGCTTCTTTTTTTTAATACCTGACTACATCCTACCAACGAGAAAATATGCGTATTACTGGGATATTGGTGGATTCTTGTTCTCCTATGGAACAGAGAGACGTACTAGCCATACATTTTTTTTTTCAAGGAAAACAGCCTTGGCTCACACGTCGGTAAATTTATATTGGCAATTAAACTTTGGAGACTTCTCTAAGATTTTTATCACTCTCGTGTAAGCGTTTCAAAGAATATCTTTGATCTGTATATAATGGAGCAGGTGGAACAGCTGGTCGACTGCGTGACGTTTATTATGGAGACACATAGGTCTAACCCTTATACAAGTGTCTATGTTTGTAATGTCTTAATTAAAAGGAGACTTTCGGCCAGTGACGTTTACAAAATTTCGATAAGCTACTATTTCTATGTTCGATATTACGGTTTCATATGCGTTAGCTGCAGTGTGTCTTAAGCTGCCATTCTCTTTTGCCTCAGAGAGGAAAAGGTCCCTTTCCAACGATTTTACTGCGTCCAATGCTTGCCGGCAGCAATAATATTTACGCGTATACTCGAGATTATAATATCTTATTTTGTGATAGTGGCGTATCCGGCTCGGCATGCGTGGGTAAGACAAAATGTTAAAATATACTCAACGCTTTTTATAAGATATCCAAGCTGTGCACGTGCATGGAGAATATAGGGTGTAGACTATATTCCGTATAGGTTAGGATGTCCAAACGTATCGATTTAATATTCCTATCTTCCTTATTACACGCAGAAGGGATAAAACGACTACTTACGATCGCGCGTGCACGACTTATCGTATAGTCTTTGGCTTGGAGAGGATATATGAGTGTTGCGGGGGTATTTACCCTTAGAGACCCTATAGGGATATTTATTTTACATGTTGCCAACTATCTTCTCTGACGTATAGGAGGGACTATAATTTTGTTCTGTTACAGAGAAGAGCATCGCTCTTTTTTTTTATACTGCGCGCAGAATAGATATAGATAGTAATAGGAATATGTAAAACAGTACATACGGAATGGCATACTTTGTATATCTATGTTCCTTATATGGTATTTGATAAATAATTTTATTTTAATGATCGATAGGTTGTTAAATGACTGTAATTTGGTGGGATTTATTTTTACACATATGCATTAGCAATGAATTTTCGGTATTGCATAATGTATGGAACGGAATGCGTGACTTATTAATTTCTCAATTCGCTTAGCCTGAAATATTTTTTTTTTTCATGAAAACGAGTGTAAAACATTTACCATGGGTTATGCAAGTGCATAGATGTATCATTCTAGTAGAGACTATAGCGCCTCTAGCGGCTATGCCGTACAGTAAAGATTTTTATGATGGAGAATTACGGGTCTTGAAATTGCTTAATGAGAGACTGGAAGTACGAAGATAAAGGAAAATTCTTCGCGTCTCTCACGGCAGGCATGAAATTGCCAGTTTCGCAGGATGCGTTATTTCCTGTAGTTCAAACTCAAAACGAAAACAGGAAGTATTCCAAATATCCGTTCTTACGATACAAATAGCAATAAAATATTTTCAATAATCTCGAATAGCTGTCACGGACTGTTTTTATTTAAAACAGTCCTATTTTTATCGTACATATCCAATTAAAAATTCATACAGAATTTTTCTTAAACAAGATTAAAGAAATACGATTCGTACCGCGGTAAAATATTCCACACACATCCTGCACCTTCTACTCATACATGATTCATCGTGATATACATATTATTCCATAAAAAACGCGAAATAAAACGAAGAGAAAACAATGGAATACCAATGCCACTTGTGATTCGGTTACTACAACCCTTAGATGGAAGATGCTGCGAAGAAAACAAACATGGAATATAAGATTGAAAATGAGGAAACGGATCACTTTGAAATGTGGACAGGATTATGTAGACAGAGAAGATAACATGAAAACGCATCTATGTATACAGATATCGAGTATGATGCATACAGCTTCTCCTTATTTTTATTCCGACGACGCCCCTACTAGTCCTTTTGATCCCAGAGCCAATCTCCCCATTCTGTTCTACTCTACCCCTCTGTTCAACGACCATACTAAGTTTCCACCCCTTGCGAGCACAAGGCCCTCTTCACACGTTCTTCCACTTACACCCATCACCCCCTCAACCCCTAGACATCCCTTAGACCAGCCTCACTCCTACTCTCCACTACCCCCTGTGCACCCACTCCGATAAACTCTCCAGGGGTTCTAGGTGGAGCCCGGATGGCTAGCACACCCTGGACTGCACTCGGTTTCATAGGATGGTCACGGTAAACTGCTCATCCCCTGACACCTATACTCTCGTCTTTATCTCCAGTAGCTGTATACCTATATGACCTTCCACTTGGATCCTGGTCATCTCTACGACTTCCGACATCTTCCTGTACTACCCACTAGTTCCTGCAGGACTTCACGGTATACAGATATGTAATGGGATTAAATGGTGCACGTAGGGCAGATTCTTTTTTTCGTTACTGCTCATCGTCGGGGCGAGGCATTTTTGTATTCATAAATCCTGTAAAAGATTTGCGATCGTACAGTCCCAGTGGTACACTGGGTTTATATATGCATATTATATATGCACAGTAAGATACCCGAGAGCCGCAGAGTCCTAATAACGTAAGCTGACAATGCAAGTTTACGAGTTTTCGAGCTGAGCACTTTTTCCCGGCTCTTTAAATATTTATATGAGTTTCGGGTTCTATGCTCCGGGCCAGTCCCCGAAGACGGCCGAAAAGACACGAAGAGAATTTCTACATGGCGGTACGTGCTTTTCGATGCTAATGCGTATGTTTTGATACACGTATATGCTCATGCATCTTTGTGCCTCCTGCCGCACTTTTCACTTATACACAGATCTTAACCGGAACGCTCGTTAGACTTTTGGATTTATATTTATAGCTGCGAAATCGCGTGATGGTGTCGTAGACCGCGCTATATAAGATTTATTATTATTATGACCGTTACGCGGCTGATTATTATGATCGAATGCATGTGCAGCTCGTAAACATTTAGAACGACGGTGATTCTAGTGGCAGGGTATGAGGAAAGTGAATACGTTCACGAATTGCGATGCTGCCCTCTTGCTTTGATCTTTTCGTGCTTGATGGGTTCCTGCATTTTCTCACGAGGCTAATTATTTCGGACGCTTCCAAGTTTCGATGGTTTATTTTAATTTCGGTTTAACATCGATGCCGACAAAAGGCACTGCTCGATGGTCCCCCGTGGACTGCTTAAGTTTTATTAATTTCAAAGGTTATGACAGAATATTATGTTTCACGATGGACGGATAAATTCATACTGATTATCGTGTACTCAATTCCTTGAAATATTCACGGGTATACAATAAAATATAAATCACGCCAGTAATAAGAAAATATTCAAAGGAAATCGATATCAGTCTAATTAAAGCTGAATTGAAAAACGATCGGAATTTGAAAATACGCTTTGCTAAATAGATTCGAGAAAGGGACGATGTCTATATAGTCCATATTCTATGGTTTCTCATTGGACTCTACCCATAGCAAAGTAGGTACCTTCGCAACGTGAAATCTTCGAATGAGAGCTTCGCCTTAAGGCAACATCGTGCTTTTCGACCAGTGCACAACTATTGGGTACCTTAATGCCTGGTTCTCTCAAACTCTTCTCGATCTTGCCAAAAGAGACCCCCGGAACCATCAGAACGCGAAAGATCCCTCCCGGTGTGCCAGGGCAATTTCTGAAATGAGAGAAGTTGCAGTTAGTTATACTTACCGCACGAAACTGGTGAAGTTTCAAGCGGTTCGTAGATCGATGAAACGGATAACAGAGTCAGAATGTCTGCGAGCTTTACGACATGTTCCCTTTCCGCTCTACTTCTCTGCGAACAAGTGCGTTACCTTTCTAATGCCCGAGTCACCCAGCATTGAATCATTTATAATTAGTACCTCAAGAAGAAACACGTTCCAAACTACATATACGTATCAAAGCTAATAATTTTCCATGGTTTTCTTCACATCTATTACACAACTAATTTTCATGAATAGTATCAAAACTTTAATGGCGGTCCAAGGGGTTCCTTAAACTCATTCCCGATCGTCATTCGCTACACCGGTGGTCTCCGATTCACAAGTGCTTATACACTATACTACATAAATTCATAGTTGGACACTTATATACACATACGTATATACATATATAAAAGATATCTTGCCGTATAACGGATCCCAGTCCACCTTCCATACTCCATATTAAGAGGGACCATAATAATTCCCATGTGTATACAGCCACTCTCTTCATCCCATGAGGGTTAGTTTGGTGGGAGCAAGTGTGGAGTTGGTATCGGTGGATAATTCGCCTTCTTCTTCTACCTTATTTATTCCCTTGCTTTTTTCTGAGCATGGAATATATAAGCTTTCATTGAAATAGAGATAGAATCGATATATACAGGGTGTCCCATTTGAAACAGGACGGTTGAATATCTGTTTAACGAACAGCGAGACAGCAAAATGTGTTAGACGAATGTTGTAGGGTACAAAGTGGGAAAACCAGTGCAAATAGAATTTATGCTTCTATGTTGCAAGCGTAAAGCCAGTTTTTTTGAATGGCAACAACATTTTTGAACGCGCACAAGTTGTCCGTTTTTTCGAGACGAATTCAACCATATCCTATTTTATGATTTATTCATCGATTTTCTATGAAATATCACAGAAAAATGGAACGTTAATATGGAACATAAATGGTCGTTCAATAAAAGCGCACCAACAAAAGTTGATTCTACAACACAAATCAAATGGACAGGCTAAATTCAGTCGGTGCGTTTGGCCTGTATAACCCTCTGTATAATATATGCTGGTGCAACTCTCCCCATAAGATTCTTCGGGATTCTTCGGTGTTCTCCGTGATAGCCACCCTCTCATTCCACTGTGCCAATTTGCATATTTTACTCGGTTAAAATCCAAAGGGATGGTCCCGCTACTGGTATCGCGGGAGATGCGGAACGAGTTCGCGACACTTGCATACCAAAAAACGAGCGTCGTAAGGGTCTAATTAGGACTGTAGTTACAACACGGCTCCTGCCGTTTAGGGGAGGCGTAATGAATGGCGCGAGGGAGAGGGAGTTTCTCCTTTTTTCAAGTGTCCCTTTATTCAGAGTGTGATTCGATTCTTGAAATACGAGCTGAAAGATCGGCTTTCCTTAATTGGAATAGGTAATTATCGATCGAGATAAAATTTATTTTGTGATCAAAGCCTCTCACGTGTGTACGTACGCACCCTTAGTTTACTGCACGTAATGTTTAAGCGACGTGTAAGATATTATCTTTATGTTCTCTCTTATAGCTACCTGTATAATACACATATGAAACGTATAGCATATAGTACATGATGTAGTTTAGCGCACGTGTCTATCAGCTCCTTTAGATTTAGTTATGCGCGAAATATATTTATGCGTGAGATAGTAATGTATGGTCCTCATAAAAATTTCGATATTCTTGCAATCAGCTGTTAAAAGCATGAAGGGTAAAATTAAAAAGATATGATCGGCTGAGTGTCAAGGTAATTTTCGTGTACATTAATGGCGTTTGACGTGAATTATTTAGAATCCTGAATGCTTTAACGACGTTACGTAAATCTTTCGGAAGATTACTCGCATCGTCTTCGCCCTCCGTCATTTATCACACACGTAGCAGCGCGAGGAAAACAAACTTTTTCAACGTAAAAGAATCGAAAAAAGCACGTACGTGCACATCTGAGCTGTCTAATCCAAAAAGTCAGCAAGTCCCACGTTCCTCGATAAACAGTCTACACCAATAAAGGGAGAAACCGAACTTAAGGTCAGGTAGACCCTGTGCCATTCTAGATGGTGGTAGACTTTCACGTTCTGACCTACCAGATGGAAACCTATCCCGAACCTATCCCTCCTTTGATACTTCATGGAAGGTCTACGAATTCTTGTTAATTGAATTTCGTCGTCAGCATTCATGCAAACAGGACATGACAATTGAATATGAAATATGGCGAGTAGGCATATTTGAATTTTTATAATTATAGAAATTATTATTAATGCCAAAGAATAGCAACAATTAAATGTATTTTTGACCATAATATATCAATAGTCATTTTTCAGTTGTTCAACGATTAATAATTTTTCAGTGTGATAAACTCAAATCGTATATAACCACGTGTTTACATCCTGCCAATTATCAGCACCAAAGTAGATACTAAATTAACGTGCATTCGTAACCCAATAACAAAATGCCGACAGGAAGAAGTGCACGAGCTGCATCGGGTCCGCGTGTTTGTCGTTTCCAGGTATTTAACACGAGGCAAAAGCCACGACGAGAATTTCGTCGAAGAGACATTAAAATTACAACATCGCGACCGCGCGGAAATCACTGTCGCGAAAGCATAAATTTCGGAGAACACGTAGAGCGTGCCGGGCGCCGTGGCGTGACGTGGATAAGACGCCAATAAGCATATCGTTTCCTCGTAAAGAGAAACCCCTTGAAACTATACTTGGCGATCCATTGGTCGGCTTGGCAGCTGCGACAAAAGGCAGGAAACGGAATGGCCGCGTCTGCGACGAACGTACCAACGTCCGTTGAAAGCGAGCAAAGCGTTTAAGAAGTCGCATAGCAGCTTTGCGGAGATTAAAGTCCAGCCGCCATATAAATTTTACCGTACAATACAGTGTACTGTATATATATGGTATATACATCCAAACAGTCCCACGATAAAGAAAAGATAAACCGCGATTTTAGTAGATTTCCAAAACAGTATAAAAAATGACAAAATATCTGTTAAAACTAGATATATAGACAGCTGAAGAGAAAGGGTGGTAGGGCTGATACAAAAGGATACGGACAGCAAGAGTCAGACGGTTCTCAATGCGTTTCTAGAGTTTCAAACTAAAGGCTTCTTTGGCTCCCAGGAAGCCATAGCGCAATAGTCTCCATTTGCCTTGGAGCGCAATGGCAAAAGTTGAAAATTGTCAGCTATTGCCGGCAGCCTGTGCCAATGTACCCATGTACTTACACGCGCGTACGTACCCTACATTGTACATATACATATACATACACACAAGTAATGCCATACCCGATGTGCGCTGTGGAAAAAGGGGCTGGCTCAATCGGGGTAGCGATATCTATATACTCAACTTAACCTGACCCAACCCAACTTACGTACCTGATGATACACGTACAGTATAGATACATAGGTCGAAGAACGTTACCAGGCTCATTTCGCGTCCACTTTATATGCAGACCACCCCTTCCATTCTATGTGCCTACGTATTCGTAACAACGTAAGGTAAGAAAAGGTAACCCACCTAGCCCTCATCCTTCTCTCAAGAAACCCATCCTTAACCTTTAGACTTCGTTCCTTTGTTTAATCTCGCGCCTGGTCCTCCAGGAGGATCCTAAAGGTACCCTCTTCTCTACCCACCTCCAGGACCACGTCGGTACCTAGCGGCAGCTCGCGCTAACTCCACGTACCTTCCTTCCTTTCTTACTTGCTGCCTTCTGAACCTACTCAACCTCCTGTTCCCTTTACCTACACCCACCAACGTCTCCTCGAACTGAACGTGTAGTGGATATTAGTGCCTGGCATTGGGGTACTCCAGAGCCAGTCCTACCATATACCAACCATGCCAGCCGCGTACCATCACACCGACGCCCGAGTTTCTTAATGTAATTTTCTTTTTTTGCCTCCATTCGCTTTACGACCGAAACTTTTGTCCCCTTCCACCAGGAAGGCCCACCTCCAACCTACTCCAACAACCTCATACTCGCCTCTTCTTCGCGCTGTCCTCTTCTATGCTTCTTCTTCTTCTTCTTCTATATTGCCTTAAGTCTTCTCTCTTCTTCCTTCACCTTCTTTACACGATTATTTCTGATCCCTCTTCTCTCTCGCGCTCTTCTCACTTGTTTTCATCCTGACCCCCCCCCCTCCCCTCGTACACAGACTGAACTCACCGAGCACATCCATGAGCTGCATATCTTGCGATTTCGCGCTTTGCTGAGCTCGAAATTTCCTGGCTTTACCTTCGACGCGCGATACTTGTCTCTTGGCGTTACCTTGCACTGGGTCTCGCCGTCGTTAGTTTAGTAATTTGTGGGACTTCAGAAAACGAGACAGTATGAGAATGTGGACAGCATATCTTTCTGATGTGAAAATCGTAGATGGCATCACCAGGGAGAATATCCAATGGCTGGCTTATCCTACGATTGAACGGATGATATACGATATGCATATGATAATGAAGACGAAAGTCATTGGGTTATATTGGGACAATTTTTTATTTCGATATAATTAAATATGATCAATTACATTGCGAATGAATAAAAAATGATTTTAAATATTGCATCGAGCACAAGGATAGTAACTATTACGGTGGACACTTGTATCATAAATCAGAGATGCCTATTTTCCGAACATAGACATACGTCCTGTGATATAAATATTTAAGCATAGCTAATGAAACATATATCTTCCAGCTTGTAATTTATTTAAGGCTCGATTATTTTTATAGTCGGTCATATAGCGATACCTTTCATTTATGTTCTATCACTGATCTTAGTATCTTAGTATTTCACAGGGAATATAGCTGAATTCCATTTGAACGTAAGTTATTGTTTAGAGGGATACTAATGGAATTCAATGTTTGTATTATTACCTTAATTGTAAAAAAAATATGATCAAAGTCTACTTCACTGTCTGTATAACAAAATGTAAATTAATTGGTATCTACCATCAACTGAATTTCTTTCTTTATTTTAATCGCTAATATATACCGGAGCTCAAGCAAAAGGACTCTCGATTATTACCCAAGATTCACTTTCAGCCAAGAGATTCAGTGCAGCATATGACTCATACAATGTGTACATTTTTCTGTTTAAGTGTAACGAGTCGGATATGTAGGCTCTAAAGTATTACACGTTCCGGCTCGTACTCTCAGCAGTGTTATTCGTTATCGGATACTTAGAAACGTGAACGTCAAGATGAACCAATTAAAAAACTTTACGTTCCAGTTTGTTAGCACGGAGTTACATATAAATTAAGTTAATGGAAATCTGATACGAATGGAATTACCCTTAGAATAATTTGTCAAAGAAAATTGGATAGTTACAATTGGCAAATAACATTACTAACATTATGTGTATGTTTCAGGAATCCTGAATACAGGAATGTGATAACAGAAGGTGTGAGTATTATATCTAGACATTTCAATGCGTGCACAAACGAAACTAAAAAATCATGATATTTGATGCGTTTCGGGTTATTGGTGAAGTGAGAAAAAATTACGCATTTTCTTTCGACGTCAATCGCAAACGGAAGATCAATTAATTGAGTAAAGGTCAGCCAGTTCTGCGCTAGATTAAATACTCTATGGTTGCATGTATCACGACGTTTAAGGTCAAAATACCGTGGATCGGTGTTATCTCAATTGCAGAAAGCCGAGAAACTGGTTTTTATATTTATCGGTTTGCTCTCGTGACTTTACGAGCGCGGAACTGCCATAAATACTGTATTAATACGCAATTTATTAGGTGACGTCACTTCACGATGTATACGCTACTATTTTAGTATGCTATAAACGGGGATGCTGCACGTAGGTACTATCCTACTTGCGGTATCCTACGGTATGTTTAAAAATTATGTTATTACACCTATGGTCGCATATGGTCATCCTTTCCAGTTCGCCTATAACATTTCGATCAGGATCGTAGTAGGTGTTCTATAAGAAAATGATATACTGTAGCTGCGACTAAAAGTAAAAAAATATATAACCCATCGTATCAAATCTGTATTTTTGAAATTTCAAGAACGAAATGTGTACAGTATAGAGGATATTAAAAGAGCTCAATCTATCGAGCCTCGTTTGCAATAATAATTACCCCCATTTGATAATTGACGATATTTTAGGAAAATCGCTGACCGAGAAAACAAACACGATAACAATTCTTATACAACATTGGAAACTCGTAGGTCAAGTAATCAACTCGTTCCAAGAGGTCGGACCTTATACGCACTGCCCACGACCCTTATTACCGTAGCGATGCTATATTCGGCTCTTTGGATCAAGGGATAGAATATAGGCTGCAGCCGCGCCTAGAATCGAACACACCCTTGCTGCACTAATTGCTAACGTGTTATTTACGACATCAAACGTCACGTCCCCTCCCTTCCTCGCACTCCCTCCCCTATACTCATGCTTACCAAAGTTCAGTGCGGTTAACCTAGTCGACACCCAGTGTGCGCTCACAACCCTTATACCATAATGTCCTGCGAATGCCGACCAACCCCCCTTAGCCTTTAGCCAACCACTCTCACCCAGCAATGGCTACCAGTTAGTCCGACTGTCTACCTACCTACAAATTCCCATTGCCATCCTGCTGTGTTCGGAATTGCTCGTCATAATTGAGCCTCTCACACTTTATTGGATTCCGTGCTAATACTACTACTGCACTACTATCACTACGTATTACTGCCCTGCTAGCTATTATGAGTCAAGGGTGACTGGATGGTTCAAAGACCGAAACTTGGCTGCGGAATTGTCAATGGTTTCTTACAGTACATATAACTTCGAAATCAGGGTTCTATGGTTGGTTAGTGCTATCGAGTAGTTACCAGGTTATTTACACTGTATAACGATACAAGGAGTATAATTATCCAGTGTCTAGACAAAGTAATAACTAATTAGATATACGATTTCGTGAAGAATTTCTTAAATTAATTGAAATGAGTCAAAAAGCCTCGTCATCGTACAGTAGCAAGAATGGCGTCGGCTAACCTCAGTCTCGATCACTATAATACGTAAAGGGCATACTGGTGGGAGACTTTAGTTGTGTATACCAAGACGCTTCACGGAACTAAGATACGCGCTACACGGCATTCTCCTTCGTCAGATTCCTCTCCATAGAGAGTGCGTGAGTAAAAATGGCCGTGAGTGGTACGTGGTATAGTATGCGTATAGGTACATTCCATGGCGCAGTGTGGCGTGGCCTCTCCTAGAATGGCGTCCAGAAAGTGGCGTTTACACAAAGACCAAACAGAAATGGTACTGCCGTTACGTTACGGAATTTAAAATTTTCACAAAATTTATACACATATCCAATTTCATTTTTTCACTGCATTATCTAATTCGCATTATGAAAATTTTCAGTAAAACGCCAATACTCTCAGGACATTAGATATACATATAAATTTGCCTGCCTTTACAAGGATTCGAGTGAACAGGTTCGAGTAATGCTTGGTCTTTACGATTATAGATCGGATCGTGGGGGTTCTAAATTGTCGATCACTCTGCACGGCCACGCAACCATAAGCACGTATAACACTCGTGCCAGTATTATCCGTGGTAGGTTAGGATCATTGCTCAACGAGTAGTTAACTGGTTACCGTCACGTCTGACGTTATCCGAGCGGTTTCTTCCTACGATGAGTGTCGAGGGTTATATCCCAGTGACTTCTACACCGACTATAAGTAGCGGCAGGTAACGGTGATTATGAAAATATAAATTACATGACATGCTTCTATATTTATATTACCGAGCACCTATTAAATTACTAAAAATGTTCAGATCTTGGCTTATTAGAAAATAATTAATGGGATGAAGAGTTCGTATAGCATAATAAAAAAATTAATATAATCTTTATAAATAAATAATATATTAGATAAACCCTTAAATATATATCAAGATAGTAATGGATATCGATATCGATTAATGCGAAGGTTATTGCATTGAAAGTTCAGAGGATGCCATTTAACGATACACACTCCGGCATATCAAGGAATCGACCAAGAGATCGAGAGCCAGTCAAAATCGAAGAAGCAATTCTGTACGTGTGCTCACTGACTACCATATATATCATGCTGATAAACAACGAGCGAAGAAAATAGTCACACTCGAGGCAGATATAATCATTATAAATTGGTCATTGTCGCGAGGCTCTGCACTGAGACGCTACCAGGGGCAATGATATGATCATGATACGAGGTGCCTTATTCATAAACATGGCCTTTATGCAAATGGCAATGTCGTGCAGCGGATCGAGTTCCAGAGGCCGATAGATCGTTGCTCGCGTGAGTTCATTGGCACTGTACATAGAGATAATGTACATGGTGTATCTAACGTTAGATACACGACGCATATAAGAGGATGATCTTCGTACTCCCTCATCGAGTAATAGTAATTAAAAATTTGTTACTATCATTCATAGTGATCACGACAGAAATAACACTCTTCGTGTACCCAGCATCAACAGTGGATGGTCTTGATCGAAGTTCTTCGTCTCAGCTAGAAATTTTCATTGCTGACAAAAAGGAAGTATCACGGCGCCGTGTTTTTGCTGGTACAATGTTAATGCTTTGTAATATTTAATTTGTTTACTCTTTAAACAATCTATGCATACCTATCCAGTAAGCTTTTGCGTATCTAATATAACGGCTTATGAACATTGTGAACTTTGGATGAACGTAGTTTATTTTAGACAATAGACTTCGGTCTTGTTTTTTCGAGAATTTCCCAAGCACTGATAGTGAATTTATCCTCGAATATTTTCAAAGATACTTCGTGGGAGGACTTTTCGTATCTCGTATCCAAGAGGAAGAATCTTAAGTGTCGAAGTGTAACTAGCTAACGGAGGTCTTCTAGTCGGATCCTCGAGCAAATCATTTTAGGGTTAAGTCGAACGTGGAGAGAAGGGACTTGCACACAATTTTTTAAAAGGAAGATTGACTTGATGCTCTATAAAAGTAATTTTCTATATTGAAGTATAGCAGACAGGAAAGTATGGATAACTTGACATTTTTAAGGCAGTATAATAGAGTTTGGCTGAAGTCAAATCAATATAATTTCTTTAATTTCATTAAAGAAATATAGAAAAATATATTAAAAAGTATGAGTTTAATACTAGCAAATAATAAATATTTCGATAAACAAATCAGAATGCTTATTGACCGCCCAAATCTACACCGTCATTTTTTCCCTAGCGTTTATGTATGGGGAAAAGAACACGCGAAAGAGAGAGACAGCCGCCGCATGCGTTTTTATTTAACAATAATTTCTCAATAAGTATACGGTAAACAATGTTCATTTTCTTTACAGCAAAATGCCTCAGGTATCAAGCTATCTGGAAATATACCTATTCTAATGCATAAACAGGCTAATTTTTGCGAAGATTATGAACATCTGACCAAACACAACCATTTTTCCCCATCACCTTAATTTTATCCAACTTTCCTAATTAACATTTCTTTTATTAGAAGGTAAATAAATTTTGTTTTGAGCCAGCAGACACAGCTGATTGAGCTCTTTCGATGAGGCACTAAAAAATGTAGGGTCAACTTTCTAGCATAATTCTACCATACTATCTCAAGGCGTAAAAAATATTCAGTAAAATTCCAAATAACCGAAGCTCAATCAACCGGTCATTAAAATTAATGATATATTGATTTCCATCTCACCTCGTTGATCTTGGTCTGCGAATAATTGAATTCCAATTCAGGGTGTGTCACTGTCTAATTAATATCTCGCTAATGACGCATCGCTTAACAAGACGCGAAAACTTCCGGGAAGGACCGATCGCTTGGACTGTCGTTTTGGTACGTGTTTCGTTTGCCAACTTCACGACGGAAATGAGGGACATGCAACAAGAGGGCGCAGAAAAAGATAGCTCACGACATTACAGCCAAGGTCTGTCCCAAGGAGGGCTGATTACCCCTTTACGACGAGCCAAGGTCTGCGAGAAAAAGCAACCCGGTAGTTATGCTGCATTGCCTGCACCCTCGTAAAAAGATATACAGCATAGCTTTCTGCCTACCTGAAGAAAGCAGAGAAAAAAGAAGAGAAGAAAAAAAGAAACATTTTTTCTACTACAATCCCAAATGCCACGAACGACAGGCAGTTAACCCTTCGCTAACCAGTACATGGAAGGACGAAACCGTGCTGGCTGAATGTCTCGACACTCGCGACCGGAAGGAAGGGTTGTCTTCACAGGGACACCCTGGTCATGCTCTCGTCGTAAAACGCACAAAACAACCCTTTTCCATAGCATCGGGGGTTGCGGCCTTGGCCCTTTCCGCTTGTGGTTACCGGCGTTACAAGCCGTTCCAAACTTTGCAGGTTAAGATGGTTCGATGGTGTGGCTAGCTACTTTGTAAATTCTCTAACTTTTTTCAATTCGATTGGGATATATAGATACAGTACTTCGACAGGATTCTGGACTTAAAGCATACCGATCAAACTTATCAGAGTATTAAGCTTTTAGCACCTAAGTAAACTATTGGATCATTATGAATTTTTTTTCTGTTTATGTATAAAAAAAATTGGGTGGTGTTAACCCATCTTCTCCCATAAACTTAGTTTTTTTAGTTAGTGTTATACGTACAGGAACATACATATACAGTGGATAACAAAAATGAGCCTCCAAAGTACTATTACAAATTGATGCTATTATACTATGTTGACCTATAGTCAAAATTCAAATTGCTAATTGTGCTTTGCTGCAGTTAACGAATGATTTACTGTTGATTTTCACTGATTTATCACACAATACTCTTGGTAAAACATCATTGGCAATGGGACATTTTGCCACGGGGATGATGGCTGTAATTGTTGAAAGTGGCATGAGAATTCAGTCTTACGGAATTACGAATGAATTTTATGCGTCTTGACGAAATTATATGTCATTTACATTTTCTACGTAGACACGTAGTGGTTGTGCAATAATTGTACAGTCTTGGCCCATTCGATAATGGGTCAGTGTTGTAAATTATCTGTGAAGATACGTGCGTCAGCTGACGATATTCGAGAGTTCCTTATGAGGAAACAATAATTTATTAGTGGCGACTTTTAATCAGAGGCAGCATTCCTTAACGAATTAACATAAATCGACTGCAGCCTTATGTCTGCTCACAATTATTTGATAGCAGCTCGTATAATCGTGATGATGACAGTTTATGAATTAAGTTATATATGGATATTCAGTCAAAAAAATTGTTAAAAAATCTTACTATTATCTTGAAACATTTTTTACACAAAAGTTTTATATAAAACGTTCACAATTCTTCTCGAACGATAAATTCATGTTCGTATAGTCAATATATGTTTTGAAATCTATAAAACAAAATTTAAAGCTGCAAAGCCTGCTGAAGTTACCTTCACGGTAAAAAGGATTGAATCTTCGACAAGGTCACTTGAGCATAGGAGACAACTACCGTTTAGGCACTTTTTACCTGAAAACGGTCAAACATACCAGCGGGGTATACGATAAGGTTAAAAAAATTGTTCAAAACAGTTAACACACGCAATTTCAAAAATAAAAATTTTTAAAAATCAAGGAGAATTAACGTATGCAAAAACGAATTAGCAAAATGACGTAATACTCAAAATTTAATAGAGTTCAAATACAAACCCAGTTATTGACAGTACAAGCAATCTTGATGATTACCAGACTTCTCAGTGCTGCCATTAAGAAATCAAATTGACAGTGTATTTCAGTTATAATGTATGAATGGACTGCTTATATCTATAAGTATATTTATAACGTGATAAAGGGATACTACAAAAAATTAGTGGTAAGACAAAAACTTAAAAGGATGATACAATGTATTCCATTGTAAAATAAACAAATTCAAAAACTTACATGTAAAAGAAACTTTGACGGCACTTGTCTTCAAAATTATTAGAATCCGGAAAATATCACGTGAATAGCCTCTAGAAACTAGTAGGTTCAACTCGTTCTTAATCTAAATTGTTCCAAGCCATCGAAAACAGTCTAACAGTCCACTCGTTACCGAACAAACTGACAGAATTCAAGTAGCTATTTATAATATTAAAAATATGTTACCGAGAAATTTGGTAAAATTTTAAAGAATATCTTCTACCTTCGCCGTGGAATCCGTCTGTCCTTTTCGATAGTCATAAATATTTCACTCGAGGATTGTACTTTTTACTAGCCCTTTCCTCAAGGTAAATCCTACACTTAAAAGGCACCTTGCAAAGTCAAGTAGACGAAAAAAATAAAAAGGGTTTCTATATTCGCTTTGACCTTCCTTTTATTTTCTTTACCCGTACCTGACAGTTTAGGTGGAGTTAACCATTTTTTTGGCAGTCTCGCAGAAGGCGACGTGGAACCTGGACGTGGGCACGTTTCAATATCGCGTGGCGCAGTGATATGGCCGTCGGATACGAAGCTATCACTAGTATTTGAAAATTCGTACAAATCAGTCAAACGCGAAGAGACCTGGTCCGATTCGGTGGATGATTTATGTGCGTTTAATGGTTTGTGTGTGCAGTCGCGGGTTTTATGTGAGCATCTTAAATGGGAGATAAACATAAAGAGGCCTTTTATGGCGCCATCAAATAAACAACTTGACTCCTTCTTCGGGCGCGTTTCTATACCATATCCACGCTACTCGTGGCACATTGAGATCCGCGGGTTACGTACATGCGTGGGGGGCGTGCACGCGTTTGCGATTTTTCTTCGAGTTCGCTATATTTTCACGGTCAATTCAAGTCGATCGTAAATTCCTATCGACGACTCGAAATGGCGACGACGGATGCTCGACGCTTTCATGGGTATGAATTTTACAACCGGATACTGAAGCTGTTTTTGCGATTCTGCTTCCATCGACAGATACATAAATGTTTTGTCTCTCTTTGAGAAACTCTCATCTTGGAGATTACGCCTTGTTTCTTTATTGGTTTAGGAATTGTTTAACCCAGTGGGAAATGATGTCGAGATTTTTTCGCGCGACGGAAACGTTTTGTTTTATATCCCAAGGATACTTGTTACATTTTTATTTACGTTTTTCTAAAATTTATTCCCATGCCTAACTAGTCCATTTAATAATAATTTAATCCCGCGACGATTCTACAGACCATTACATTGACAACGTGGTTTGACAATTATTACACGTGTACATATCCGAATGTTAAATAAAAAGGCACCTTATAAACCTTGCGGAGTTAAACTAATGCGACAGTTTTATTTAGTCGTGATGCCATTCAAAGTCTTATAAAAATTTGAATTACCCGCGAAAGCCTCGTTAAAGTGTCACGATGGCATATCGTGCATCACTCTTTGATCGTAGGTGGTTGTCTAGTCGTAAAAAAGCAGACGCCGTTTCAGTTTTCTCTTTAACTAAAATCAACTATCAGATGTTTACGAATATTAATAATTGTATTCAGCTGGTATGCGGAAGAAGAAAATACAAGTGGTTACTATACCACAGGGATATTACGAATTCAAAACCTCGTATAAAAACTTGATATCCATGTCTCGCGAGGAAGACCTTTTCTTTTGTCCTACAGTAATTTCTCAGGATATTTGGCAACGGCAGCGACCCCATCTCAACGCTGAATCCCATAGTCCAGTTGATAGCATATAACGCTTATCTTATTCTGGAACTACGACGAAGATAATACGGTAGAAGGTCATCCTAAATCTTGTAAGGGAAACAGACCATTTGAAAACGAATGTTTGTCATGCATATTTTTGGAAAACTCCATAGGCAAAAATTTTTTCGTTGTTCTACGGATTCTTGTATATCATGTCGTTCAATTATTTTTTATAGAAAATTTCTTTCCTTCGTACATCATTCCCACTTACAGTACTAGAGTATACTCATTGTCAGTAAGATAATTCAGTAAGTACATACGTGCTAAAAAATATTTATCTCACCAAAATTGAATTCATTTTGGACGATTAAATTTTGCCAAGATAATTAATTATTTCGAAATCATTCAATGACAATATCTACGTACTATATTGACGTATCCATACAAAATTGTATGCCATGCAAATAATTTTTGATATAACATTCAAAGATTCATTTATTTTGTGTATTGTAAAATCGTAGGATAAAAAATCGTTAAATTATTAGACGATCGGATTATTCTTACTTACCGTCGGGACGTTTGGCGTCGAAAAAGTACGGTGTCCTGACGAGATCACTAAGAGGCGGCCATGACAGCGAATCCCGGCGTCGCGACGTTGTCGGGCACGCGGTCCCGAAGTATCGACCAACGGTCGGGGGTTCGCACCACGCCCAACCCCCAGCGAGCGATCCCAACCCCCTACTTCTCTTGGCTATACGCCGGGTGAGTGGAGCCACCCTCGAAACATTATCATATATTACTTTTTTATATCCCTTTCCGAACTGCACTGACTGGACCGCTTCCCTCTCACGGGAACAGAGAACGACGGCATCGCTGGCATCCTCGTATTGGCAATGTCGATTAAAACAGCTTGGGGCAACCATTTTGCCCTGAAGGTTAAATCAATTCCAAAAAAACACCCGGATAAGAATCAAAACCAAAAATTCAACTCGCGTTGCTTCCCTCTACTATCATTCTTGTTACGTGATACGAATTGCTCCATGACTTCCGGCTACGATTAATTGGTATGAAATTTTTTGATAAAACACACTTTGCGTGTAAATAATTATAAAAATTAAAAAAAAATTAAATGCATTCATTATCCATTTGATAAGAATATTCGCATCAAAATTATCGTTAGCGTTGTATATCGTATAGGGTACGTAATACGCAATAGAGCTCAATAATTGTTATGATCGGGCACGTTTTTCGTGAAGAACCGGAAGATGATTCTACGACAAGGACATGCCAATGCGCAACACAACGTACCCACCAGCAAAGTATCCAGTGTTGGCAATGCTCGCGACATACGCAAGTGTCCAGCTGTCATCGATCTACAATAATTCATCGCTCGTTCTCATCATGCTGCATAACCCTGGGTGCGATTATAGTATTACTACAGTAATAGTATATACAGGTATAGGAACGGTTCACGTATTCGTCATTCGAAGCACGTTACTATCGTCGTGAGTAATGTCTAATGGGCTACGGATGCGTTAGATAGGGAGAGCACAGTGAATTTATGTTGCTCTTCGTCGTATTACCTTCACCCTGGAATGGTAAGACGGCATCACTGGCGACACCAGCTAGATTTTGTTAACAACAGTTTTGCTTTGCCGTTTTAGAGTTAAAGGAAAATCGCTGTTAAAGCGGTACGTAAACAGTAATATGCACCGCACATGCCTACAGCACTCCAAAACCGTACAATCAATACGGTGAGAGAATAGTGGATTGGATAGTAATTGTCCATGACATCGGCACCCACACTTACCCTAGTATACATTCCTTAGTGAAATTGAATGAAAAAGAAGACACACTATATATAATCACTATGAAAGTTTGTTTAATGAAAATTAAATAAACGAATAATGGCTCGATGAAATGATATAGGATTTAAAAAATTATAATTCCTTAAAGTATTCAGCATGCATTACTATGGCCTACAGCTTGCTTAAGGGTGGATTTACGTGGAGAATAAATTTCTGGTGGTTGAAGCGGAGCGACGGTGCAATGAATATTTTTTGAAATACTTGACCTTCGCTAATGTTGGCGAGGTCGCAACACGTGAGTGAGGCTGATGAGAATGGGTCAAGTGCTGGCAGATGAGAAAGTGTCTGATACATTATACATGGATGATTCGATGGACTGTAAACAAGGAATCTCAACCCGTGCATTTCCTCTCTCCCCCGGTGCGCCATTACAGTCGTCTCGGCCATTTCCATCTGTCACCACTGCGTTCTGTTCCCTGTCACGGAGTCGTGCCTTCCATATGCGTATACGCACATGTGCCTACGTCACCATCAACATCGCTTTACGACACAAGGCCGTGCATTATACGGCAGTCGCAAGCAATCATCCGCCGACTGGCATCGTAAATTCCCGAGGTTCTCAACCTTATCGATCCACCTCAGCCTGCACGAGGGTTCTTGGCATATATAAAGAGCGTAAAGGAGTTAGGGAATAGACGGAAAGAAGGAGGCGAAAGAAGCACGTGGAATACGAGGTAAAAGAGAATAAAAGAAAAATAGAAAAAACGACGCCGTAACTTCGTTGGGCCTTCGTTAAGCTTTATCTAAGAGCTTGCTAGGGAATTTCCGCCTTCCAAAGCAGTTTTTCAGATTCCTACACACTGGCCAACCAGAACGTTCGCCATTGGCCAAGAATCGTGCTCCTCTCCCGCCCTACGAATTCCCGTAAAAGTGCACGGGCCACCGGGAATCGTTGGGAATAAACTGGGATTGAGTAGATATAGGACGTTCGATAACCACAGTGCGAATGCACTCGTGGAATATTTAAGAACTAGATTTCTTTTTCTAGACGAACGTATTTATTCATAGGGAATATTTCGAATTTAGGATAAAATAAATATTTAATTAAATTTAATTAAATAATTACCCGTACTAAGAGTATCATTTCTCAGTGTAATTCCTCGTCAAGAATTTAGAAGCAATTTTGATTCGTTTCGTTGTCACTATGTAAATTCTGCAATGTTACTAGGGGGGGGGGGGGGGGCGTCACTCTAGAACGCCTGTTGGTTCACAAGAATTTTCTCGGCCCATGGGGTATGTCTTTTTTCCTTCTTCTTTCTTTCGCACTCATTCCTCGCTTCTCTCTTTCTCTCTCTTACTCATTCATAGAACCCTCTTCCCACGAACAAAATTCTTTTCTTTGAGCCACCATGTTCTCTTCAAGTTATGCGCGCATTCCCATCACGTTCCGATAATAGCAGTTTGCATTCAATTTCACATCGAATCGACTCAAGTAGTGGAATGTCGAGGGGAATCGCTATTGGGTTGAAAGTAAAGTGTTGCACTTGGCAAAATGGTGTCGGTTTAAGATTCGCGATATTTTTATACAGATCGTATCGTTTTACCGTGGTTCGTATGGTGTGGTGCCTAGCTACAATGGGTATTATATATAAGTATCTGCTAAGAGTCTTGACTGACCGAACGGCCATGTTTCTATAAACCGTAGCTCGAAGCTGGGCAAATGGCCCGCCAAGGCCAACCAGCATCAACCCTTCCACACTTATACTTATGTATATATAGGTATATTCTCTCCTTACCCACCATCGTAGAGACTGTAAAATGGCTCTGTCTCTACCGATTAACGCCATTTGTAAATTATTCATTGTTTATGTATATGCGCTGTTAGTGACGAAAAATTCGCTTTATTGATGAAAAAATTTATATGTGATTATATGTATTGTTGTTTATTGATACTTTGTTATGTATTAAACGATTGGCATGTATGTGCTGACGGGAATAAGTTTGTACAATTAATTGTATACTCCTGTGCGTAACTTATTTATTGTCAAATTGAATGTTTATAAAGTACTTGAAATACCCAGCATTCCTATGTTTTTTTAAGTCTCATAATTGTTATACTTTCTTGTACTGCGCTATACTGTGGCATTTAATATTAGTGTATATTCTATTGCAAATATGTATTAGAAAAGTGAGGTCCATATAAATTGGACAAAAACTCTATTTGATGAACAAGCACTTATTTAGAACTATGATTTGAGGTAAATCAAGTAAACGTACACTTTCCAACACCCCTGAACTACTAGTTAACCGTGTAAAAAAACGATCAAAATACTTGAAAGATTTTTTGAGTTTTTGTAAAATATTGCAAAAAATTTTTAACAAGTTGAATTAATCTATGCAAAACATTTTTCAAGTCTGTTCGAAAAGAAAGGGGTATCATCATCGTTATTCCTATCATTAAATCCTTTTAAACTCCAATAGAGTCCATTAAGCCCAATATCATTTAGCATTCACCTAATTACGTGATCACTTCTGTAACGACGTTCGACATGGTGCACTTAAGTGCGATGCTATTATACAGTGAAATCCTAATCAAAATTCAGATCCATATCAGGATCATCTTGAATTCTTAAAGACCTAAGCATATCCATCTTAAAACTTATGGCATGTGAATATTTATTTCTTTGTTATAATTTATGACCGTTATGTAAGCACGATTCTCAAAAGATGCAGAATATAATACGAAACCGCAAGTATCTCGTTCGTGGCTGCCGCTGCATAATCGTCATTTAAAACCTAGACAGTCGTTACTCCGTGTGATAATCGGTCGTAACATTTTTATTAAGCAGTTAGAGTTTTATGAATGCACCATAGCAGAGTAGACAGCTACCGCGTACAATCTGTATTGTTGGAAGAGTAAAAGGTCGTGTCTTCGTCTGAGAACGACTGAATGAAGTCCACTACGAGTTTCGGGTAAAGGACGATAGATGTCACGAGCTACGCTTCGTTTAGTCGACTGCATTTCTCTGTAGGATGTGACGTCGACTGCTGCACACTGCACCCTGTCGATGACAAGCAGACCGCACTGTGTGCAACTGGTAAGGTGGCGCCGCGCCGTAAGATTTAGATCACCCGTTATTAAGGTAGTATGCAGTATTTAAATAAATATTATATGCTCCAATCACTTATTAATGTAACTTGTATCGTATTTTTTTACAATGCGGTTTGAATTTGCCGCCACTATTAAATTTCCGTTAACGTATTTAATTAGGCTTTGCGATTTGTGTGAGCATTTCAGACCAGTCTGATTGAAAATTTTTTATTACTTTCCTTATTCTCTTGTAATCAGGAATGATTATCTGAAATAAGTCATAACTGTTTATTTTTTGCAAATTATAGTCGGAATAGCACATGTGTAGTTTTCATATATTCTCTTTAGCGCACGATATTAAGATCTGCCACTTATTTTACATATTTCATGGGGCTAGTGTTTATATATTGTACTTTCAGTTTCCTACTTTTCCTCTTTCGGAAGTTGAAAGGGGTACTCTAATGTTTTTGGTATGAGATGTTTAGAATTGTTTTCCCATAAAACAACATCGTAAAGTGCGTGATGTTTTCTTTCGATACCAAAATAGATAGGTACATGATAATTTGTATTATTTTGAACGTTCCTACAGACAGAGATGTCATCCTTTTAATGGAACGCTTTAAGACACCCTGGTGTGATTTTGGGGAACTATTTATCCCTGGTGGTATTTCTTTGGTTCCCGGGCATCTACGGGGTGCGAAGTAAGGGAGGATTTTGCCAATCGGCTCTTTGGCGCGTGGGTCGGACCTGTCGGTGCAGCAGGGTGGTTTAGCGATTCAAACCGAATGGTTAAACAGTCACAGCGTAGTCAGACTACCCCACGAGAGATGTCGCCACTGTCGCGCGCGTTGAGTTCACCAAGGATTCAAGAATGCCTCTATGATGTTTGCAATTTTTCTAAATTTTCACGACCGTTTAACCCTGTTGTTCCTCTCTTTAATATTATCTCTGACATTTATCTAAATTTCCGTGTGAAATGGCAAAAAGTATATTTTACCTGCATTCATAAGTTTTCAAAAAATAATTTCTTTGCTCAAATCGCTTCAACTCATAAATATATATCACCGTAATCTATACGACCGACATTTATATCACTTGTGTATCATACTATAACCAGTGAATTTTTCATAAAAATAATGATGCTCGATACCGTGAAATGGTAATGGTAGGCATATCATTTTTATTTAATTATTATTGATCATTTAAATTACAGCAATGTTTCGTATCGCGTTGGCATTCGGATTTTAAGGAGTGGTCACCATTTCGAATTGTCCTCGTTGAAACGAAGCCATTCGCCAAACGTATTTCTCGTAGGAAGTGGCTATAGTGAAAGAGGGAGCACTGCCGGCTAGAGGGATTATTGATTTCCGCAGAAAAGCACAGCTTCCCTCCAAGCCCCGCCATTCAGCTACCCTCTGAACTCTCAACCGAGCAAGCCCAGAAAGCCTTCTTTTTGCTTAGCACCGGACGCTCGTGCTCGGAGCTCTTTCGCGAACTTTTCAACCCGAGGAAAATCCACGTTCTCACGTAATTTTAAAAAATCGACGACGCTAGTAACGCAATAACGAGTATTTTCGTTTTGATAAAGACATTAATTGTCACTTTAACGATTAATAAATAATACACGTGCATATGCACTGGCTTCGCGATACGGGTCTTTATTATTTTTTTATTCGAATTCTATTTCTACCTAATAAAACAGGCTACCGTTTCACGTCAATCGTTTTTCTAACGCATCCCGTATTTTATTACGGCCACTTATTTCCTATATAAAATTCAAAGAGCGTCTAATAAGCCCATAAAAATTCCTACGTCATAAAGATTAGTCCAGTGGCAATAACTACCAGCGTATAAAAGGATATCGGCATATATCCACGGGAAAAACAATAATAAAAATGCCCGGTGTTTCATGGAGATTCGAGAATAGAATTATGAGCAAACAGTCTGCGTTCGGCTGACCATAGCAGACAAGCAGGCAGCCATGAAATCCTCATGTCCAATATGAAATTTCAAAAGCCAAACGAGATCCTCCCTAACGAAGCAATCGTAACGCAAGGGTAGCACAGGTGCGAATCATCGAGCTATAATTAAACCTGCTATCACGGTGCATTTAAAAACTCTAAGTCTTGACCCGGTACCTACACGCGTGGAATCGGAGAATGTGTCGCTACAACCGGCAACAGTAGTAAAGTAAAGTGGGGGTGTACCCACGCGTGCACGCTCCCGCCGGCATTTTATGTTTTGATGGCGCAATAAACCGTCGTAAAGCAGCAGTAAAACGCATCGAGTCACAAGTCCGCTCAGCTGATGTCGTTAAGTGGCTCGCCGTTCGCAGGACTGTCACTCCAACCCTCTCAGGCTACGTCACAACGTGTCACGTGCTGATATCAGCAACGTGCTACACGTACGATAATAACGGGTGACGAACTGTACGATTATTTTCTTTAAGGAGGTTAAACACGAAAACCCTAAAATTCTACCGTTTCATTCGATTTCGATCGGCACACCGTCTATATGATTCCGTATCATTACGCACATGCGCAGTAGGTCTATATACGTATTCTGCCATTTTATATTTGACTAAATATTGAGAATTGTTGGACATTTTGGAAAATCTCATTACTGCATGCATCGAATCTTATGCGGAATTATATGTTGAAATTTTTATTTGAAAATACCTGTGGGATTTTCTGCGGGATGAAAATGGTCCAGTTCTTCTCACTGTGACTGTCGGAAAGCCTTTGCGCCGTTTGTATAGATTCGCGGTTAGAACACGTTGACGTCCAGGACGATGGCGAACTGTCATGGGATCAGTGCTTATCTGTGCCACGTCGGCGTCCAGCGACAGATCTTCTCGGGCACCCTAACGTCGCGCCACCCTGCCACCCTTCAATCGTCGTGTTTAACGTCCTATCTCGCGGAGCAAATCTTAGGGGGCGTTCACAGTTTGCGCCCACGAGCATTCGACTCATTGTAATGGTTGCGTTCGTGAGATTCCCTCGATTCGCACACTTTTCTTTCACTCGACTTACTACTGTTCCTGCAGTGTTGAAAATAAATTTTCTAAAAATCTATATTGAAATTTACTTTCAGTTTACTTATAGTATAGTATAATTTTAGGTGGGTGAACTTTTACATGAAAAGTATAATTTTAAGTAGGCCAACTGTCACATAAAAAACAATACAATTTGGCCAACCATTTAGTTAACATTGTAGCCCTTTCAGGAAGTTCGCAAGGTACGCACAGTATTTCGGAGGCCAATGCATACGTAGCATATATAACATAGGTACTCGGATACTTGAGATTTGAAGCACATTGCCCATTGTGCCATGTGGTAACGCGATTTTCGTGTCTCTCACTTCTATCCGAAGTTGTGCTGTAACGAAGCAGGGATTTGCTGGACCCAAAGTGACACCGTAAACCTAGAATAAACTTGAATAAAACCAGCGATTATCTATTATTAAAGTCCCTCAGTTGCTAGGAGATTTACGCAATACGACATTCGCCTGGACGCGACCGGCAAATAAAGAAAATCGAATGAACGCTCTTAGTTACGATAGTAAATGTGGAACACCACTTATCCTCCAAGACCATTAAGCCTCTTACTTACGATTCGTAAAATGACCTGCAGGATCCTATCTCATAACACCGCCATAAAGATAATGAAAAATTCAAGTTAATACTTAATGCAATCGGAAAGAAGGATGTGCGGGTCCTTTTCGGATGCCGCCACTGCCGACTTCGTCTGTGAAGATTTACGCCGGTTTAAAAAGTCGATTTTATCATTTTTCAATGAATATCTTTTATTTTATTCATTGAGAAGGGGCAAGATAAAATTACACGAGGATAGTTGACAAAGATTCAAAATTGAGGTTTTTTTTATATTTACAAATTAGTCGTTGGTAAAGTACCAACTGTGCGAATTCCAGGGACTCGCACGGTACGATGCAGGTTTCGCGTACTGTCAAAGAAGCTCAGTGGGTAATGCAGAAACGTTGCGAAAATTCGCATGGAGAGATTTCAGTGGTACAGGCTCGTTTATAATATAATTCAGTGGATTTTTATTATACGTGGGCTAGTTAGTTACTTCATTACAGATTACAGACCGGGAGTATTATTTATGATAATTAAAAATAATATCACATTAAAAATGTATCATGCTGTGATCAGGAATTATACCAGACAGTGTATCTTTGTAATAAAACATGCAAGAGGCAAAACTGCCTACTGAAGTTCTCAAGACGGATCCATAAAACGTCAGGCGGAAAGTCGATCAAGTTTTTGATTTATTGCGAGCCACTTGTGCTTCAACGTGGTATTTCGCTACTTGAACATAAACAGCATATGTGAGTAAAATAGTCGTAAAACGTAACGCGGCGCCGTTCTCATTTTATCCCCCACCCCGTATTGCAATTCCAAAATTGCATCAAGAATAGATAACGACCAAATAAAACGCTGTTGATCCAACCATTCGCAAGAATTCACCACGATAAACCTAAGCTAACCATAAAATTAGTGCATCGATTTGATATAAAGAATACATTTTTAAAAATATAAGAGCAAATAAAGTAATCGTATAATAAAAATTAGACGAACAACAATTTTTACCATGCAAAAAATTGTGACAATTTGTCAAAAAGAAATCCTTTGAATGTCTTCCAAATCCTTTGACGATTGTCTGGACAAAGGCCCGAAATCACCAGGAGGGTCGGATGAATCGCTGTTATCTCCCTGAAGATGGCGCACTAGGTGTCTTCTACCGATCTCCAGGGCGTCTCCCCTTGATAGCCAAACGATCCTGTACGTATCCCTAAGCACCGACCATTTTTCTTTTTTTTTCGTTCTCACTCACTCCGCTCACCTTTTTCTCATCCTGCTCCTCCTTTTTCTCCTTCTATTCTTTTCCCCTCCTAATCTCCCCCTCGATTCTCCGGAAAATTCTCAAGAGTCCTTCCAAGCTACAGGGTTCAGCATTCCGAAGCCCCCTGACATATCCACAGACTTCTATATGTCCTGTCCTGTCTTCCTTATCCTCTGCACATCTATTCACTGAGATGGAGTTAGGCTTTGTTAGCGCAGCCGCAATTTACACCCTGTGGTGCTTAGGCTAGTTACATACGTACGTTGTCTAACTATGTGGTCCATATGGTATGTGTGTGTATACATACATATATATATATATGCACATACGGTCTACCTTGCACCATGGTTAACTATACTTTACGAAGCGAAGAAGCAATCATTGAAGTAATTGGACGTTCTGAGGAGTTCGGGCATGTTTTTCACGCTTGCCCCTTCACGGAAACTACTTTCATTTCTACGACTGTCATAGTACCTAGTGCCACAGAACTTATGCGTATCGTTTGAACTTTGTTGAAATTTAGTCCTATCTGTAAAGCAGACGACCGACTTATTGGTTACAGCTATAAGTATACAGAAATAAATTACTTTGAAATATATATGGTGGAAATACGGTTTCTCATCGATGGGTTCTTTACTGTATCGGATAATCTGAAGAATGTGTTAGAGGAGTTCAGGTTGCTTGTAGTATTTTGTTTTTATTTATTATCTAGACATTCCATATATGGTGTGTATGGAAGGTGTTGTTAAATCATTTATTTTTCTCTTTGGTATCTTTCCATCTTTCCATAAACGCTGTGGGTAACAATGGCGTTATGACGTAGAGATGTCTTTATCTTCTTCCATTTATGGGCAGCATTTATCTGCTCGCGGTACATGGTTATTTTAATTGTCGAATACTGCAGTTTGGTGTTTACGTTTAAAGACATGCTTGAGGACGCTAAAAAATTGTACAGTAGACACGATAATTATGATTTTCAACGCACCGATACACAGCATCATGTTATTTTCGGATCTGCACCTCATTCATATTCCTACTTTTCGTCGCATCGAGAGACCAATCATGGCTCGTAATTCAGAGCTGCTCCAGTTCCCTTCTAAAGATACATTCAAGAGTTATTCTCTTCGCATGAGCGTCGCTTAGTTGAGCAGCGTGGTGAATTCGACTTCAATAAACATTCCCATTAGTACTAAAAGAAATGGTATTCACTGCTATGCCAGAAAATTTCTTTATCGTAGACTCACCGATTTTCATAAATCTCAACGCTATACGCAATTCCACAAGAATTCTCTACTGCATACACTCTTGCATGTATTATTTGGATTTCCTTAACTGGAAACAAATTAATAATTAACTTTACAAGAACACAGGTGTGTATTTTATTTCAAAATAATGACCAGACTTAATTTTCGTAATGTTTCTCTAGACACTGTAGGTACAGTAAGTACGCAGTCCTCAGAGAGCGATTCCGTGTCAAAAACAGATCGCGAGGAATCCGCTTCATCAGATATGAATGACATGTAAGCAATTCATCTTAGTGCACGGTGAGTATATGCGGTAGGTGACCAGGGAGATATACGTGCAAAGAATTTGCAGGATCCTGAACGATCCATCGATCAGAGAACAGCGAGTCACGTATGGATCGGCGGCCTCACTGTTAGCCGTCATGGGTGGCTATACGAGCTGCCATTAGTAACTGCATTCTATGGGGCATTGCACTCTGGAGTTGCGTGTGCTCCTTATAGTGCACTATATCGAAGGACAGGCAGGTTAGGAAATCAACATTGACGATCGGAAAGGCTCATACGGGTAGGAGTACCAAGCAGCGTCCCTGACACGCTGCTCAATTAAAGTAAATGGTAATCGGGATTCTCGTTCGAAAGTCAGCCCTAAGGAACTCGATTCTTTTACGAAGAGGAAAAAAATTGTGGAGAATAAATAAAAAAAGAAGGAAAGGCGTAAATACGTGAGCATTCGAATAGTATGGAAATGACCCAAAACTATTAAAGTAAACCGGGAACATTTCGTGGCTATGAAAACCACTTGGTAGATCTAATTCACCTTAACGAGAAAATCCGAAGTGACTTCGAGTGTAGCCAGTTGGTTTTTGAATTTCCTAACTAAGGGGGACCCTCAGACCACTGTCGTGAAACCGTATCTAACTTATAATGGAAACAATATCCTCTGCCTTATCCATGTGAATGAGTTATTTATTATGAGTCTAGAGCAGAAGAGGGCTTTCTGGTACGCGTAGATTTTTCATTTGAGAGGGTTGGTATGCCCTTTTAAAGTCGGTATATGTACCTACACCCCTTCATGGTGCACCAGCACATGATATGGATCATAGCGGGAGGACAACAAAGGAACGCGGACATTTTTCTTTTGTATACGAAGCCATATTGGATATCGTCTGACGGTCGGCCTCTCAAAAGACGCTGGTATACTTTCGAGCGGGTGGGGGGAGAGCACAGGGGTGGAACATTCATCTCCATAGACTAACTTTTGGGGGGTTAGTTTGTACCTACCTTCCACATGCCAACCCACACCCTGTTTTGGGTCTTATGTAGGGCCTACCTGAGGACCACGCCTGCCCCTTTTCTTTGGGATATACTTTCGGCTCGTGAGTCTCTCGTGACAGAGGGAACAGGTACTTGGCAGAGGGTGTCAAATCGAATTTTGGTTAAGAGAGAAAGCCCCATTATGTATATCCACGTAAAGGCATCCTGCTGAGACATTGCCTCGACCTCGCTCATTATTTTGATAGGTCATAAATGCTTCTAATAATTACCTGCATCCTTTTTTTCTGTCATTGTGGATGGAGCTCAGGGCACTGCTAATAGAGGGATGAGGACTGACATTTATTTCTTAAAATGTCGACCTTATCGCGCTATTATTTTCATACCTGCAGAATAATGTAGGCCTTTACCATAGTGACTAAAGTTTTTTTTTAATGTTGATTATGTTATGCGAACATTTGGAATCGTTAGTGATAGCTGTAATTTTTCATAGCAATTAATATTAGTATGTGTAGATTTTAGTGCGTTTAAGAAATATACCAGCTACTGATTCAATGCTTACGTAAGTTTCTATTTGTTCCAGGGGATGCTGGCGAGTAAAGTGGTGAGTATCTGAGGACATAAAAGTAACGAATCTAATATATGCATATACATTTACTGTCTAAGATTGGAGCAATCGGTATATAGTCTATAGGCGATGTCTAGTTAATAGTGAATTTTATCTGCTAGTTTAAATAGATGTCAAGTATATTAGTCAATGATGTATGGGACTTGACTTTATTTTGATATTATAAATTACAAAAGATGATTTTTGATCTTCGATTATTTCCAACTGTATTTAAACCGTAATATCATATGTATCTGGTTTCGATAAATCTTTCTACTAATGACAACTCTGAATATAAAAACTATCCGCTAGGGATAAAAAAATGAAATCAGTTTTACAGAGGATTTTTGTTTTGTATCATCAACGTTTCTACGAATTAAGTATGTATTTTACAATAAATCAAAGATGCAGCCGATTTTTGTTTAATTTCCATGATCGTAAAAGTCACGAATTTTTCACAAGCACAAAAATTAACACCATAAAAATCTGTGAATATTTTTCAAAATCACCAAGTGCCGCATAGAAGTACGTGTTTACGATAGTTCGCCCGTCACAGAAACCGCTGGTATCGGTAGGGTGGAAATTTTCCCGCCCCTATCCTACCACCCTTGGCAACAAAAGTGTTAGAACCACCCTCTACCGCTCTTTCCTCCTGAACACCCCCCCCCCCCCCAAATGCTCACAGCGCCGTCGTCTCTACGTGTATCTCCCTCTCGAAGGAATGCCACGATATCCCTACCGGGACGAGCTCGCCGATTTGCAGCAGTCGACGAAGTATCCGAATGGCAATACTCTCGAACCTGCGAAATATCTCGTAGAAGCGAAGTGGATTTCAGACCGATCGCTTCTTTAGACTAGAACACTCCTCTCGCGATGCCAAAGTTGTCCTGAAATCAGTAACCAAGTCCCGTGAACCGCTGCTGCATTCTCACGTAGTGTCTCATGTGAGGCACAAGAAGGAAAGCACACATATCGAATCAGGCGTCACCGAGGCGCCGGTATTTCAGTTCAGAAGGCGTAAGTCAAACTCAAAAAAGGAAATGATTCCAGCGAGTAGTAAGATTTTCAAAATCCATAGTTATAAACACGAAATGCCAATGGTTAGTAACATATAAAACGGAAAAAAAAATAAAAACTAATAACTCTTGTCAAAGTGTATACCTACTATGTAGCAATGCGCGAATGATACGAGAAGAATTAATATTCCTGTAATCGGACTGCGAAGTGGAGCTACGCGAGTGAAGCAGTAGAATAAATCAGAAGGCAAGTATAATGTAAAATTGACGAGCTAAAAGATTCTAGCAAGAGAATCGAACGTAAGGAGCACGCGTAGTCGAAGCTACAAGGAGTCTTCGGTCTCTAGTCCGTAGGACAAGTGAAGAGCGTAACGTCATGCTAGGAGTCTAGAACGCATGGGATAAGAAGGCAACGTGGCGAACACTGCCGCACTGACAGTCCGAGCTCTCTACTCGAGGTTGCGAGGCAGCGAGAGAAGCAAAAGTGGGTATAGTGAAGATCAGAGAGAGTCAGAGAGACACCCATTCATCTTGGCGCGCCTAGCCTGCACGGGATTGGCTCGTGGTTGGTAAGGCTGGCTTGCGATTGGCCAGCTCTGTTTACCAGCTGTGCCGGGCTTGAGAGAGGGAGGCGAGAGACAAGCGGCGCCATTATTGTAAGGGGTTACATTTAGCTGGCCGTGGTGTAGTACGCGGCGTTCGGTATAGGGGGCTATAGTACCTTCATGCATGGCCCATAAAGGATTCGTCGACTATCCGAGAAGTACGCAAGAAACGGCTTCTAACATCTGACAGCCACGCTCTCTCGTTGTTTCGCGCCCAGCCCAATTTCGCGGGACTCGAGATCAGCTGGCTGCGCCCACTGTTATCGCGATTACTCACGCGTATTATCAGCTACGAGAGACGCGATACGCGCGACCGAAGTGGCTAACGGAATAAAGAGACGTTTATCCTTGCTCTTTGAGACAGTGGAACACTTCCCTCGATATCCTTCTTCAGACCCCGTTTATCCTTAACCTCAACGACACACGGCCGAATTTTACGCACCTACCTGCAGCGCCGGGATCGGGGACTGACTACCTACCTTAACTCAATATCTCTGTATAGACCGATCGCCGATCGTTGTTGTTGTGTTGTGCAAGTTTTGTAAGTGGTAATAAAAGAAAAGTGAAGCCTAACGAAAGTAGCTATAGATGAGAGAAGAAGCTACAGCTACTGGAGTCAATAGACAGCGAGGAGTCGGAGTGTAAATCAAGGAGACGTAGTCGGGAATGATTTGAAATTCTTGAAAAAGATCCGTGCCATCTCGTTAAAAGCGCCAGATCGTTATAGGGATTTAAAGAGAATCGGTGGCCGTTTGCATAAGATGCTCGCGGCCGAGATAAGTGTCCAGTGCGGGTGTTGACTCTCGCCGGCTGTTCGCTCCTAAGCAGCGATGAGTTCGAAATTCATAATCGATAGTATGCTACCTAAGTACCATCAGCAATTCCACCATCAGCAATTGTTCTCCTCCGCGAATCCCAACTCGGTCCAGGCGTGCTCATCCAGCCCGGCGTCGGCTAGCTTGGAAAGCAGCTTGTCCGCGGCGGCTGTAGCGGCAGCGGCTGTCAATTACGCTCAACACAATTCACCGAGTCCGACGGGCTCGAGTCCTCAGCATTCCGGAAGTTCGGCCTCGACATCACCAGCAGCCAGGAGCACGTCCACCATGTATCCTTACGTTTCCGCAGCGGCGGCGCATCATCATCATCAGCAACAACAGGCCGTTGCTGCGGCAGCTTTCGGAGCTTCCTCGAGCATGGTTCCTGGTTTTGGATCGTCGGCAGCGTCCAGTGCGGCGCTCGCCGCCGCGGCGGCCGTCGACGCCGCGACAGCCGGTGACAAATCATGCCGTTACACGGCTAGCCTCACTGGAAATGTCGCACCATCGCCTGGTGACCCCATGGTCAACTATACCTTAGGTCATCATCATCAGAACGGTGCTACTCCTGGTAGTCTCGTATCTTCGGCTTCGGCTTCCTCAGCCGTTTCCGCAGCTTCCGCATCCATGGCCGCAGCGGCACAGTTTTATCATCAAGCTGCGGCCGCATCGGGCGTTGTTGATCCTCTAGCTTCCTGTCAGCAACCTACTGCGGGTCAACCTGGCATCCCGGACATTCCCAGATATCCATGGATGTCGATCACCGGTGAGTCTTATACGTGTCCCTAACGATCAAAATAATTATTCCTGCTCAGTATCTATCCCTTTGTTTATAGGCCCACGGGGATGTGCATGGACATATATGTTTATATATGCTATACTTGTTTACTGCATGATAAACGTAATTTATATAGTTACTCCGAACTCTGCAGCTGCCGACGGCAAACCAAACGAAATACCATTTAGATTGGAAACGAGGCATAAAGATTGTACAGACACTTGAAGCGTTTACGATACGGTTTTCGCACAGAAAGGAGTTTAAAGAACCAATATTTTTTACGTGATATATTTTGAATTGATTGGTGACTTGTAAGGATATTAGAACACACCATAGATCAGTTAGATATAAAGATGGTCAACAGCTTCGTAGCATCTAGCTCGATTTTTGTAAAGCTTATCGTACCAAATACGACGAAGTCTTCAATGGAACATGATAATTTGAAGACTTACTTTTTAACTTATTCTACAAGCACTCGGTTTAAAAATGCCGTCGGACAACTTCCGTTGTTCATAGTAGAATATAAATATATATCACAGATATTTGCATATACTCAGTTTAGCTGATAGTAAATTGCAGCATTGAATATCTTTTCTGACTAGTGCATGTATCACAATGTGTATGATAATTATGTGAATTTATGTAGTACAGTTCAATGATCACTCAACGCGTTAGCCAAAACATCTTTGGATATAAAAATTCGTTTATTACAGTTTCTTTGTCATGAATAAGCACTCTAATGGTCATTCTAGCCGTCTTATCAAATATTTAAATACTTCACGTATACCGAGTAGACAGTCGGAAGTGTCTCCATAAAAATGCATTAGCCGGTATAAATAGAAATTCGTCGAATTCCGGAGTGTAAAAATATTTTATTTATAACATAAACTGACGATATTGGGCGAATTCTTTATTTTATCGAGACTCTTCGTTTTCTATTAATACGGAAGTACGTGCTGTCTACGTACAAGAAAGAATTTTTTTTTTTCACTCCCTTTGAAATGTCTAGTGCCATTAAGAGCGTCCTGATGACAAATTAGGGAATGGAACGCGATTAAGTTTTAACGAGCGCGGGTATGTAAATTGTTTGCAAAGTCCGGATGCTATGAGCGTCTTACAACATTCGAATCGCCTATTAACCTATTAGTTTAGTTACGGCCAGAACTCGTTTTTATTGCCGCCTTAGAAACCCTGCGCAATTCAAAGATATTGGAGAACGTCTCGACGTTTCAGGTCATTGTCATATAGGCAATAAAGCATTATTTTATTTGGACATCCGTTATATCGACAAGAATTATTCTAAATAATCTAACCCAAAGGGTGAACAATATTTTGGGACTTTTTGTACCATCAATATACATATATATTTTAAATATTTTAATTCTTGTAATTTCACACCTTATTGCGGACGAAACGTTATGAAGAATTGATCGAATGAAAAATGTTAACAATTCGAAATTCAAATTGCACATGGATATTACCTCGTTCTTTTTCAAATTTACTTATAAACATGAGTGCATTGTTATTGGCGAAATTCGATATTGCTTTCCGTACATGTATTCCCGTCTACGAGACGGCAATCAAGATATTCGTAGTCATTGTTATTGTTACGGCAATGTATCTGCGTTCAAGTTCCCACAATAGCGATAACCCTCTACATATGATATGCACACGAATTGATAATAAGGAGGCTGCGCAAATTGGCAACTGTGAGTTAAGCGAATGTAAAAGTGACTACGAGATACAAGGGAATTTAAATCGAACATAGAAATCTTAGGAATTTTTTTGTTAATACAATCACTATTTTACGTATATGAGAATAATTCTTTATATTTTCGATAAAACCGTCAGTGGAGCCTCGCACGTCTCATTAAGAATCCTGACCCGGCAGTTTCTAATTGCATCTTCTTGGTGCGCTTCGGCACGCAGTACTCGTATGTTTCCGGTTTGTTAGCCTTTCCCCAAAAGCGTGCGTCGCGTGAGACGGGTTTAACGACTCCTTGACGTATGAGCTTTTGGGCCTCACCCTTGACGCTTCCTGACTAATGCGACGTTCTCCATTTTTTATTTTTCAGACTGGATGAATCCCTTCGACCGAGTCGTGTGTGGTGAGTAGTACAATTTTCTATAGTATACATTTTTATTTTTTAAATTTACAGTCCATTCCAATGATTTTGAAATATGTGTATACCGTGGGATGAAATTTATATGTTGCGACGACATATGCTGATTTATTCAAGAAGAGTGGTAATTTTTGTCTTTTTCTTTTTTATTATAAACTATGATCTGGCGTGAAAAGTATTTTGAGAGCAATGAAACTTCCGTGTGAATATACTCGGGTAAAGAAATCCAAGAAGGAGTGTATCGTTATATTTTTATGATGCACATGTATCCCCCATACGAAAGGGATGCTCTTTCCGAGTGATTCGATTCCCAAGGAGTTGGCTATGAAACGAGTGAGAATGACACTTTTCAATGATATTGGCCATTTTTGTCCTGGGAAATAAAGTTACATTTAAATGTCGATAACAATTTTCATATACATTTATAGTCGTTTGCATTTGTTCCTTTGAGTCGTATGGTGGGTACTCTATAGAATTTCGAAATAAAGATTGGAATTGATAGCGAAACGTATCATTTAATGATTTTATCTCCTGTTGATCTAATCATTGATTTTCATGTATTTCCTAATACCTAAATATTTATTATCATTTCCCTAAACTTTTACTCCTTATCATTTTTCTGTCTACGACCAACCGAACTTTCAACAATTTATATATAAATTTCTCGCGAACCCTGAGCTAAACGTGAGGTTATATACGTTTATTTATGCTAGAAGAATCGTATAGTTTTCTCGTCGATGTTGAATATTCAAGAAATTGAGGTTTAGCCAAATTTGTGTACTATAAAAACAAGGTGGTGGAAAGATCTTGATAAAACGAATTCATCCCGAAGCCACGGCATTGCGGCATATGTGGCTGCCATATTTGTATGTCGCGTAAACCTGTTTCTCGATTTATGTCCAAAGAGTATACCTACGGGTTTGCTCAACTGCTCTAACCGTGCCTCTCCTTCCTTTTTTAAATCTATATATCTTTTTCTTGAAAGGCACCCAACTGTTCTATAAGGATCGATAGCATTGAGTGGGAATTGATCTTTCCGATTACACTGATGGAATTTCAAAATCGAAATAATAATGATGTCTCAAACATTATTTCCCAATAGAACGAATACAATAACGCGAATCGAAATAACATTTTAAAACGAATTTTGTAATTATCATGAATAATTAAACTGTTAATTCGGTATCGTCTGTCTCTCGTTTTGACTCCGGTAGCTAATTGCTAATTCCTCGTGGAATGTCATCTAAATTCAAGCAGCAATAACATGTATTTGCAAACATCGTATTTGCTTTTAATTAATATTCTGATAATTACTTAAAATTAATGACACATCTCTCAATTCAATCTCAAGATCCTCTCATGTCTCAATGTCGTTTTTAAAAGAGATATTTCCTTTTCTCTTTTTGCTTCAGGCTGTATCATCAAGTCCCATTTTTTCCTCGCAGAGAAGTTCTTTGAAGTGAAAGGCCCTCTACCTTACGTGCCATATACTATCTGTGGAAAGTCCTGCGCTATTTTTATGACCGTTCGATACTACGACACGTAGAGTAGGTACTCGCGAAGGCCCTGGCTTCACGAGAATTACAGGGAATTGCTATAAATTTCATAAACCGGCGACTCCAAGGGACGATTCGATTGGTAGTTTGGTATAGGTAGCGTAGGTATATCAATATCACAAATAGTCAAAGGTTGCGCGAAGACATTTTAATTCTCGTTCTTTATCGCACTTACTTCACCGTAGAAAAATCATTGATACGTGCCAACATACCATATCAATATACACAGAAATGCTTGCTTAACAGTAATGGCAATTTTATTTTACACGAAGAGAAGCACAGCGCTATTTCGTAAATCAATCAATAATCAATTAATGAACATAATTGCAGTCAACAGCTTGAGCAAAATTTCATAAATTATATACTCAAAGATACAAGAGCTCTCTAGATCTCGTGTTAATCAATTTCCATTGAAACGTTTGAATTCTAAAAAAAGCCAGATCTGTTAATAATTTCAGCTTTTTATAATTAATGTCACTGATATGTATCGGAATCGTTTGAAGCACAGAGAAAACAATTCCCTCGCACATTACCGAAGGCTTAACGCACTATTGATTAGTCATTTCGATAAGTAAACTCAATACTAGACAGTAATTTAATTATGAATTAAGATACTCAATTCCAGTTATATATATTCTAGTTAACTTACGTTTCACTGAAGTGCCACGTGTGCTATGTAATTTCTTTGAGATTTCTCAAGTCTATTTCCACCGTGTTTTCATACCACCACGCGATAGTGTCAGAAAGATCGACTTATCATTGCGTGTAACTAGATAGTTAGCGTGCACGAAATCAACGTCCCATAAGAGCAGGAGACGAACCATTGCGATTTACCCTTTAACTCAGACTGCCGGACATTTTATTTAACCCTATCGTTAATAACCCTCTGAGGATTCATTATAGACTTGTGAGGCAAAGGAGCAGCCGCCATTTCAGCCGCTTCGGGCGGCTCCTTCATTAAGACTATCACGGATGCAGGTAATAGATACCAACCTATCTCAGGGTGCCACAACTATACCATTTTACTCCTTAGACTCTTCCCACTAGTAATTCGAGTGGGGGAATTCGAGTCTTTGGGAATTTGTGGGACGTCTTACCATCTTCACGCAGATAGCGCAACAAGGGTCATTTCCTATGACGGTACAGGCTCAACTGTCTCCTTGTAATGTCGGATAACATGCAATAGGTACATTTACAAGAACGACTTCTCTTGTCTTATCTGAGATAAAATAGTCTGCGCCAGCTTCAGTCTTATTTATAGTTTATCAATGCGCGCAATGTTAACATTGAATGAGGATCAAGTGCGTTTAAAAATTAATCATAATTTAACCGTGAAAACTTCATTTTTGATAGACAAAAATATTCGCACTGTTTAAATTTGATTTTGAACCGAAAACTTATATAGACAAGATGGACAATCTCTTTTAATCTGATTATTTCGAGATGGATACGTTGTTGATATCCCGAGACGACGATTGCGGACTTTTACGAGTTATAAAGCAGTTATAGGGTAGGACCGCTCCTGAGGGTAAGTTCGTTGCGGGTCATGGGGTTCTATAGGAATCAGGGTACGTAAAGAAGAGACGCCGGAGGGTAGAATGGCGGATGAACTTGGGACGTAATTAGAAATGGCTTCCAATTCCAATTTCGCGTTTATATGACCTGTTTATGATTGGTGTACCGTGAGCTAAGTCAGCCTATGCACTCATCTCGTTGGACGAGCTAGCCGGATTGTTCTCGATGAGGTGCGGAGATGTTTGACGAGATGAGAGTGAAGCAAGTAGGCAACGAAAGAATGGGAAAATGACTGGGAGCTGCTAGAAGGGAGAAGACTATGAGCTCATAAAATCATTACGTCCCCGACCTTTATGCGTTTATGGACCATAGACGATCCTTGTAAAACAGGCCCCCGGCCTGGTACCCTAGAATCACGGGACTCGAGACTTACTCCATTACTGGAGAGAACCTCGGCTTCGAAACGTCGATATCAGTATATCTTCTCGAGTTTCGATAAAGGAAATTGAAGGGGGCTGTATTTCCGAGCCCTCGTGGAAAAAAAGAAACTTCTACGTAACTTCCGATCTTAGTCGGCACAGTTCGGAGACATCATTCGCATAAATTTTCATATTATATTTTTGTGGCTCAATATCAATTCAACAAATTCCTATCAAAATTTAGTATTTGACATATCGTTTTATTGCATCGTGTAAAAGCTCTTGATTTATCTGTTTCGTTGTTCGTCTCGGGCTCAAATAATTAAGTCAATGCATTTTAGATAATAGAGTTCAATTTCATTTCTGCTTTCATCCACTTCATCCAAGGGAAATTGGTCTTCGAGGATGATTTCAAATAATGATATTAGCATTTGAGATAATCATACTAAGTTGGGAAGTGGTCCGAAAAATTTTCTTTAGGAAATTTGCATAGACTCAACATTCTTAGGTGCAGGCATATAGGCACTAATCAGACTTCACGTTTCGTTATCGTTACCTATACCAAAGTGGTATTGCTTCTGGTGGTTTTCTCTCTTTCTCAAAATATATGGTCCGATATGGATTAGGAAAAGGAGCATGAACGAGCACTCCCTTTATTAACGAAACTTCACGATCCCTAAACTCTCGCAATGCGCACCAACCGGCTCGTTTCTAAAGCGTCGGTCTGATTGTGGGAAGGTAATGCTTTTCTCCGAAACGATTCTCAACGAGGGGACGAGATGTTCATCTCCGCGTTGCCAGGCTATAGCATCCAAGTAACTCCATTTATCCGTCATTGAAAATATCGCGAAAATTTATTTGATTACAGAAACGAGGTGCACTTAACAATATATACCTATATGCATATGTAGATAGACGATGCCATTCACGCAGAAGTATTGTAGATACTCAATGAATGCTATACAAAAATATCAGACTTTACACGCAGTGGGGTATAGTACCATACAACGTTAAATATGAATTGTGATAGAAATTTATCTTTTATTTTTTGATTATTTATCTTAAAAATTTTAGTGCGAACATTCAATAGTATTTGTCACTTCAATTATATATTGTCTACTATATTAAGCTTAGAATTCTCAATTCTTAGTCATGGGTATACTCCAAAGTGCAAGAGCAATAGTACTCTAGCTACTGCAGATCCATTCAATTTCGGCGTCCTAACGGGTGGACTGTAATACGGTATCCTTTATGTACAGTAAACAAGGCGATCTAAATAAGACACTGCATGCCCGTGTCCCACTGTAATGGACATTGCGCATTGCGCTCTTGATATAGGAACCTTCATATCATAGCGTGTCTCTACGAGTTCATCCAGAGTCATTCTAAAGAATAGCGTTAGGGCAATTCCTCGCCGGAGCGACACTGTCTATATATACACAGAATAGAAGTCAGGGATGTTTCACAGTGCTTCTTCGTACGGTGTCTGACTGTCGTTACCATGGGAATGCGGCTTTAATCTACAGTGCGTAGATACACGAGGTTCACGATCTGGTATAGAGTTCATCCAGAGCGTGCATATACCATAGTATACTAGTAGTATAATAGTGGCTACACGATGAGAGCTCGATGTCCGCTCCCAGGACGAGTACACCCCGTACGCCGGCTAGCACGAGATAATGTATAATTTATAATCAGACCGATCCGCTAGCAGAGCTGCTGCACGGCTGAATCCTCCGCCCCCGAAAGCCGCCACAACCCACCCCTCATTAGCATTCGATGATGGCTGCCGCGTCCTGCAGAGTCGGTATTATCCCGTTCCATCGTTCCTGACTCCCCCACCTGGTCCTATACTCTACCTCATTCTACTCCTCCTCGTCCTCATCCTCTTGCTCCTGATCCTTCTCATCCTGGACCCATCTACGACCCTCCTCCTTCTATACCTACCCAGGTTTACCTAACTGACAACCTATAGCTTGGTATCCACCATCCAGTCGCTATACTCTATACGCCAAGGGACCGCGAACTGCTGCCAAAATCTACGGAACCAATCGAATTCTCATCCGAGCCGCAAATCTACCGAACACTTCCGGAATACCGGGAGCAATTCGGCCACATCCGCTATCGGGATACCCGTCCAGGAAAACTTGCCTCTCGGTGAACCAATGTCGAGCTTGCTCCTAGATCTTGGGGATACATTGTCCGTAAAGGATAGAGGTCATTCCTCCAAAGTTTCTCAGAGTCTAATGCTCCCTGGAAGTTTTGGGGTGGCTTTTCTGAAAAGGAATGCTTGGTAATGGCTAAAAGAGTATTGAGGTAGAACATCATTGGGTAAATGATTGTCAGTGATCGAGATTAGTTTATAAGAATATATATATGATTATTTTGGTTATTATGTCGCTGTCATAAATTCGATATACGGTATATGGAATTTCAGAGCTGGTCCTTTGTTAGTCATTTAGGTAATAAAATGGGAGACTGTTTGAAACTGTTAAACTTCGAAGTCTTGAATCATCCTGGTAAAATTATTTTTTTTAACCGACACTCCCTGGACGACAACGGTATTCTTAAAACAACCAGATATTTTTAGGCACGGTTACTTCACTCTTCGTACTCACGCCAGTCTTATTTTTGCTCGCGGGTCCACGCTTCATTCATAAAAAGCAAATGCAGCTGGGTTTTATATATCCTGGATTTGCTCGAGGATCGTTACAAGCACGCGGCAGCAGTACATATGCGCTTACGACGAGTCTTCTGACTTCGTGCGTTGTTTTCCTACGCGAAAGCTAATTTTAACATCTTCCCTCCCCCAAGGCGTTACTCTCTTCCTGATTCAACCGCGACTTTGTTCTCTTTCTGTTTTTATATTCCCTCCGATCAGCACCTAGTCTACCCGTTTCAAATTTGTTTTAAAAAGTGTTATAATATTTCAGCTACGATAAAAGTCTTGTCTATTACTTTGTTCCGTACGATATAAATGCTTTTCTCCAGAGCGCGCCTTTGTGCTTAAGTATCTTCGATAGTTTTTCGCTGCTATACTCTTGCACTGTCTATTTTACGTAATAATGGTATTTTTATGATTCTAAAAAAAAAAGTATAAAACCACAAGAGAAACCTGCCTTAATTATTGGTCTGCTCGGACTTCGGTCTCTGTAAGTCTACCGACACCTTCACTTACTTTAAGCATGGGATAAACGTACAAGGTCTCGTAACTATATCCACTTTGTCTTTTACCAACTGTTCAAAGGAGCGAACCGATATAGATTCGTAAATTTTTCGTTTTCACGAACAAGTTAAAAATCGACAAGGTCTACTTGGTGAATCATGTATCCCACAGCAATAACCGCTGGCATGATTTCCCCATGGGAACCTGTATGAAGAAGGCCAGACGTAGGCAGGTCAGAACCGTGTTGTCACAGAGATTATTGAAACTGCAATTTTATGGGTCTTAAAAGCAGTTTAATTGCCGTTATATAAGTGTTTATGTGCTGCCAAGTTGCCTCCGCCTGTGCCACCCCAAACGTTTATTTTATGGTCATCCAGCAGCGGCGCGCGCACCCTGTTGTCGCGTGCCGAACCCATCATACCAGTCAAATCCTCGCATCAATGGTGTCGATCCTCCTGTCCTTAAATTTTTATCTTCTGGACCACTTCTAGGTAGCAAATTCCAGCAGTTATAGCGTAATCCCAACAAAGCCACTCATTCCTACACTGTCGAAGATCTTCACGGTCTCTTCAGCATCGACCGAGTACCCGAACCACAATACGTACTGTTTTTCATGTATATCAAATTTTCTGAAAATCATTATTTCTTTATCAGCCTCAATTATATTTTCATTCTTTATTATCAAGTTTTCATTAATTACTTTACTCATTCGTTACGAGGTACCAGCAGGTAAGATGCACTATTTGCTAACGACAGCATTACAATACGCGAGCACTGTGTCACGGTATTCGCAGCGACCTTGTCTCTTATCCTGTTCTCATGAGTCACATAAGAATGTCAGTATCTGCGTGTGGCAATATGTACGAACTCTCTACCCAGTAGGATAGACTTGACATTAGAAAGCTCCTCTGCGACATTTACAACCCGCTCATCCTGTCGAATTTTCTCTTTTTCCTTTTTTTTTAAGGGGAAAAATTCGCACGCGCCTTTACCGAATTCCCCTTTCGGGTCTTTGGTTACGTTATTTTTTTCTTTCTCGCCCCTTTTCTACGATCCGTAACTTTCACCGTACCCTTTGTTAATGTCACTCTCCACGCAAGAAACCCCATAATAAAGTTTACCTGATCCGAAAAAAAAAAATACTAGTTCGAAGGAAAACACGACGTTTCGTGCGTTCGTAAATCACTGTTGGTATTTTGTGCGCTCGACCGGTGAAAGTAAAGGCTTCGATATCACTTTTTGTTTTTCACTTTCTTCCCGTTGTCTGTGGAAACGAAGAAAAATTCACATATTCTCCTGGTTACTTTATACGAGAATTTAGATCGTTATCGCGCTCGACATAATTACACGTGGGCGAAAGGGAATGTCAGTATAAAATAGAATTATCATCATTAACGTAATTTTATTTGTTGCATAATAATCATGAGGTCAAACGCATGAGTTACGCTGAGTGTACCTACGAGTCATTACGTAGCGATGATGACAGCAATAAAAAGTTCCATCTAAAAAAAGTAACGAATAAATGAATTATTAATTACATCACATCTAAACACTAATAAAATTAAATATAAGATCAAGATTTATAACGAATGATCAATCATATCTACAATTTGTGACGGGCATAATTTTTAAATTAACATAAAAATTTGTAATTTTATAAAATACTAAAAATTCAAATAAGCAACATTTTTATTCAAAATTTTTCAACTGGTTTCACAAAGAGCTGCAAATTAAAATTATTTAAATTTTGACTTCGCTTTATTATAGTTTATGGTCATGGAGTCTGCCTACAATTACTCGGTAGATTAATCGTCCTGGAAAAACAAAGTGGAACGAGTCCATGCATTCCTTGACTTCGCCCGTGAATTATTATGCACTTCTTCCTTCCCGAGGAAATTAGTAAAGGGATGATAATCGTGCCTTTGCGCTTAAGGAAGAGTCTCGTCTTCGTAGTTTATAGAGTTAAGTGGTATCCTTAATGAACCGATCGCCCGAGGAGCTTCTGAAAGTATTATCTCGTAGGAACTGCAGCCACGCAGATTCTTACTTATATATGTATATATATATTTGTATAAGCTAGAGAATACGTAAACGATATGAAAGTGCCTGGGCGCTCTAGTAATTATTACCGGCCAGCCAATTACCGTAATTATACCGTCATCGTTATCTCCGATAACTACGAGCCTGCGTTAAGTATTCCTCTGTGTATCCTTTGCCGAAGGTGCGTTTTCATTACCCACGTTGAAAATCGTTACGAAAATTAAACGTGCGAAAAAATCTTCGATCATCATGACTACGTGCCTACATCCACTATGGGAGACTCCATTAGTTCTTTTACCTTTATATCCTATTTTACGTTTCTAAGACGCGATTATGATAATGCTACGACGTATTTCAGTCGCTCGTCAATTGGCCATTGACTACGAATGACTATGACCGACGTCGACAGTTGTATTGTAGAGATTTACGATTCCGTTGTGATTTTGCAGAGCCTTGAGGCAGGTTGGAAGTTTTTTAATGGTTTTTGAGTATTAGAACAGAAAGACAATACATTTTATTTTACAAAATTGACCAACATATCGAATTATTAAGAAATCCATGGGAAAGTGTAATTTTGTGCACTGTTGAAAATTATATTGCTTTTTTGTACACATTATATTTTATAACCGTTCAGTAATTATTCGTTTTTAATAACTAATAGACTTTATCAATTCTAATTAACATATCGCTATTAATGAATTATGTAAAATTTGCACATGGCTTGTTTTTATGATAACAAGCATTATACGTACCTGAAAATTAAAGAAAAATATCTCAATTATTCCTTAATAATAGCTCAAACTTTTCGCTCATAATTATGTACACAACCAGACACCTAATTCACAGGACTTATGAAATTTATGTTCAATTTGATTGCCAATATGAAGATAAGTATGTCGATGACTGAAAATTCTCCCATAAAATACCTATATACCAGGTGTCCCGAATGTATGAACTGTGCGCAATGTGTTCACTCTTTGCGATACAAGGCATAACTTTATATCAGAACACGAAACTCGTAATATTAAATTATAGTCCAAGAAAATGAAAGAAAAAAAAAAGCATGAGCAATATGATTCACCTAATTAATTCAAGACTCCGAGTAAATTCGGAAATTCAGATGATAAAAAAGATTCAGAGTATTTGGCACAAATGATAAATATTTGAGTAAACAGGCGAACCGACGAAGTGTTCACGAAGGTGTTGGAAAGTGGTCAAGTTCAGCACCTAAACGCGACCTAAGCTAAAACTGCATAACTGTACTGGTCTATGGCTGTGTTACTCTACGGCACCATGGCACGACACCGTAGTAGAGAACGACCCCCCGGCGGGCACTATCGTAACAAATGTGGCCGTTTGCATAACACGACGACGAGCAATTCGGGCGGGTTTGACGGTGCGCGATATAGACCTTTAGCTATAGAGGCATAGAAGGCAGGGGCGGATCGTCGCTGGGTACAGGATGGGGGTTCAATGGTAGGGTGGTTCTATCTCCCAAGAGCCCCCCGTGTAATCTACGCCCGAGATAGCCAATACAGAATGGGACTGCCGTACCATTTCAAGGCTTTTCGTCTCTCGTTCTCTCATCCTACTTCCTCTCTCATTCTCTCTCCCTTGCTCCCTCTCTCATCCTGCCGTGTCTCCAATGCTCCTGACCCCTTCTCCCCGTGCCGCAATGTGGCGAAACAACGGCGTTAACGTTCGTTAACCGGTCCGGCGCCTATCCCGAAGGGACAGGCCACATAATAGGCTTCTGCGACTTCGTCGAGTCGTCGAGAGAACAGCGTTTCTTATCTGCTGCAGTCCTTGAAAGAGAGGAGAGCTCTGGCAATCCTGTCGAACGCGATTCTTTCTTTCAGCTTTCAAATTCTTTTTTTTTCATTTTCTCTCTCCCTCTCTCTCTCTGTCTCTCTGTCTCCTCTACCCTTGAGACATCTTCTTGGTGGATCGTTCGAGTAAAGTGGTCGTGGGAATGGCAGAGATAGTTGAATCCCGGGACTTCGAACCTGTTACTGGCAGGAGGTTAAAATTAATGAGGAAATTTATCCAGAACTCGATATATATATAGGATGGTGGAATAAATGACAGGAACTGACGTTACTTCTAGGACGTGCTCTTTCACCGTTCCACTTTTGATATGCTATAGGTTATCACGACTCTATCCCAGCGATAAAAACTAAAGGCTCCATTTTCAGGTTCTCGGGAGTCCCACGGGCGTGTGGCGCTGCAGGTGTGGCACTGACGTACCTTTATATATATATATACATATAGCTAGATAGTTGCTCCAGAGTTTTCCTGGGGGCTGTGCTTTGCCCGTATAGGGGCGAGGGTACATGAGGCCGATCTCTCGCTGTACGGGAAGAGTAGCTACCACGGACGCCAGGTTCAAACGAGGGTGGAATCGTTACGAGCGGGGGCCATAGATGGCGGCACGCATGCGCCAGAAATTCCCTTTGTCCGCGTAGCGCAGCCAGCCTGTGGGAGGAGGGACTCCCGCAGGACTTCTTCTATCTTACTGCTTTTATTATATGTTTGCCCGGCAAACTCTCTCGCACTCTTATACTCCTCGTCTCTTCGCCATCCACTCCTTTCTCTTTTGGTCTCACTCTTTTATTCTGTATTTCTGTTCTCCCTCTCTTTTCATGGCTACCCACTCGGGGATGCTACAAACGTTATGGAACCTGCCCAAGCCATTCTCTCGGATCGAAACGCTGCAATTCGTCCGTATTTTCGATGCATTCTCAATTATAGGAGTTACGCCCATGCGCGCTCGCGTACCCGCGCCCGGGCAATTGCTCCCGTGGAATTAGCATCGAAGATTGCCAATATCTCCGAGCACTTTCCCGCATTTACATATTTAAAGCCTACAACGCACTTGCTGCCTGGACATTAGCAAAATTACGTACTAAATTAGTCTTCCCACTCCTTTTTTATGGTGTAAATTTTGTCAGGCTTCTGGTTCTACGAAAGATTGAGCTTGATATTTTTATGAATTTTTGCTATATCAACTATGACAGGAAATTGTATTGCTTTGTCTTAAATCCTGGGAGATTTTGGAGAATATAAAAATATATAGCAAAGTAATTTTCTAAAGTTTTTATGAGTCATGATTAATATTTAAAAAATGTACTCAATGAAGATTTTCAATCATTTTCTAAACATGCAATTACATGCAGTTTATAGTACTTTCTATTCTGTGTAGGCACGTCTGGCATTGCACTCCTTAAACTTAATACGCGCCCTTCGTCATATGCGCTCAATGGAAGAATTACTGACCATCAGACATAATAAAGTCTAGTTGGATGATCTTTCACTGCCTGTATATGTGTCACGTATATTTTGCAGTTAACAGTCGCCGTCAACTGCCAAGGAAACCGTCGTTCACAATCGCGTTTCACATAGTAAAAATTGACATACAAATATATTGCCTTGAGCGAAAAATATCTAATAGTCTTGCACTTTTTTGTTTTCCTCGAGGCGAATGCCACTGCGTGACTGGCAATCTCATGACGGGAATACAAAATCATTTGAGAGATGCGCATCAATGTGAAATCCACCGGATTTGAATGCTTAATTGTCCTCAACGTTATTCGCATATAAATCGATGGCTTATCGCTTGACAGAGGAAAAGCTTGTTTTCCCACGGCATTCAATTGTCTAAAAAGCGAATAGGATAATAAATGCAGTTGCACTTCTTGCATATGCAATCGTCATCCCACCTAGGCAATCCCAAGTATCCGGTTCCATGTAAATGTGTAAGAGATGTTCCAAATTATTATTTACCACAATTCTGTAGTAAGTAAACTATTTTTTTCATACAAAATTCCGAAAAGACAAATTTGCCGAAAGGCGCTAAATTTTTCAAGATGACGCAACGATCCAGTCTCAGTGGCGACGTTTTGATGGGGCAGTAATGGCTCGACCAATATGTACTCTCTTTCCCGTAAAGGGGTTTGAACGGAGGGATGAACGTAGCCGGGGGTGGTCCCAGGACAAACACACTTTAGCCACCTCGCCTGTAGCTAGTAGGGTGTATATAGTACAGGGTTGGAAAGGGCTGGCGTTGGTACCAAGTCAGAAGCGTCCTGGTGCCACAGGGAGGGTACAAGGGAATAAGGGTGACAGAGAAAACGCTACTAAGGATATAAGGGTGAAGCAGGGTGCGTAGCGTCGACCAATATCGTAAAGCCGCAACGTGCCCTGATTAAACGTTATGTGGGTTTCGGCATTTCACACCGCAGCAACACTCCACACCTTATAGGCAGCCTGTTAGATTGCCCAGGATCACCTGGGACTTTAACTAGGCGTCTCAAAATTTCTTTCAATAAATATTTTCCACTGGTTACTTCGTGAGATTTATGTTAGACTACACAGCCACGCACGTTGGTTCGCCTAAGCATGCGTATTACCCTTTATTCAGCCAACCTGAACACAGCTTCTTCATATGTAGAGTAGGTATCGTTTACGTTCCTGCGAGCTCTGATATTCAAGCGTTGTTCCGTCTCTAGTACCCATCCAGGATTTTTGAGATTCGCTGGGTAGACTTGACGACTGGCAGTAGATACTTTGAGTATCTGCCTTTTTATTTCACGATACTGAGAACGATCTATATACAGCTGTTGTATCTAGCTATTCGAATAGTACTGGTAAGCATATGTTAAGGTACAGGGTACGCGCAGAGTGCGTTACTTTCTTCAACTGGAATTGTATACCTGTATTTCGAACAGAAATGGTTAACACTTGGGAATTACCAGCGTAGAAAGTGGTTGTCTGATCGAAGAGATAGGAAATGGAAGAAAAACTGCGCTTAGGTTTTTCAAGAACTAAAGTCATATGGGAATGGATATTAACTTTTTCCTACTCAATTGGCCTGTATATTTGTATAGCATTGTCAGCGACGTTTACCTATGCTTTTACTGTATTCAGTAATGTCTTATGGGAACGATTAGGCTGACATCATGTTCAAAGTGGTTATAGCATTTTTTTTTACATTTCCGTTGTGTATTCCGTCACATCGTATTACAACTTACCGAATATGCAGCGTTTGGCGAGAAAATTTAATGCGCCGTGTGGTCGCAATTGCTGAAAAAAAGGCGTCTCTACGAACGAGCGGGTACAATGTTAAATTGAGATATTTCGGCCGCCTGGCTCGTACACTGGCAGTACTTTTATTAGGTAAAAGAGACACGGCGGCATTTGCATGTAACGACGTCGAGGGTAGCGGAAAATATAGAATCGCCTCGCGGGGTTGGCAAAAGGGAAGAAAGCGTAGAGTGTCAGGGATGTAATTAGAGGGTTATACGGTACAGGCCAGGGTGCGCCAGAATCGGTAGATAGAACTTGAAACGGGGGTGTGAGTTCGACGGTGGGTGCCTTTGTTAGGTCAGGAAGCAAGGGTTCCCTCCACACACACTTCCCCATGCACCCTTCGGAGGGGGATGTTTTGCCAGGATCATTTCAATATGTCATCCTTTATTTTAAAATTAAAATTTAATCCAGTAGGAACGCCTACACCCTCTCCTCTGGATTACATTTATCTCGGGAAATGGCGCCTTGCCGGCTGGTTTATTTTCGAAGTCACGCTCGCTGACTTCACGGACGACGTTGCTGCTGCCGCCGTTATCCGCGTCGTGGCGCTTCCTACGGTACATGCACATAGGCACACCATGCCAGACGCCTCTCGATCGTAAAATCAAAATTTATGTACCGATCCGAAACCATACTTTCAATTCTCACGTTTCCCTCTACACTCTCTTGATGGATTGCTTTCGATTCCATACCATACAGTAATCTCCTAATAGCGGCTACCACATCATTCCCAACTTTCTCATAAGCCATCCCATGACAATTTATCTTCTAAATATTATTTACATAATCATAATTGTTATCGTCTCTATTTTATTATAATGATAACTAAAATAAATTTTACATCAATTTAACTTACAATTCTACTTTCTAATATCCTTCATCCATTTCCTCCCTCTTATCACTCTCGTGCCGTAGCGTCCCTCGCGACTACACAAAAATTGAATTTTATTACAAGTCTCGCAGATATCAGTAACCAGTAGTAGGGAAGAGCCACTGAGGAGAATGGCTGCAGTCGGCCATGTATATCTAGATACTATATGTATATATATATATACCGTGCGAGGCATCTCCCTGGTACCTACGTGAAGCACGTGTGTGTGAATGTAACTGTGCGTGTTGGTAAGCAAGGAGCCTGTGTTAGGTATTATGCGTGTAAGGCAGATACAGGCCGTATAATGGGAAGCACCCTTATGGATGGCGTTGGGTACCGTTGGGAACAATGGAAACCTCCCCCCACCATTCATCCTTGTCGGAATCCTTTATTACAACCCGCTGTACTAATACCATACCCTCGTATATATCCATATACGTACTATATACCTGAAGTATATATACTGCCACGCATACGAGACGGGAATGAGCTGTCCAACCAATCAGGATTTAAGTCTATTGCGAGGCGTGATGGACGTTCTCCTCCTCACCAACGTGCACTTATGTACGTTTTCTCTTGTAAATACGTTATATGCATATGCGTATATACAAATACGATGTACCTATTATATCTTATATACTAGTATATACATGTACTCATGTATGTATATACGTACAATATACATGTATATGTGTATACCTTCACCCGATTCCGGTCTTCAGTATTCTTACGCCCACGCTGTCTGCAAAGTACACGCAGACACTTTTTTTTATGCTTCATTCCACATTTTTTTCTGCTTTATCTTCCAGTCTTTTAGTATTTTTTTTCTCGTTCATTTCAACTTTTACATAGTGTATGCATGGTATAGCTGTTCTATATACCGTACTTTGGGTATGGCTCGTAAATACCATGGGATTAAGCGATTATGTGAAATCGTCGAGGATAACCAAAATATTTCTAGTTACACGTCACAGGCCAGTTACGTTACGTGCTTAACGGCATTAACGTAGCTGTGGTTTCTATTATGAATATAGTAACGACTGTTTACCACATGTCTAGAGACACTTGTAATTTGTCCAAGTCGGATATTCTCACGTGGTATTTGATTTTTCGAAATTTTAGTATCTCGTTCATGCCGATTTATGATTTGTACATTGAGAATAAGAGGTTCGTATTTCTTGTATTAGCTTTCTTATTTATAAATGTATACATATGGCTGTGGCTATCGTATCCAAATCTTGGATGACTTCAGAGCTTGGCTTAATGGATTCATAAGCCATTAAAGCCACCAAATCAAATGTATGTGCTTCCATTATTTATACTTGACGTTCGTGCTGGGTACTTTGTAAATATGTTCACACCCAGTTACATTCACATTTCACGCCGTTTCGTAAAAAAAGAGGTATCGGTTAACGAGATTTAATAAGGCTATAATTAATATATGACTTTTGATTGGGTCACAGATATACCTTTCTATTTATATGGACGCTTTAAAAATGTCTTTTTAGCAAATCTTGTGCTACCACGGTACCGGCCTAGACTTTTTCTTTTTTTAATGATTGTTGTCTTTTGATAAAAGAGAGGAAGTAGCTGCACGAGTAAATGTTATTGTGTCCGTTCTCAATGCTACGAATCTTGTTCACTGCAATAATTGTCTGGCATTGCTCTAATTCCATACGAATCGCATGCGCCTTCTAACAGAACACGTCGGATAGAGTGTATAAATTTTTACCGCGTTACGCACGATCCTCGACAACTAAATCCACTTTATGGTGCAGAGATAATGTCTTTCCCGGTTATTATATTCAATTAAGCGAACGATTCATAATGATTATCTGTGCGGTAGGCTTGCCGCTGCTTAGCGTTACGATGATAAGAAAAGGGGTAAGAGCTACTGTACGGTGCATCTACGCGTATAAACGCATAGCGTGAAGCTAACGCACCGTGGAACAAGTAGTTAATATCGTTATTAATAGATGCGGGATTTATAGCCGATGATGAAGATTCTTGAAGTTTGTATTTGGCTTAATGAACGACAGACCGATTAAAAAGAAAAACCTGAAGACCATTAGCAGAAGAAATAAAAGATTATGTTCGTTAAAGAAAAAAAAAATTAAATTCGATTTTAAAAAATGTGCGTTTACCATAGTCATAACTCTAATACTGATTTTAATAATTGCCCAAAGAAATTATGAGAACAATGATTCATTGTTCATTTTGTCCCTTCAATGATTATACCTTGAACCTTAATTTTTTTTCTGAGTCTGACCTCGTGTTATAGAATCAATGTCAATTTTATGGAAAACGGTTTAAACTATATAAATTATGGATTTGAGAAATTTCGCATGCATCCTTTTGAAGTGGGATCAACTGTACAGGTATACTGATTTTCTAAATCTCCCCATGACGTCCTCATAATATATTTAACGTCCCGGCATCCCGTTTGACGGGTGACGCAAATTCAAGTCCCACCTTCAGCAGGATCCTACGGTTACTCCGCGTCTTTGCCCGTATGTCCGAGTGCACCGATGCATTCATAAATATTTCAGAACGGCTTAATTCCGCCGACGCCGCCAACGAATAAAACGCCGCTGCCCGCTGAAAAACGCAGACAGTACGCCAACCCGAGAAAAGATACGGCGCTGCAGTCGCGACCCGCAACCCACTTGGCATCGGCAACACGAGTCACTGCGCGCCTGCCGGGTGCAGGAAAAATGTTCGCGATAACTTCCATCCATTCTCTTGCAATTTTAGCTTGCTTTTCGATTTACGCGGCTAATTCCTGTCGCTCTTATTTGCCAACCCCGACCGATCCTGAGCTGTGACTGTCGAGGTGAATGGACCCTGACTGACTCATACGAGTCATTTGTTCAGACCGAAGTCATCGTACCTTATCTCGACACCTACGCTCATACGAGATATTTGAGGCTGTAATAAAACTTATGATTGTTTATTTCAATGCACATTTGATGTGGATATTACAGGATACTTGGGTACCAGTGTTCACTTCAATTCTATTTACCGTATAATCGTGGAAACTTCAAGTCTTATTTATAACCTTTCGTGAGCCTTAATATCCTCTAGGATAGATCTAGTATCCACTTCGCGAAATCCACTTCAGAGACGCGTGGCTCAAGGAGCCCAGTTTTAAGTAGGCACCGAACGCTTTAGGTTTACAGCCCAGGATTACGATTTTGATTATATTCCGATTTTACGACGACTCTTATTTCGCCTCTAGGTTCATGTGTTCCTTATGTACTGAATTTATTGTTAATGCGGTTCTTAGATGCTGGAGTATTGGTACTTTCGAAGTCATATTTTTGTGGGTCAAAGCATTCTGCGTATGGTACACAAGTATGTTTTGATTTATAGCGAATTTAAGTAACGATGTGTAATTGCAATTTGTATTAGTTAATAAAAAATATTAGACAAATTAATTATATTAATACCAATAGGGATACCTTTGTTTAGGGGAAATGTGTTACCGAATGATCTTTCTAACTGTTTCCATAAAATAATGAAATTGCTTTTCCACATCGATAATAGCCACTTTATTTGACATAAACGTAAGTCAACTACTGTGTGAAAATGACGTGAATCATATCTGATTTGGGATAAATTGTTAGGGGGTTGAGGATATATTTCTGTTAACCCCGATAAAATGTCAATGTAAACGATCCCAGAGTCCTTAAATGGCCGTTAAAATCGCCTTATTGTTTTCCTTGAGCATCTCGCACCTGAGAAGTTAAAATCAAATGGCGAGTCCAAAGCACGTGGTTGACATTTACTCGCTCCTTGAGATTTACGGTCAGTCAGCTCCCGTTACTGTTATTACGATATAGTCGTCCTTCGAGGATTCCACGTCGTCCGAACGAACAAACGACCGTCCGATCCACTTTCTTGAATCAGACTCTTCAATTCGTCATCAAGCAGCTATCCGCTTCGATAAAGTGATTTGCGATCTGCTATGTGATTTCGAATCCGTCACTACGAATGAGAGACAGCTTTCGTTTCGTATGAAGTAAAAAAAATAATTTCCATATTCACAGACTGTAAGAAAAATATTTTTTATATTTTTTATAAATAATAATAACATTGGATGTAGTCAAAATTACATTGTCTTCGCTCCCAATGTATGTTACGTTAATTCGATTGTTGATAGGACATTTGGGCTAATAATAGGAAAATATACAGAACGGTAAACTGGCAATATAAATAAGTACATATACAAGTTTGTCGTCGATCGAACTCCCCCAAAAGACTGTACTCCACGAAATGGTCGCAGAAAGCTGTTTTCAATGCGGCATTGAGAGTGACTTTATGTCTTGTGGTTGCTGAAGGCGAGGATGAGATAGGCACGCTGACTCTGACGTTAACCGTTGCGAGGCGATTTATTGCTGCTCTAGATATCTTGGCCCGGGCCACATAGCAGCCATCCAGCCAGCCAGTCAGGAAGGAAGGAGTACTAGCTGGCAGAGGATGGAAGAAGGGATGAGTATAGAGGATGAGGTGGCTGAAGCGAACCAAGAGAAGAGGTATACCTAGCTGGGCTAGCCAGGGAGCCAAGGGAACTCTAGCTAACCCAAGATGGCTTGTAGAGAAGGGGTGGTTCCGCAAGAGAGACACGCAGTCGAGCAAACTTCCCCAATATCCGCGCCTTTGCAACCCCTGTCCGCGTGCGAGAACCGAAAGCAGATATTAAACTTAATATATGGCCGCAATTAGGCGCAGCCCGCTACTCTCTGTGTCGCGGTACATGTTACTCCTACTGACGCCACGACAGCCCTTCAAACATCTGCCTTGAACCGATCCTTGTCAGTCGTAACTCCTATGTGACCAAGTGCTTTTGCATTCTGGTTGACGATTTTTCTTCCTGAAATTCTTAGCTATAATTTCTATATATATATATATGTATACTAAATTGGTATTTTGGATATTTGCATAGGTACAGACAAACGGATTTAGCCTGTCTAGACTAATTGTACAGTGTGTAGTGAGTGTGAGTAAATTTGTTGAGAGGGATCCCGAGTGTAGATATAGTTACGGAGTTTAATTTACGAGATCAATTAGCTCGGGTAGGTCTAGCTAATCTGTAGTGGAAGCCAAGTGGGGTGTTGCATAGAACGTTGGTATTAAGATTGCAGGAGGAGGCTTTCGCTAGGATCACCTTGACTCCTTTTCATGGTCGCTGATCAGGTCCCGCCTTTTTTACAATTAACAACCCTAGAGTGAATTGTCCATTTGACAATGCTTGCGGTTCATTAAAGGGTATGATTTTAGTCTGTATTCAGAACTCGTTTTTAAAGTTATTAAGAGAGTCGCTTTTAGTTAAGAGTCACTAAGAAAAAATTTAAAAGCGCGCTATTAGCACTAAAAGCGATTTTTGAATACTGACTTTTATGTTTAGCATCGTTAAATTGATTATAAAATTTAGATCATTTTTGAATTTATTTAGAGGATTGTTATTGTATCGCTCATGAATCAGTTGAATCATGATCATTCTTGTAATCGGATATTCATTTCACATACATATGACATTTCAACAAGTTTTATACCAATGTCTTTGGTGCACGCTCACGTTGGTACGGAGAATAGAATATGCGACATAAATTCAAAAATCCGTGAAGCTATATCACGCAAAAAGTCATAATCCTCTGAGAATTCGCGAAGAAAGGAAAAGATATTAAAAAAATAAGATACAGTGCACTAGGGCTTGGACACCATGTTATGTAATAAGAGTTCCACGTAGCGCGAAGGGTGCCGCCGGCATAAATCTCACATTAGGCTAATTTCAGTAAAAATTTTTCTCTCCGCAATGTCCCGCGTCAGTGCAGCACGATAATAGCGGATATTTATGAGCCTCAGAGTGGGTGCAATCAGGATGCCCAGCTTCTTCTTAGCAGCAGGCAGCTAGCAAAGAAAGAAGAGAGCGAGCGAGCAAACTGTGGTGGTCGAACAGGGAGGGCAGAAAGTAAAGAAGGAGCGGTGAGAAAGTAAGACTGAGAGAGAGAGAGAGAGAGAGAGAGAGAGAGAGAGAGAGAGAGAGAGAGAGAGAGAGAGAGAGAGAGAGAGA